>OX336389.2:81397834-81765334 GCA_946902985.2 Meconema thalassinum | reverse complement strand
CTGGAGAAACTGTATCGTAATGAAAAACGGTGTTATAATGACCATCATTATGATACAGTTTTCAAACACATAATAGTGAGGGTCGAACATAAAGTCCATTAAAACACAGAACAAAATAAATACTCAAAATACATTACACCCAAACAACATTGAAAATTATTCAAAATTAACTAAAATAGGTAGAAAAGCTTACCAGAGAAAACCAAACACAATTTAGTCCAAATCCACAAAACGTCAAAAAACAATCATAATTACTGAAAATTAGTCAGAAACAGCCCAAAAGGTCAAAAATAAACACAAAAAACTAGACAAACACAATACAAACCAAAAAAACTTAGTATTATTGTTCTTATTATTATTATTCTTTTTCTTCTTCTTATTATTATTAGTATATTGGATTTTATGGTATTCGGGTACTTGATCGGGCATAAAGGTGGTTCTCACAGTATAAAATAGGTTGAGAATGCCTGGTTTACAGCATTGTGGGTCAGTGTGACTCGTACCGACGTAGCCTACTCTTCATAACTTGATTTTGTTTTATGATTCTAGCAGCGGCTTTTTGAGTTTCAGTGACCTTGTTCCTTCCAATATTATTATATAGACTGTGTTGTTTATGTTAATTGACAGAGTCATGATTTTTAATGCAAACAGTTGATATGTTGAAAATGAACTCCGAGACTATGCATCTTCTACTTCATTTCCCGTGATCTTCACAGTTTCTCTCATATCTCCCGTGTTTGTGGAAATTTTTGGACTTTCCTATTTTTAATGTGGGTGTTAAATCTTCAGCTACAAAATGACTCACTCAAACCTTTGTGGCGCTAATTAGTCTTTCGATGAAACGTTAGAAATATATCTTGAATTTGCTCAGAACAGAACAGAAATGTTTTTTTTTTTTCGCTTTACAGTTTACCCTCCAGGTAGGCTTTTCCCACGGACTCAACGAGGGATTCCACCTTTACCGCCTCTACGAGCAGTGTCCTGGAGCTTGAAATCGGGACGAGGTATACATCTGGGGAGGCGGGACTAGTGCCTCGACCAGGCAGCCTCACCTGCAAAGCGAGGGATGGGACGGGATGGGAAGAATGGGAGGGATAGACAAGGAAGAGGGAAGGAGGCGGCCGTGGTCTGACGGTAGGTACCATCCTGGCATTTGCCTGAATACGAAGTGCGAAACCATGCAAAACCACTTCGAGGATGGCTGAGGTGGAAATTGAACCCTCTCTACTCATTTGGACCACCCGAGACTGAGTAGACCCCGTTCCAGTCCTCATACCACTTTTCAAATTTCGTGGCAGAGCCGGGAATCGAACCGTGGACCTCTGGGGTGGTAGCTAAGCACGCTGACCACTACACAACGGAGGCGATCCTAAAAAATGAAATAATAACGCTTAATTTTGAAACTGAAATGGATAAATTTAGACAAGTTATGATTTGAATCTTGGAACTTTGCTTCCAATACAGTGCGCCCGGGAATGTTCTCCGCAGTGCCTACAAGCTACTGCGAGAGATTACGTCACCAGTTACGTTTACAGCACGGCTGTCACGTGTATCATAATCATAACAAATAAACAGTTAACTTTATACACACCACAGCCATTCATAACTGATGCGAGAAGTGCTGATGACACACATGCTGGCTTATTGCAATACACACTGACGATTTCGACAGCCCACAGCCCACACATGTGGGCTTCTCCCTATAAAGGACACTGAGCTGCCAACTAAACTAATGACGCAACCACTCGCAGATGCACGCAGCCACTGCGGAGAACATTCCCGGGCGTCCTGTACCAAGGTATGTGTGCTCCCTTGGAAATGTATACAGTATAATTGCTGTAAAAGACATAAGTTATGCTTCCTTAAGTTGTATTTTCCCCTTAAAAGGGTGTTTACTTTGCAATGTATTTTCTCATTCATAATAGTAAACTATTCATACAATAGAAATTACCTACATTCTTTTGTAAGTTCTAAATTTCAATGAAAATTAAAAACCACAGCCTGCATCCAGTTGACCGACCGGGTCAGGGAATGTAATGAATGAAGACCCCATCTAGCGGCGAGGATATGAACTACGCCAGCTGCGAAAGCCTGTCGCACTCCCCTGGGGCAATCTCTACTTAGTATAAAACAAAGTCCCCAATTCTTGGATGTTACGGGTAAACTCAAGAACTACTGGATGGATTTTGATGCGGTTTTCACCATTCTGTAAAGGATATCTCGAGGATGATTTCTGTAGGAAATAATTTATTTATGATCAAAGGAAGCCGAGCAGTACCGATTTCAGTGGAAAAGTCGAAAAAAACCTGGCGTCCGAGCGCTTTGTAAGCTTACGCTGGGCAAACCGTTAAAAATATCTAAATACTATGAGTGTAAGAATTGTTCAGCATTAAAAGTTCTACAAAAAAGTCCGGGTGAGCATATGTCTATCTTCAATACATCGCCCACTATAAGTGTTTTTACGTTTAAATTTCTTCCAACCATGTCCATTCAACTACTGATGCGACAGTTAACGAGCTAGCTAAGGGCGAGTCTATCATCCCTGTTGCAGCCTAGCTAGCGGGCGAACCTATTGTCCCAGATACAGCCAGCAGCAAACCGTATAGTCGTGTTGAGTTAAGACTTCTGAGAAGGGTGGTTGTGTTTGGAATTTCCCTGGAAGGGCAACTCGGGTATTCTTCATTTCGCCTGTAAAACACAGTCAAGTTAAGATTGAACGGAAGGGGGATTTGAGTTTCATTCACCTCGCCATTCTCTGGAAGTGCAACTCTCATTTCGCCTGCGAATTTTTCGTTCCGCGAAACTCACAGTCAATTTAAGATTGGACGAGAGGGGGATTCTATTATATTAAATTATACTGATTGGCGTATAATCTCTACTTAGTATAAAACAAAGTCCCCGATTCTTGGATGTCACGGGTAATCTCGAGAACCACTGGATGGATTTTGATGCGGTTTTCACCATTCTGTAAAGGATATTTCGGGGAAAGTTTCCGTAGAAAATAATTTATTTTACATCGAAGGAAGCCAAGCAGTAATGATTTCAGTGAAAAAGTCGAAAAAAACTGGCGTCCGTGCGCTTCTGAAGCCTACGCTGGGCAAACCGTTAAAAATATCAAGATATTATGAGAGTAAGAATTGTTCAGCATGAAAAGTTCTACGAAAAAGTCCGGGAGAGCATATCTCTATCTTGAATACATCGCCCACTATAAGTGTTTTAGATTGGATGGAAGGAGGATTTATGTTTCATGCACCTCGCCATTCTTAAATTACGTATGACAAGAATTCGTTGCACATGCTATCTCCATGATTGATAATATAATTAATAGCCCAGTCAGTGATTTTAACCCATCATGCCGAGACGTAAAACGGTTATACAGTACGTCGTAGTTCATTGACATCGAAAAAAGAAGCGCTTATCACGTAAAGCACTCGTAACTGTTCCCGGGCGAAGCTGGAATGAAATTGTGACTGGGAAAACCGGAGTACCCGGAGAAAATCTGTCTGCCTCCGCTTTGTCCAGCACAAATCTCACATGGAGTGACATGGATTTGAACCACGGATCCAGTGGTGAGAGGCCGGCGTGCTGCCGCCTAAGACACGGAGGTTCTTCCTAAATTACGATAAAATAGTAAAATGAGTGAGGTTCATTCTGACCCGCACCACACTAACTGAGGGTAAACATTTCAATTTGAAGTTATGTTAAGCAGGAAAAACATAGAAACATATTGTTTCATTCCAGCCTGACACCTGAGCCACTATTGGTGCTTACAAGGGATTTTGTGACTTAAAACATAGTTAGTCTAAAAGTGGTAACTTACCTCGTAAGTCAAGTTTTGGCCATATTGAGAATTGCATATTAAAATTTGTGGCAAAAATTGCTTTACCTTCTTAGAGTAGTGTTCAACAATACATTTCCCTCACATATTTATTTTCTGACTTACGAGGTACCACTTTTAGACTAACGTAATCAAGTAGTTCCGTGAAGAACTAAAGCCTATTTTCATATATCCTACTTATATTAATTGCCTCTATCAACAAACAAAATTTCAGTTTGATTGATGTAATAGATTCGTAGATATTGAGAACCAACTAAATATTTCGGATGGTCGTCATGTTGGATTTTTATATATGTAGGTCTTGGTTATGTACTGTTACATGGAGATTATTGTGTACGTGTGGTATTCAAACTTCAATCGCATGATTAGGACACAAGAAGTAAAAACGAGATTATAAAATTTTGCACAGCTGACATCTTGTGGTTATGGAAATAATTGAAATAACTTAGATGCCAGTGGATTAACACTTGTATAAGGATTTACTGTACCAAGTTTCACTGCACTCGGATGGTTATATTTCGAGAAACGTCCATGTAAATATTTATACCTAGCGTCACCGCCATGTTGGATTTGTGATCACCAGGTTATTGAAAGTCCTATAGGTGAACTTATGTCCATAGCCCCTATGAACATAAAGAATTTCAGTTTGATTGCAGTAGAAAATTCGCAGATATTGAGAAGCGTCTAAATATTTCGGATGGTCGCCATGTTGGATTGTTATATGTGTAGGCCGTAGAGTTATGTACCATTAAAATAAAATTATTGCATAGGTTCATTATTCACACTTTCATTTCGATAGCATGTTAACGACACAAGAAATAGCAACTTAATTTTAAAATTCGCACAGCCGCCATCCATAGGTTATGTAAACAATTGAACTAAATTAGATGCCAGTGCATTACAATGTCCATCAAACATTTGCTGTACCAAGTTTCATTGCGTTTGGATGATTAAATCGCGAGATAAGTCCTTTTAAAACTTTCAACTTCACTTGGCCGCCATGTTCGTTTTGTAGAAAACAGGTTCTTGAAAGTCTCATAGATGACCTCCTAATAGTGCCTTTTATCTCCGTCCAAAATGTCAGGGTGATATCAGTAGTATAATAGTTTCGGAGATATAGAATGCCGGTGAAATATTTAGCACTGCTGCCATCTTGAGGTTATGTAAACAATTGAACAAAGTTAGATGTCGGTGCATTACAATGTGTATGAACATATACTGTACCAAGTTTCATTGCGTTTGGTTGGTTAAATCTCGAGAAACGTCTATTTAAAAGTCGCAACTTCGCTTAGCCGCCATGTTGGTTTTTTAGTCACCAGGTTTTCGAAAGTCACATAGCTGAACTTCTAGTAGTTCCCTTTATCGCCACCCCCAGGGGCTCACATCTAGTGGGACGTGGGTTGGCGACCACGGGACCCCAGCTGAGTCCGGCATTGCTTCCACTTACTTGTGCCGGGCTCCTCTGTCTTCTTTCATGTCGACCTCCCTTGGTCAACTCTTGTTCTTTTCCGACCCCGACGGTATTAGGGTATCCGAGGCCTAGGGAGTCTCTTCCTTTCCCGCCTTCATTGGCCCTTGTCTCATCTTTCCTGATCCCTTCCTTCTGGGAGGGGTCAGCCTTATTTTTCTTTTCCTGTCACCTCCTGCCTTCTGCTCAAGGCCCTCAAGGAGGTAGGGTGTATGTAGCCCCACCACTTCTGGTGCACCCTAGAAAGTGCTACACCCTCAGGGGCTCACGGCTGGTGAGTTCGGGAGTTGGCGACCCCGAAGAATTCCTGAGCTGGGTCCGGTTTCCCCCTTTTGTCCCTTACCTGTGGTACGGACCCTCTCCTCTTTCACTTTCCTGTTGTTTTTCTTTTCTTTATATTCCTTTTCCCTATAAGATTCCCGCACTGTTTTTTTTGCATCTCCACTCCCTTTTGTGGGTGTTTTCAATCTCCGTTGCATTTTGTAAGTCTTTTCGATCTACGTTGCATTTTGTGAGTGTTTTTCAACCTCGATTGCATTTTGTAAGGATTGACAATCTAAATTGCTTTTTAGTAAGTCTTTCAATATCGTGGGGGTCCTTTTGTGAGTATTTTGAATTTCAATTGCATTTTGTATTTTCAACCTACCCCGCTTTGTTCAAGTAGTTAAGTCTCAATTGCATTTTTGTGGGTATTTTGAATCTAAATTGCATTTTGTAAGTATTGTCCATCCAAATGAGAAGTTTGAATCTACCATACATTTTGCAAGCAATTTCACTTGCATTTGGTATTTTCAACCTACCCCACATTGTTCAAGTAGTTAATTCTCAATTGCATTTTGTGGGTATTTTGAATCTACATTACATTTTGTGCGTATTTTCAATCTCATTTGCATTTTGTAAGCATTTTTATTTCCCTTGCATTTTTTAAGTATTTCGACTGTACGTTGCATATTGTACGTATTTCGAACTTCACCTACATTTTGTGCGTATTTTTCGCTCTATTCCTTTTGTGAGTATTTTCGTTCGAAATTTCCTTATGTACGTATTACCGCTCTCCATTTTGTGAGTAGTTTCACTCTGAGTTCCTTTTTGTAAGTATTTTCCTGCTCACTTCCTTTTCGTTCTGGTTTCCACTTCATTGACATTTTCGCTATCACACAGACCATTAGGGGCCGATAACCTGGATGTTAGGCCCCTTAAAACAACAATTATCATCATCATCCTTTATCGCCGTACAAAATTTCAGGGTGATATCGGTAGTTTCAGAGATATTGAATGCTGGCGAAATATTTCGCACAGCCGCCATGTTGGATTAGTGAGACGTAAAAAAAATTGAAGGGCATGGTCGTGGTCGGCCAGAATGGAGGTATGACCCTACCGAGTTTCAGTTAATTAGCTCTAGCCGTTTAGAAGTTATTAGGGGGGACACCTACCACGCAAACACACAAAAGCACACACACACGGACAAAAGGTGATCTCATAAGCCTATGTTTTCATAAAATGAAAATAGGCTAAAAACTATTAGACACTAGGGCTGGTACTTTAAATCAATTAATTTCAGGTATCAAATAATCGATCACTTGAAGCAGGAATATCGATAAGTTGCTGCAAATAACGATTAATTTATTGTGTTATTAATGGATTAATCGATCAATCGGTTGGTCGAGTAATCGATTAATTATTTTGCCTATTAATCGAAGAAGTCTACTTCACCCATTTAACTACGCTCTCACAGAAGGAAACATGCATTTTATTGTTTTTTTTTCGAAATAATGTACATGTATTGTGAAAACTATGCTAAAACGAAGTATAAAAAAGAGGTTCTGTCCTAAATTGTAAACATTGAACAAGAATTCAAAATCTCTGCTGAAAACCCATCGTTCTTTTTTTTTTCGAAACCCTTCCCAATTTGATTAATGTTTGTCCTTCCACTGTCACTGACTCTTATTTGGTTATTGTTAACGTAAACAAGGAAGGACAATTTGTATATTTAGACAAAACGTAACTTTTATAGATATCTATGGTCTACTCTCTACATTGTTCGAAAAATAAGCGTAACTCAACTTAAGCGATGACCTCTCACTTAAACTTCTTTTCTCATCTCGTATCTAGTAATCAATTAATCAATTCTTTGGTCAGCCGATTATTCTATTATTCGGTAGACAATTAATCGATTAAACGCCCCCCCCCCCCCGAGGGGCTCATATCTAGTGGTACGTCGGTTGGCTAACACGGGACCCCAGCTGAGTCCGGCATTGCTTCCACTTACACAACTTACACACTTACACAAGTATACAACTTCCTGTATCCTTATTGCAGATCTGGTTCATGTACGTCCAAATATCATGTTTTATACGACTTCGGTGTGTTTTTTTAAGGAGTGACTTTCCCACTATGATATTTTTGTGCTCCCCATGCACAAAAGACGTCATGAGCACGGCATACCACACCCATATGACAAATTGTTGGCTCTAGTGCGCCTAGTGTCGACCAAAGTATTATGTGTACTCGAGTTTGAAGGTCGTATGTGACGTAACCAATAGACATACATAAAATCCAATAACAACATCATTTTCGTCGTTCTATTTTACGTGAGTTCATGTAAGCTTGGCATTTTTAGTTTATATTTTAATATTTTTTATCGCAGTTGGATCACTAAAAGTGCCCGTTTTTAAGCGAGTTTCAACCATGCGTCACATTTAAGAATTATTATCTCACAAACCCGTCATCAGATCGAATCCAAATTTTAACACAATATACATGGGAATGTTGTATAACTGGTTTATTAATTTTAAAATTTTGCGTGTCCAAGAAACAAAGTTGTTATCATTTGTGTAAGGTAACGTTTTCTCGGCTTGGGGTGGTTGGAAAATGTAGTTCTTGGTTGCGTTGCAATCCTTATACATCAAAAATTTATGCTGTATGACTTTAAAATACGTGAATTAATTCACTTATTTTATATCGGTTTATATTTGAACGGGGAAATACGACCTCGCCTCGCTCGGCATTGATGGGCTCCATCTCAGCAACGCTGTACAGCTTACCCCGGAGCGGCTGGCTGGTGAATCATGCCTTATTTCCACGAACAAATACAAACCGATATAAAATAAGTGAATTAATTTACGTATTTCACAGTCATACAGCATAACTTCTTGATGTATAAGGATTACAACGCGACCAAGAGCTATGTTTTCCAACCACCCCGAGCCGAGAAAAAGTTACCTTACAAAAATGATAACAACTTTGTTTCTTGGACACACAAAATTTTGAAATTAATAAACCAGTTATACAAAATTCCAATGTATATTGTGTTAAAATTTGCATTCGATCTGATGACGGCGTTTTGAGATAATAATTCTTAAATGTGACGCATGGTTGAAACACGCTTAAAAACGGGCACATTTTGTGTTCCAACTGCGATAAAAAATATTAAAATATAAATTAAAAATTCCAAACCTACATAAACTAACGTAAAATAGAACGACGAAAATGATGATGTTATTGGATTTTACGTAGGTCTATTGGTTGCTTCACAAACAACCTTCAAACTCGAGTGCACATAATACTTTGGTCGACAGTAGTGTCCAGGCTCTGCGCTCAGTACTAAACGTACTGCACACCCCGTCAAATGGGCAGTGCTTGTGCGACTAAGCGCTGCAGTGCTAGTGTGATGTCGTGCTGCACTGCTTAGAAATGGGCAGGATAGGGCTGCGCTTCACTGGCACGAGTAAATTTCACGCTAGCACAGCTTCACCTTGCCCATTGCACGGCCCTGGTGCACACACACGGACGCACAAACACACGGACAAAAGGTGATCTTTTAAGCCTATTTTTTCTTAAATGGAAATAGGCTAAATACGAGATTTTAAAATTTGGCACAGCCACCATTTTGTGGTTATGAAAAAAATTATGTTTGATTGCTGTCATAGATTACTTGACATTGAGAATCGTCTAAATATTTCGGATGGTCGTCATGTTGGATTGTTATTTACTTTGTAGACCATAGAGCTATGCACTATTAGATGACGATTATTGCGTACGGTAGGTGCATTGTTCAATCGTTGGCTACGATCGCATGATTAGGACACAAGACATTAAAACTTAATTTTTAAATTTCACACAGGCGCCATCTTGAGGTTATGTAAACAAGTGAGCAGAATAAGACGTCAGTGCATTACAAGGTGTATAACATTTGCTATACCATTTGAAGGTGCTCGGATGGTTTAATCGCGAAAAAAATGTCTATTTTAATGTATCAACTTCGCTCGGCTCCCATGTTCGTGTTTTACTTAACAGGAATTTTGCGAGTCCCATCTAGTAGTTCATTTTATCACCGTACAAAATGTCAGGGTGATATCTGTAATAGATTCGGAGATATGGAATGCCAGTGAAATATTTCGCACAGTTGCCATGTTGGATTGGCGAGCTGTAATAAAATTTGAAGATCACGGTCAGGGTCGGACAAAATAGTACTATGACCTTACCGAGTTTCATTGAAATCGCTCCAGCCGTTTATATTTTATTAAGGGGGACACACACATACGTACACACACGGACTAAGTGTGATGTCTTAAGCCTATTTTTTTCATAAATGAAAATAATAAAGAAAGTTTTCTTCATTAGAAATAACCATCACTGAAAATTGGCTTCTATCACTACTAAGTGAAAATAGACCAACAAGTAAACGAAAAGCAAGAACGGGAGGTTTCATTTAGGAAAGAAATACTCTTATTTGTCACAAAGGAGTGAAAGATTGGTGTGTAGGTTACACTCTGCCTTATATGGCAACACTGTGAGCAGGTGAGTTCGATTCCCATCTTAGCCATTGGTGGTTTCCCACTTCCACTCCGGGAAATACGTGGATAGTTCCTAAGTCAAGGCCAAGGCCAACTCCAAAAATAACTAAGTTTATCAGACAAATTCCATAAACACCTCAACTACATGGTACTGATGATCAATAGGCTATGTTCCAAACCGCTATATGAAGCAACAAGAAATATTTCGAATCAATGGAATCCATCGTATTGATTTTAGGAAACATGTTTCTAACGTAGGCTACAGTATGACCGCGATCGAAACGAGCAAGGTACCTTGCCCTGTCTGATGGAGCACGCGCTCAGATTGAAATCACTATGTTGATTATTATTGATATTTCAAGAAGTAATTATCCTATGTTTGAATAAATAATTGGCCTGGAATTACATATAACCCAGCATCGTCACTTCTCGGTCACCTTCCACGCGTGTCCGGGTAGCGGACAAATAGACACTTCCATAACGTTATTGACGAGAATCTTTTCTGAAATAACGGAATCAATTCCTCCGCTGAGAATAACGTTACTGATAGCGCATAGCTGGTAAAAATCGCATGTATACCGTTACTAGACTTATAACGTTGTTGGTGGGTTCGCATTTCTAAATAACGGAATTATTTTTCTGCCATGAATAACGTTATTGACAGCGCAAAGCTCGTAAATATCGCTCGTATACCGTTACAAATCCTATAACGTTATTGGTGGCTTCATATTTCTAAATAACGAAATTATTATTTTCTGCCCTGAATAACGTTATTGATAGCGTATATCTGGTAAAAATCTCTCGTATACCGTTACTAGGCTTATAACGTTATTAACGGGAGCGCATTTTAAAATAACGTAATATTTTCCTCTGCTGGTTATAACGTTAATAGCACAAACCAGGGCAATTATAACCCCTTATTTCGTTGCCGCACTAAAACCGTTATTCATATAGCATTTGTTTTGGGTACGGAAGCAGTAACGTAACAAAAATTAATTCGTTATTTTTGACAATTCTGTTACGTTATGAAGCCTTGGAATAGACGAAGTGAGTGTGGAGAAGGTGAGAGCTTTAGGGGTGATGGGAACACAGTGGCTCTTTCGAGTAATGAAAGTGATATGGAGGGAGAAGAAAATACCAGAGGACTGGAAAAGAGGGATAATTATACCCATATTTAAAAAGGGAAGTAGGAAGGAATGCAAGAACTACAGGGGAATTACACTCATGTGCCACTGCGCCAAAATATTTGAGAAGATACTGGAGAGAAGAATTCGGACAGAAGTTGAAGAGGGAAGAACAGTATGGATTCAGGCCAGAAAGGTCAACAGTTGACCTCATCTTTGTTGTAAGACAGCTACAAGAACACCATTATGAATATGGGAAAGATCTGGTGATGACCATCTTGGATATTGAGAAAGCTTATGATAGTATTAATAGAAACAAGGCATGGGAAGCAACGAGAGCAAAAGCAGTGAACAAGGAGACAGTGGCAAGAGTGAAAGCAATGTACGAGGGAAGCAAAAGCTGTGTAAAGGTGGGAAGGGAGAGAACGGAATGGTTCCAACTGGAGAGTGATCTGAAACAAGGAAGTGCCCTCTCACCCCTGTTATTTATAGTGGTGATGGATGAAATCATACGAAAAGTGGTAAATAGCATTGGGGAAAGGAAAATGTAAGCAATGTTGTTTGCTGATGACCTTCTGGTATGGGGAGAGGATGAGGAAGAAGTACAAGAGCAATTAGATGAGTGGGAGAAGGTAGTGTTATCATATGGGATGAAGTTCTCAGCACAAAAGAGTGAAATGGTCATCACAACGAGGAGGAAGAACCGACTGGATATGGGCATAACACTTGGAGGACAGCAGTTGCTGAGAGTAGAATGCTTCAAGTACTTGGGAAGCATAATTGAAGAAAAGGGAGGCAATAGGATGGAAATAAATGAAAGGGGAAGGTGCGCAGATGGATTTTTCAAGAGTGTAAGGGGGATGATATGGAATAAAGATGTACCACAAAAATGTAAAGGAATCATCTACAAGACCTACTTTGTGCCAATTTTGACATATGGTTCAGAAACATGGGTGATGAAGGAAAGGGACAAGAGTAAAATACGAGCAGTGGAGATGAAGTTCCAGAGGTGTGGGTAGGAGTAACCAGAATGGACAGAGTAAGGAATGAGCGAGTCAGAGAGATGGTAAGAGAGGAACCATTGCAAAATAAAATAGAGCGATCTAGGCTACAATGGTATGGACATGTGAGGAGGATGCGAGAGGAGAGGATACCGAAGAAGATGTTTGGAATGGAAATGAAGGGAAGGAGGCCAAGGGGAAGACCAAGGGGCAGATGGACAAAAGGAGTTAAGAAGAGTGTGGAGGAAAGAGGAGTATGCTGGGACACAGTGAAAGACGAGAGATGGTGGATGGACAGGAAACGATGGAGAGGCCTATGTTCCAAGCAGACCCGACCAGCGGTCGGAAACTGCTCAAGATGATGATGAGATGATGTGCTAATAAGTGAAAAGCAGGAATTTATGTATTTATAGAAAAAATGCTTAAAATATGTATTTACATAAAAAAATATTTATTTACCTAAAAATCCGAGCCCTAATCATGACAATTGAACCCCGTGAACTTGGGAGTGTACGATTTGTCTGACAACCTGTGTTATTGTGGTATGTAATGGTGTGTCTATTTGTAATTGAGACTTGGATTGGAATGAAGATTGTTATGACCTTAAGTTAGGAACTATCTTGACATTTGCCTGGAGTAGGTGTGGGAACTAACGGAAAATCATTTCTAGTTTGGCTGAGATGAGAATCGAACCAATCTCTTATGAATTCTGCCTCCCAAGGCTGAGTGGGCCCTGTTCCAGCCTATTGACAGAGTGAAGCTGGAAATCAAACCTCAGGGATGACAGCCAAGAATGCTGGCAACTCCGCCAGGAGGCGGACTCTAAATAAAGAGCTCGTCTCATGAAGGCAACTTCACTCTCTTGTTGCTCAGGTTGCATGTCACAAATATGGCGAGAAATAGGGACCCATGTTCAGTTCTTGTTGGGAACGCTCCCTTGGATATAATACATTTAAAAATTATTTCTCGAAATCTCTTCTTCCCGGGCAATTGCTCCTTTTTATTGATTGGCCTCGTAGGCTCGTGGTCGATGATCGCACGATTATCGATCACGTAACACTACAAGCTTCCTTCCTTCCTTCCGTAGGCAGGACTTACTCCTTGGCGCTACAGCCCTTGTAGGACCTTAGCCTCCCGGACAATCTCCACCCATTCTTCCCTGTTGACTGCTTTGTTTCTCCATCTTCTGACTCCCATCTTTCTCACATCCTCCTCCACGTTGTCCAGCCATCTGGTCGTAGGTCTTCCCCTCACACGCCGTCCTACTGGCTTACCATTGAAGACCTTCCTCACCACCCTGTTCTCAGGCATTCTTTCTACATGTCCCAATCAATGCAGTCTACTACTCTTTATTTCCACTACTATATCTGGCTTACCGTACAACTCTCTTATCTCCATATTATTTCTGATTCGCAGAATTCACCCTAGGCAAGGCAGATAATGTAAATTTCTGGTGGAACAGTTTAGGCCGTCCCGACCGGCGTCAGAATCGATGAACAAGTTGTCTTGACTTCCACATCCATTTTGGATCTGCTGGTTTTGGATTTACTTATTACTGGTAACGTCAGGTCGACAGTTAGTTATATTTTGTTTTCAAAGGTGGAACAGCGAGGTCTCGACATTCTCATGAATTTACGATAAACTAATTTCCACAGTCGTCATACATCTCTGGCTGATGTTCCGTTTCGCTTTCAGCCTCAAAGAGCAGGTGTTGTTATACATTTCGGGCCTTTGTGGCATTGTGGTCATTTGGCCTCGTGTACTCGTATGTGTGAGAAATCTGTCAGAGTGTCACTGTAATGGCTGTACTGTAGGCCTATCTCCAATTGGGGCTGTTATTGGGAAGGAGGCGGCCGTGGCCTTCAGAGACTCCGGAATGTCCTACATTGCCCATTCGAATTTCCAACTATTTATTTGCCGTCTTGTTTGAAACTATTAACAAAGACTAATCCAATTTTTCAGGGCTGTTCTTTAAGATGTTCTCTTTGCATTGATACACGCTTTTTGAAAATAAATGGATTTTTATTTTTATTAACTTTTCTTTAATTGCACGTTCATGAACATTTCTCCCTGGCTAAATTAAACTAAGGAAAATTTTGGATAACGGACGTGTAAGGAGGAATTATATCTAAATATTTCAGCTTTGTGTGCTGAAAAGTTGCGAAAAATTAAAGGGAAGTTTTATATCTAGAGAAACATTTTAGCGATAAATTGGAATCAAAAATTTGTCCAGTATCTAGAATATGCCAGTACCATAGGATTCCTCTTCTTCCATTTGAGATTGGAATAGCGGTAACGTCCTCGCCTGCTGATCCCAAGATACGTAGTTGAATCGAATCCCAGTGCAGTCAGTTGGCATTTGAGGGTGCGCAAATGTGAGGGAGCTGTGTCAGTTGATTTACTGGCACATTAAAGATCCCCTTCGGGGCGCAATTCGGACACCTCGACGTCTCTAAAAGCCGCAGTAGTAAAAAGGGACGTAAAACGAATAACGTTATTATTATTATCATCTTCGGTTTGAGACCCATATATCCATTTCGCCGTTCTTCCATGTCCCACTACAATTGATTCTAACGTAGCCTCTTTATAAAAGGTATGAGGAGCTTGTTTTCAAAACTGAATATTTGCACAATCAAAAAGTTTACAGGAGAGAGGACAAAAATAGGCTATATCTTCAGAGAGCATTATCAAAATGGAGTAATATATAGTTTGAATGATAGCAAGAAAGATTACATCTAAATATTTCAGCTTTGTGTGCTGAAAAGTTGCGAAAAATTAAAGGGAAGTTTAATATCTAGTGAAACATTTTGGCGGGAAATTGGTATCGAAGATATGTCCGGTTTCTAGAATTTGCCAGTACCATAGGATTTCTCTTCTTCTACTATCACCAAAAGTGCACCAAATTACACATAGCCTTGGCCTAGTAAGTAGTGGAGTAGTGGCGCTTCAAACCCACAAGGTGCTCAAAAAGTTTGTGCACACTTCTTTTGCTTATTTATATCTCGCGAACCCATGGTCGAATGTTGACAAATGAGGTGTCGTTGGACTCGAGCTGATGTCCTTTTTCCTAAGGACCACTCGTTATATTTTTGAATTTTTTTTTGAAAATTTTTGTTTTCGAAAGTCGGTGATAGTTTGAAAACCAAACATGGTAGAACGTTGTGCCATGGCTCAAACGAATGGTCTTTATGACCTTTATTTTTTGTAATAAAGCTTTTTTATTTTCAATGTTTATTTTAAACACTTGAATTTTGAAAATCCAGTTTGGAAACTAGGAAGTTTACAAAACAGTTTGTTTGACATAAATGAAATTGCCCTATGCCCTCTACCCCCAAAATAAATTTCAAGTCTTTAGGACAAAAACCTGACAGTAGTGGGGTAGTGACAGCTGCTTCCAAAAGGAAGTTGTGAGCCCCTGCGACCTTGGAATGGAAGGAGTCATGCTAGGAGGGCGTGCTTGGATTCGTTTTTTTCGTCTCGTTGCGCTCTTTACGGAAATGTAGGTGTCGAAAAGGTGAAAATCTGGAAACACGGTTTATTTTGGGGGGGGGAAAAACGTGATTTTAAACTTTTTGCTATATCTCGCGAACCAATTATGCTATAGGCGTGTACGACGGGTCCAAGGACTCGGGGTGACGTTCTCTTTGCTATGGACTACTCGTTGTAATTTTAAAAAAAATTTGGAACTCGATTTTGGGGTAAACATGTGTTTTTTGTGATTTTTGCTGATATCTCACGGACCAATAATGCTAGAGACGTGTACGAGGTGTCCTAGGACTCGGGCTAACGCCCCCTTTCAAATGTGGTAGATATTTTTTCCAAAAAATAGTTCACAAAGGGCCTAACGCCATACATGTTGAAAAAATTACCAAAAGATCCAAAACTAATAGGTCATTAGCTTTTTAATATCTCATGAATTAATAAGACTAGGGACCTGTATGAGAGGTCGTTGGACTTGAGGTGACATTCTGTATTTGAATATATTATTTATTTATGTGAAAAGGGCCTAACTGCACTTTTGTTAATATCTTGCTATCTAATAATCAGAGAGGGTCAAGTGAGGTGTCATAGGACTTAGGATGGTCAACCCTTTTCCATGACCAACGAATTTACCCAAAAGATCTAAAACAGCAAGGTCATTGACCTATGATTTTATAAACTAATAATCAGAGAGGCTCAAGTGAGGTGTCATGGGACTCAGGATGGTCAACCCTTTTCCATGACCAACGAATTTACCCAAAAGATTCAAAACAGCAAGGTCATTGACCTAATATTTTATAAACTAATAATCGAATATCAACATGTGAGGTGTCATAGGACTTAGAATGGTCAACCCAAAATACCCAATACATCAAGGTCATCGACCTGAGATTTTATAAACTAATAATCGCATACGAACATGTGTGATGTTTACCATGTGTGATGAAACATAGCTAGGTAGAGAAAGAATTAGTGTAGGCTAAATATATGGTGACTGACAAGTCTTTTACCATTGAAACTTGTTTTTCAGAGCAAACTGCAGTATAGAGAGAGTATAGGTTGCAGGTATGGGTTAATAAATGACGAACGGTGATAACAAACTCTGATTTATCGATTCAAGAATTAAGAGTAGACTATCTTTAATTGATTGGTTAAAGAGGATAGCTAAAACACAAAAAAATGCTCAGTGGTTACCGGGACAAGATGGTCGCTACACACAACAAGCTTTAAATACTTGAGGCTAATAATCTATACACACACACTCGCTTGTTCTAAACTAAACTGTGTTTCTGTCAGTGCTCAGACAGTAGGCTGATGACGAAATGCAATGCTAACAGAAATATAATCATTTCCGGTTGTATAATGTTACCAGCTATCCATTTTGTGTTGTAGTGTTAAGCACTTTTAGCTCTTGTACTGGTGATCTTAACTCGATTTCCAGATCTGAGGCCTAGAACGAGTCAAACTAAGAAACAAGGGCATGGTGTTGTAGTGGTTAAGCTGTTAGCCTTTTCACCAGGGTTCGATTTCAGGTTAATATGCATGTCATAAACATATTAAACAAAACAAAACAGAGATAACGTTTAAAACTGATTACATTTGTGTCTTTTCAAATTATTACTTGGATTACAAATACAAAGGTGAACTGGGTTTGATATACAGTTAATGCTGTCTATCACACACTAGACTGTAAGAAAGCCAAATAGCAAAAGGCGTAGGTAGAGCAGTGGTAAAATTGCTATATGTAGAGAACTACCTAGCGTTTTTAAGAACTGGCAAAGCTATATCGCATAAACAGTGCAGGATACAATCCAGCAATCAAATTTGTATCTTGTGGAACAGAAAAAATGCACTTTTACCTTGATGGATAGCAAATGAGTGCAGATGAATGACCTATGCATTAGCCTACCATAGGGAAAAATGGAACTGTTATTTGGCGTTGTTCAAAACATCGTTCAAAACAGTGTCGAGGTGAGCTGAAAAGTAAAAATAGTGATGTCTTAAGTGTGAGTGATCATCAATGTAGTGTACCAGATAAAACATCGTTGCTGTTTTAAAAAAACTCTTCAAAATGCTAAAACACTTGTCCCGGAAAAAGATATTGCAGCTCAAGATAGTGCATTGTTTGTTAAAAAGCATGTATCATCTCCTCAGAAAGTCGTGTTAGGACAGTTGTCAATGTCTGAAAAACTCCCAACATTATCAAAGGCAACACAGACTGTGCAAAATGTGGTATTGCAAAAGGATCAAAAAGGACTATATAGTAATAGTGATGAGGATTATAATGATCATGATGATGATGATAATGATAATGATGATGATGATGATGATGATAATGATAATGGTTATGATGATGATGATGATGTTGATGATGAAGATAATAATGATAATGGTAATGCTTTGTTTACACCTAAAAAATCATTTGTTAAATTTGTCTACTGGAACAATCCAAGTAAGCTAATCCGGCGGCTTCAGCAACTGCATGTCTATAAACAGGCTGGTTATACTGAATATGAAGAAGAACTATTGGATATAGAAAATGAGCTTCGTTGTGCTAAAATTATTATGTAATGGATCCACACAACCGCTTAAACTATTTCTTAACAATACATGTTATATTTTCTACCACTCTGCTACCATTTTGCTCTCACTTTTGCTATCACTTCAAACTGTACATATTAAATATAAAAACCAACGCTAAATGATTTTATTATCAGAACAGTTATAACCTTTGTAGTGAGCAAATCATACTAACAGGTTAGTTGCTATTATGGAACTTACTACAACTAACAAAGGTAAACAACGTGTACTCTATAAAGGCTACTCTTATAACTATAATCGTCAAAATGTAAAAGGAATAATATTTTGGCGATGCTCAAAAGAGAGGTCAAAAAGATGTCGAGGCAATCTAAAAAGTAGAAATGGTAAGGTTTTAAGTGTGAGTGATCATCAATGTGGTGTACCAAATGAAACACAGTTGGTGTCAACAAATAATCATGACAATGCTAAAAAGCTAGTACAAGAAAAAATGTTGCTACTCAAAATAGTGCAGTGTTTATTGAGCAACATTTAACCCCTGCTGTAAAAGTTATGTTTAATCCATCTTCCACATCTCAAGAGTCGTCAACATCACAGACTATGCAAAAGGTTGTGTTGTTGTTGCTTTAAGGGGCTGAACTACAAGGTTATCTATCCTTCATATGCAAGAGAATCAAAAAGGACTAAATAGTAATAGAGAAAAAAGAAATGTATTTTGAATGTAACTATTGTACAAGTACTTATATTAAATAAATAAAAATATTGTATGGGTATTGTCTGTTTTTTCTTAATTGCTATACCCACGTCCTACTATATTAATGCCATTGTTAACCATCAACAGTCTCCACCTATGTTCAGAAAGAAAGTGATCTTAAACAATACACTCTATCTATGGTTTGTGTACCGAGTATCATAATAATACAGTGTCGTCAAGCCATGTTCAGGCAATAGTAATGTTAGATAAGGGATTCGAACCCTTGCTTCCTTGTACTGGATTAGTTTTTACTCAACAGCAACCCATAATACTGTACTTTGAAACTTGTCACATCTCATTACAAAATGTAAACTGTATCGTTTTCTAAGACCCCAGCTGCTGGCTAGTAGCTAGCAGACTGTGAAACAGAAACAGAGTCACCATGTTCATCCTTAAAAAAATTCAACATTTATTATTCTTTTTCTTATTATTGTTCATTGAGAGTAGTGTAAAGTTGTCTTTGTGACGTAACGGTTATAATAGTTAGCTGGCACTCTATAGCTCTTGAGTTCAATTTGAGCTTTAACATAAAATTTTAAAAGTATATTAGGACTAAAACAGGTCTACTCAGTCTCGGGTGATCCAAATAAGTAGATGTGGTTTGATTCACACTTTAACGATAGAACACGACGGTTTTTTATTTTTTTAAAATAATGATAGCCATTTATTCATATTTTTTTTTCATTTTCACATTTCACACATTGCCATTTGTCAATTTTCCATGTACACGATTTGAAAATGTCAGTTTAAAAGTTTTTGGATTTCATGATATGGAAACAAGAATTTTCCATTTTGTTGTTAACACATTTGTCAATTTCCCATTTACATTTTTAAATGTCAGTTTTAAGTTTTTAATTTGTGTTGATATGGAAACATGGATTTCCTATTTTTTCCATATCACAGACGACACGTTTATGATTTAGTCCATGCTGAAAGTTTAGTTTTGTAAAACACACACTTGCTGATTTAAATTTTCTTGAAATCACCTTAATGGAACTGCTTGGCCATGGCAATAGTGCATTCTCTTTCTCTTTGTTTCCAAAAACATATAGGCCTACTACTACTACTACTACTACTACTACTACTACTACTACTACTACTGTAGGTAAGACTGTTTTACAAAATAACACCTATCTACTGCTGCATTAAAAAACACAAGTGTTAAAAAAACACAGTATACTATTTACCATTTGCTATATACATCAATTACCCCACCATCCTACCTTGCCGTGTTTGCTTTGGTTGAAAAATCAATGCTACCCACACACACACACACACACACAAGCTTTCTCTCTCTCTATATCATTCTATCTATAGTCATACATTCACACAACCATACCTGTCTTTGAAAACAAATACAACCACGCTATTTATCCTTGACATGCACACTTATCCCAAATAACTTTTAGTTATACATTTAACATTTACTATTACAAAAAAAATGTTTCCACTATTTACAATTACAAAAAGGAATATTTACAAAATACTAAATCTACTGGTTACAAAAAAGCCATGTCTCTAAACAATAAAATATAAAAGTCACACCTCCACCTCGTGGTTATAACCCTATGGTAGGCTAATGCATAGGTCATTCATCTGCACTCATTTGCTATCCATCAAGGTAAAAGTGCATTTTCTCTGTTCCACAAGATACAAATTTGATTGCTGGATTGTATCCTGCACTGCTTATGCGATATAGCTTTGCCAGTTCATAAAAACGCTAGGTAGTTCTCTACATATAGCAATTTTACCACTGCTCTACCTACGCCTTTTGCTATTTGGCTTTATTACAGTCTAGTGTGTGATAGACAGCATTAACTGTATATCAAACCCAGTTCACCTTTGTATTTGTAATCCAAGTAATAATTTGAAAAGACACAAATGTAATCAATTTTAAACGTTATCTCTGTTTTGTTTTGTTTAATATGTTTATGACATGCATATTAACCTGTAATCGAACCCTGGTGAAAAGGCTAACAGCTTAACCACTACACCACCATGCCCTTGTTTCTTAGTTTGACTCGTTCTAGGCCTCAGATCTGGAAATCGAGTTAAGACCACCAGTACAAGAGCTAAAAGTGCTTAACTCTACAACACAAAATGGATAGCTGGTAACATTATACAACCGGAAATGATTATATTTCTGTTAGCAATGCATTTTGTCATCAGCCTACTGTCTGAGCACTGACAGCAACACAGTTTAGTTTAGAACAAGCGAGTGTGTGTGTATAGATTATTAGCCTCAAGTATTTAAAGCTTGTTGTGTGTAGCGACCATCTTGTCCCGGTAACCACTGAGCATTTTTTTGTGTTTTAGCTATCCTCTTTAACCAATCAATTAAAGATAATCTACTCTTAATTCTTGAATCGATAAATCAGAGTTTGTTATCACCGTTCGTCATTTATTAACCCATACCTGCAACCTATACTCTCTCTATACTGCAGTTTGATCTGAAAAACAAGTTTCAATGGTAAAAGACTTGTCAGTGACCATACATTTAGCCTACACTAATTCTTTCTCTACCTAGCTATGTTTCATCACACATGGTAAACATCACACATGTTCGTATGCGATTATTAGTTTATAAAATCTCAGGTCGATGACCTTGATGTATTGGGTATTTTGGGTTGACCATTCTAAGTCCTATGACACCTCACATGTTGATATTCGATTATTAGTTTATAAAATATTAGGTCAATGACCTTGCTGTTTTGAATCATTTGGGTAAATTCGTTGGTCATGGAAAAGGGTTGACCATCCTGAGTCCCATGACACCTCACTTGAGCCTCTCTGATTATTAGTTTATAAAATCATAGGTCAATGACCTTGCTGTTTTAGATCTTTTGGGTAAATTCGTTGGTCATGGAAAAGGGTTGACCATCTTGAGTCCTATGACACCTCACTTGACCCTCTCTGATTATTAGTTAGCAAGATATTAACAAAAGTGCAGTTAGGCCCTTTTCACATAAATAAATAATATATTCAAAAACAGAATGTCACCTCAAGTCCAACGACCTCTCATACAGGTCCCTAGCCTTATTAATTCATGAGATATTAAAAAGCTAATGACCTATTAGTTTTGGATCTTTTGGTAATTTTTTCAACATGTATGGCGTTAGGCCCTTTGTGAATTATTTTTTTGGAAAAAATATCTACCACACTTGAAAGGGGACGTTAGCCCGAGTCCTAGGACACCTCGTACACGTCTCTAGCGTTATTGGTCCGTGAGATATCAGCAAAAATCACAAAAAACACATGTTTACCCCAAAATCGAGTTTCCAAATTTTTTTAAAAATTACAACGAGTGGTCCATAGCAAAGAGAACGTCACCCTGAGTCCTTGGACTCGTCGTACACGCCTCTAGCTTAATTGGTTCGCGAGATATAGCAAAAAGTTTAAAATCACGTTTTTCCCCCCCAAGAAAAACGTGTTTCCAGATTTTCACCTTTTCGACACCTACATTTCCTTAAAGAGCGCAACGAGACGAAAACAACGAATCCAAGCACGCCCTCCTAGCATGACTCCTTCCATTCCAAGGTCGCAGGGGCTCACAACTTACTTTTGGAAGCAGCTGTCACTACCCCACTACTGTCAGGTTTTTGTCCTAGAGACTTGAAATTTATTTTGGGGGTAGAGGGCATAGGGCAATTTCATTTATGTCAAACAAACTGTTTTGTAAACTTCCTAGTTTCCAAAATATAGGATTTTCAAAATTCAAGTGTTTTCAAAAAAACATTAAAAATAAAAAAGTTTTATTACAAAAAATAAAGGTCATAAAGACCATTTGTTTGAGCCATGGCACAACGTTCTACCATGTTTGGTTTTCAAACTATCACCAACTTTCGAAAACAAAAATTTTCAAAAAAAAAAATTCACAAATATAACGAGTAGTCCTTAGGAAAAAGGACGTCAGCTCGAGTCCAACGACACCTCATTTGTCAACATTGGACCATGGGTTCGCGAGATATAAATAAGCAAAAAAAGTGTGCACTAACTTTTTGAGCACCTTGTGGGTTAGAAGCGCCACTACTCCACTACTCTAGTACATAAAAAGTTATCGATAAATGATTGATAAAAATGAATGAATATATTTAGTTTTGAAAAAAATGATGGTTGTATTTAGCTATGGAATGCAGGATATTTCACATAATCTCTAATATTTATCCTAATTCGTGATATTTATGATGAACAAAATATTAATAATAGTCGCCTCCGTAGCGTAGTGGTCAGCATGGTTAGCTGCCGCCCAGGAGGTCCTGAGTTCGATTCCCGGCTCTGCCATGAACTTTGAAAAATGGTATGAGGACTGGAACGGGGTCTACTCAGCCTCGGGTGGTCCAATTGAGTCGAGAGGGTTCAATTCCCACCTCAACCGTCCTCGAAGTGGTTTTCCGTAGTTTCCCTCTTTGTCTTCGGGCAAATGCCGGGATGGTTTCTACTGTAAGGCCACGGCCGCCTCCTTCCCTCTTCCTTGCCTATCTATCCTAATCTTCCCCTCTCTTCCCTCCTGAGGCCCCTGTTCGCTTTGCAGGTGAGGCCGCCTGGGCGAGGTGCTGATCATACCTTCCCAGTTGTATCCACTCCTACCGGATGTTCCCAGCTCTTGGAAACTGCCCGTATGGGCGTTAGTGGTGATTTCCCTCGCTGAGTCCGTGGGAGGGTAAAATCGATTAAAAAATAAAAACAAGAAGTTCCGTGAAAAACTATACAGCCTACTTTTCATGCCAATGATTATTCTACAGTATATGAACCTATCTAGAATAAGGACGAAATAAAGTTGGTAATATCGAATTATTTAATTAGTTCAAAATATACCTGGTATAATGTAGCCTAATAGAGCACTACAGTTGGCAGCCCTGGTGACTGAATATATTCTTAGTTCCACCTCTTAAGGTACAGAATACAAAATTTGGTTGAAGTCCAATGGACGTTACATGCAGTTAGACACTGGATCTATCAGCACGCGTAAAAGCATGTTGCCAACATTACCATGCGTGTGCTGGTCAGAAATAATCTGAATTATTATGATATCTTGTTGTGCCAATTTTGGATGAAATCCATTTGTTAGTATAGAAGTTACATGTATTTTAAAATTGGACATATCAGCAGGCATAGAATCATGTTGGCAGCACTGCCTTGTATTAATTCAAATTAAACTAGAATGCCAGGTGCTATACGTGTGCAAATTATAGAGCTGTTGGCTTGCATACTTTCTGATATATTGATATTAGTGTAAAAAGAATATAGACAGCATTTATTAACAGTTGGCAGCCCTGATTGCTCTTAACAATACTTATAGTCATATCTGTTATGGTACACATATCACATACGAAATTTGGTTGAAATCCAACTGATAGTATAGAAGTTACATGTATTTAAAAATTGGCACTATCAGCAGGCTTATAATCATTTTGGTAGAACTGACGTATATAAGTTACTCCAAATTAATCTAAAATGTCAGAATATACGTGTGCATAGTTTAAAGCTGTTGGCTTGCATACTTTCTGATATATTGGTATTTGGATTTAAAAAAAATAGAGAGAGCAATTATTAACAGTTGGCAGCCCTGGTGGCTCTTAAGAATACGCTCAGTCATATCTGTTTATGTACACATATTACATACAAAATTTGGTTGAAATCCAATTGATAGTGTAGAAGTTATATGCATTTAAACATTGGATCTATCGGAAGGCTTAAAATTATTTTGGCAACACTGTCATGGTTGGCCTCCTGGAAATTAAACTGAAATAGTATTATCTGCAAGTGTGCCAATTTTGGAATAGCTCCCATGCATACCTTGCAAGATATCCAACATGGAGCTCAAATTTCTAGTGCGTTTTTTCAGCAGTTGGTAGCACTGACATCATTTTCAAATATGGACGTGAGCTATTCCGGTGCACATCTTTACTCATACTAAATTTGGTTTTGATTGCTGCAGCCGTTTAAGAGTTGATAGGGGGGGACACACACACAGCCAGCCAGACAGACAGACAGACAGAAGGACAGACAGACAGACAGACAGACGGACAGACAGACAGACAGACAGACAGACACACACACATTTTCCCGGATCGATCTCATAAGTCTACTTTTTCCTCATTTTTGCAAAATGTGAAAAGTAGGCTAATAAAATAATATTAATATGTACAATTAGATATCAAATGCCTAATTTTTAATAAAAAAATATGCATTTAGTACATTATATTGTGAGTGATGGATATAATCAGTTTTGAACGAAAAGCATGTTTCCTCACAGCCTTATCAATGGGAAATATTAACATTTGATCAAAAGAGATTTTACCATCCAAATGCAGCAGAGGCAAATGTTACCGAAGCAACTATTAACTTTTTATGTTCGACGATGTCGAAATGTAAATATTACAGTTTATGTCAGAAATCTGTATCATAGTGAGGGTAGTTATTACACTATTTTTAGCCTACTTTTCACATTTTGCAAAAATGAGGAAAACGTAGACTTATGAGATCGATCCGGGTAAATGTGTGTCTGTCTGTCTGTCTGTCCTTCTGTCTGTCTGTCTGGCTGTGTGTGTGTCCCCCCCTATCAACTCCTAAACGGCTGCAGCAATCAAAACCAAATTTAGTATGAGTAAAGATGTGCACCGGAATAGCTCACGTCCATATTTGAAAATAATGTCAGTGCTACCAACTGCTGAAAAAACGCACTAGAAATTTGAGCTCCATGTTGGTTATCTTGCAAGGTATGCATGGGAGCTATTCCAAAATTGGCACACATGTAGATAATACTATTTCAGTTTAATTGCCAGGAGGCCAATCATGACAGTGTTGCCAAAATAATTTTAAGCCTTTTGATATATCCAATGTTTAAATGCATATAACTTCTACACTATCAATTGGATTTCAACCAAATTGTGTATGTAATATCTGTACATAAACAGATATGACTGAGCGTATTCTTAAGAGCCACCAGGGCTGCCAACTGTTAATAATTTTTCTCTCTATTTTTTTAAATCCAAATACCAATATATCAGAAAGTATGCAAGCCAACAGCTTTAAACTATGCACACGTATATTCTGACATTTTAGATTAATTTCGAGTAACTTATATACGTCAGGTCTACCAACATGATTATAAGCCTGCTGATAGTACCAATTTTTAAATACATGTAACTTCTATACTATCAGTTGGATTTCAACCAAATTTCGTATGTGATATGTGTACCATAACAGATATGACTATAAGTATTGTTAAGAGCAATCAGGGCTGCCAACTGTTAATAAATGCTGTCTATATTCTTTTTACCCTAATATCAATATATCAGAAAGTATACAAGCCAACATCTCTATACTTTGCACACGTATAGCACCTGACATTCTAGATTAATTTGGAGTAATTAATACAAGGCAGTGCTGCCAACATGATTCTATGCCTGCTGATATGTCTAATTTTAAAATACATGTAACTTCTATACTAACAAATGGATTTCATCCAAAATTGGCACAACAAGATATCATAATAATTCAGATTATTTCTGACCAGCACACGCATGGTATTGTTGGCAACATGCTTTTACGCGTGCTGATAGATCCAGTGTCTAACTGCATGTAACGTCCATTGGACTTCAACCAAATTTTGTATTCTGTACCTTAAGAGGTGGAACTAAGAATATATTCAGTCACCAGGGCTGCCAACTGTAGTGCTCTATTAGGCTATATTATACCAGGTATATTTTGAACTAATTAGATATTTCGATATTACCAACTTAATTTCGTCATTATTCTAGATAGGTTCATATACTGTGGAATATTCATTGGCATGAAAAGTAGGCTGTATAGTTCTTCACGGAACTTCTTGTTCATTATGAAACAGTTTCTCCCACCAATCGGAGCTCAAGAAACAGTTGTGTGACCAATTAAGTAAGGATAGCATCGCACCTGCGTTGAGTTCCACGGCCTCCTAATTTAAATTCCACTGCGTGACTAGTGTCATAGTGGAGTAATCGACGAGGCCATGGTCAAATACATGGCATTCTCTGCATGCCATGCGCTCGGTTCAGTACCTAAAACTCACGAAATCTTGACAGATATTTATGAATATTTATCTTCGAACATGAAATAGTAATAATTATCGTCGAACATAAACAGTCGCATGCAACTCATCTATAATGGTAATTAAGACACTCGTATGGTGTCTTAATTGTTGCCATTATAGACTCGTTGCATAATGTACTATTTTTAATTTTTGGAGATATTCAGTTTTGAAAAGAAGCTCCACTTATGCTCTAATAGAAATAGAAATTAATATGTAAGTATGTATGTAATATGTATGTAAGACAGGTTTTTCTCCGGGTGCTCCGGTTTTCCCTGTCAAAATTTCATTCCAGCAACACTCGCCACTATCATTTCATTTCATCTGTCATTCATTTAATCATTGCCCCAGAGGAGTGCGTCAGGCCTCGGCAGCCGGCACAGTTCATATCCTCGCCGCTAGATGGGGGCTTCATTCATTCCATTCCTGACCCGGTCGGAGACTGGAAGCAGGCTGTGGATTTTCATTTCCATGTAAGTTACTTGTTGGGTTCACTAATACCACGCGCGATTGTGGGAAACTAGCCTCAGGATTGAGATATGATGTACCATTAGAAAGCTAGAGTTCCGTAAATTTATATGGACCAAAATCCCAATTTTGAAACTTTTGAATATTTTGGGCATTCCGGAACTCCGTAAGTAAGGAACCATCCCAGCATTTTCCTGGAGTATAAACGCATCCTCCAGATCTCCAAATTCACCGAAAACTGACTAGCATACGTAATAGCCAATGAATCATTCTTCCTGGATGACACCAAATCCACCTTCAACCTACAGGACACACCTGCCTCCATCTTCATCCTCGAAGAGAGTAGAGGAAAGGCACGGCAGATTCCAGCGGATATCCACTCCACTGAAGCACTGCAGACAGACACATGGAAAGGTCCTAACTTCGAGCTCAGACATGTATATACGAGCAAGATTCGCCGCCCACGGCTTACACTGGAAGATCTGCACGACTGACGGCCACCGCACACCGGATGACAAGTGCAAATGCCAACTGTGTGGATTGAAATGTACGCAGTACCACCTGAAGACCTGCTCTAAAAGGACAAATACACTCGCCAATTAAGCCAAAGACCTATAAACGCGTCTTAAGTGCACATCGTGCTTCGTAAATAATAAATAAATAAATAAATAAATAAATAAATAAATAAATGGGGAATCATCGATAACCACTTCTGCCACAGCCGAGATGAAAATTGAACCCGTCTCTTCTCTGTTTTGCCTCTCGAGGCTGAGTGTAACCTGTTCTAGACATTAATTTTTTGGCAGAGCCAGGAATCGAGCACAGGACCTTTGGATACGGAGTCTTAATACGTCCCGGAGACTAAAGAAGGAGACATTTTAAATAACATCAAGCCCTGTTTTTAAGTGGCGAGTCCACCTCCCAGTGTAGCGGCTGGCAATCTTGGCTCTCGTCCTGGAGATTTGGGTTCGATTCCTGGCTCCGAGAAAAAAAATAATTATGATGTGAGGGCTGGAAGGGGTTTTCCATAGTTTCCCACTCCTCCTTCAGACAAACGCCGGGATGGTTCCTAATTTAAAGCCATAACCGCATTCTTCCCTATCCCAACCGGAATTACAAATGCACACATAACGACATGCACCACAGTAACACAGGTTATCAGACAAATTATACACTCATCCAAGTAACCGGGGCTAAATATTCACGATATCGTACTCCGAACGAAACATCAAATATAAGCTCGTGAATGAAGTTCAGTTTTCTGTACACACAAGTTCAATTATTTACTACTCTGTTAATAGTCTGAATACATACTCCCTTGTGTATTTCAATGATTGTTATTAGCTTTAAAACAACCCGTAGCACTACAGTCTATGAAGGCAGTGGCGACTGCTGATATTTATAATTTGTAGGACGTAATATGATAGGCTTAACTTAAGATAATTTTTATAGCTGGGTTAAATTGAGATATTAGACTCAGGGCCGGTTCCATCAACCTTGCGTTAAATTTGGCTAACAAAACGTTAGTTAACAAATCGTTATAATTTTAACATTCTGTTAAAGATTACGTGTTCCACAAAACTTTTTAACAAGTCGGTTAACAAACGATGCGTTAAATGTCACTTGCTGGAAGGATCAAGGAAGCAGTGAACGGCATGGATGGGTTTTCAGACTTCTGAACTGTGTCGAGTCAACTTGTATTCATTTGTTTGCTATTCTCGTACTCAAGCGACGGTGCTGCCGTTATCTGGAACTAGCGTAAGGGCGATGGAAACATAAACAAACAACAAATGCTATAACATGTGATTTGAGTAGATGGGTGTGCTCCTTTCTCGTATTTTCAGTTATTTTTATAATAATTGAGGCAAAGAGATGAGTAATTTAATTGCTCAGTTCCACTGTGCTCTTCAAATTCAGCAATTGCCATATCAGTGCTTTACTTCCACAAAAAAAAAAAAGCTTTTCAGACGGAATGGAGTAAATTAGGCCTACTTCGCGTCGCAAAGCCAATTTCAAAGTACTGTATATGATCGTATGCGGCTGCCATTTTACAAAGGAAAATTATTTATTAATAAATACTACCGGTAATGAATTTCTTAAAATAACCAGTACCCTACATTCTACCTTGCATTACAAGCTAGGCGACTTTTAGCAGGGTCGATTTGACAGCTGTTCTTCCCATGTGACAAAAATTGCTTTTTAGAGGTCGCTTTATCTAGGCCTACATGTGGTTGTCTGTTTTTAAAACTTGCCCCATTGCTGCTTCAAATCTGTGAAACTCACTTTTTCCAATAATCAGGTGCCTATTAATAATTTAAAAAATCTTTATGGTCAACTTGTAGGCTATTTATAGATCAAACGTTGTGTGTGCGTCTATATTTAAATTGTATTGTGATACTGTTTATCTAAACTATGTGAAAATGAAAACTACAAATCAACACTCATGCTGATCAACTGAAAGCTTTGGATGCAAATCGAATGGCTGTCGTTTCCACTAGTTTTATTCATCATTTGATAATACATTCATCAGGACAATAACCTTTTGTGCACTATAATACTACATTATTGACCATTATGTATTGATGTTGCTGTCAGAATAGGCTATATTTACCAAATTCCATTACATGTAGGCTAATTTGTAGGTTAGGCCTAGGCATATCATTTAAGTGGCCGGTTGTAAGGTAAAGTCCTTACTGTATTCATGCACAACACATCTCTCCAGAAACTTATTTTCAGGCAATTGCAACATGTCATTAGACCTTGGCAAGAATTCTTGTTCTGTAGCATTATTCAAATACGGTAATCAAAAATAAATGATACAATAACTGAGCACGAAAGGCATGCTGTATTAGCTTGTAACCATTCTTAACACTATGTTAAACTACTTAACTGAGCAAGAATGGGATGTTAAAATAACGGATAGTTTAACGGTTTGTTTGCAGTAATGTTGGTTGATGGAACAACATTTTGCTAACATTTCCGTTAAATTACCTTAACGTGTCGTTAAAATTTTAACGAAGGTTGATGAAACCGGCCCTCAGTCTAACATTAATTATTCAGTCTCACAGCAATATTACGATCACATTACACAATACAATACTATCGAATACCTCTCCAAAGATGTGCACACGCTGAAAACAGACTAACCATTCTGACCGCGCAAAATCGTTACCAATAAGTCCGTAGTGTTGGTTTAAGTTCAACCAATAGCGAGACTTGAGGATCTCAGTCGACGTCCTCAGAGCGCCATTTAACAGGCCAAACCTACCCCATCTAGAGGTGAAATGTAGAACTAGTTACAAGTACTGACAGTGACAGTGACAGTGAGACAGAGTTCGTCGAGCGGGCACGCAAGGTAGCCCCAAAGACTATTTTTTCCAAAAAATCATTTAATTTTGTTAACAGTTACTGCTGAGAGCTGACTGTAGGATGACCCTCACGTCCTACATGCAGGAATCGCCACTGCATGAAGGGTCTAGGCCTACCAAGCGACCGCTGCCCAGCCATTTGGCCTGCTGCCCCAACACCATGGAGCCGGCCTTCATTAGTTAACCACTGGGCTATATTTTCATGCTTATAATTCTGATAAAGTCATTTAATTCCCTTGACATACATGCACAGCACTTCTTCGGATCCCACTCAATGTATCATAACTGAGCAGGCAGTAGCTTGACTTCCGATGGCTCAAATGAATTTGGGGATGGAATGCCATCAAAGATGTTCTCCATGTGACGTGGCTTTGTATACAACGTTTTACCGAGATAGGGAGATTGACGTACCCTTGATACTGCCGTGAATTATTTCCAATAATCTACCACATAACCACCAAGCAGGGGCGTATATAAGGGGGGAGCTGAGGGGGCTCCAGCCCCCCCCCCCCTCTCTCCCCCGAAAAAAGCCAATAAAAATTAAGAAATTGTTTGGTAAAAGCATATAATAATTGTAAATTTGGTTGTAACCTAATCTTAACTTATTGGCTAAGTTATAAACAATTTTAAGATTGGAATTAGACTACCTCGTGATGTAGCGGCTGGCATTCTTGGTTGCCGCCCCGGAGGTCGAATTTGATTCCTGCCTCTGCCAAGAAATTTTAAGTCCGGTCTGAGGGTTGGAACGGGGTACACTCAGCCTTGTGAGGCAAAACTGAGAATTTCACAGGACGGTATTTTTGAGATATAAATTATCAATTTGTAAAAAGAAGAACTGTTTACCTTTCTGCTTAATAAATATTGACAAATATTTAGATATTTGCCATAACAGAAAATTCATGAAGTATAACATTTTATTTGTGTGCTGTGTTGTATTTTGTATCGCCACTAATTGTAGGCTCTATAAACTTAGCATTTTACAATTAACTCTTATCTAAAATAATTACACAAAGTTATATGCTCTAAGATATTGGTTGATATTTCTGGGTATCTTGCGGTGACAATCCGCTGAGAATACTCACTATTTTCCAGGATAGTCAGTCCCCCCCGAAAAAATTGTATATACGCCCCTGCCACCAAGCAAGGTATTATATTAAAAATGCATGTTTTTGCTGCACTGGCTACTTTCCATGCACCTTTTAGCATTGGAGCTGTGTCCCCGCATACGAGATAAGGGCAGTAATCCCCGCAATTCACTCCCAGAAGCAGGCAATATATTCCTAAAGCAAATGCTAATCTTATACCTGTTCTTTTCTATTCCTGTAACTCGAGCACGTAATATATTGCGCTTCCATCTTTTCGTGAAGCTTCATTTCTGATCTGACGTTCAAGTCATATCAAAGTTTTAGCTACTGTACTTTAGACATGACATATGTGAATGGAGCTGTAGCATATTTACTTCTCCGTTGAGTTGTGTTATTGGATCGTCAGAAAATAATAGTTAGAATGAATCAGAATCGACAACAGACGTGCGAAATGCATCTCCTGTTACAATCAGCGAATACGGCGTTGCTCCCTGTCTCAAGTCTGTTATTGACGTATTCGCGTGTAAAGATGAGATGAAGGGAGAAGTATAGAAGCAAAAGGGATGGTTAGGTAGGAAGATGATGATGATGATAATTGTTGCTTTAAGGGGCCTAACATCTAGGTTATCGGCCCCTAATGGTTTGGGTGATCGTGAAGATGATAATGAAATGGAAACTATAACTAAAACTAACTACTAACTTATATACTAGAAGAAGAAATGGAAAACAAAAGGAGAATAAGGCAAATAAGGGACAGGAGGAACAGAAATGCCCTCAACCCTCGAAGAATGAGGATTGAGGGACTTTGAAGGAAGGAGAGCCATGAAAGGCAGATAGGAAAGTGAAAGAGGAGAGGGTCCGCCCCTCAGGTAAGGGACAAAAGGGGGAGACCGGACCCAGCTCAGGAATCCCTCGGGGTCGCCAACTCCCGAATTCACCAGCCGTGAGCCCCTGAGGGTGTAGCAATATCGAGGGCGCACCAGAAGTGGTGGGGCTACACACACCCTGCCTCCTTGAGGGCCTTGAGCAGAAGGCAGGAGATAAGGTGAAAAGAAAAAGAAGGCTGACCCCTCGCAGGAGGAGGGTATCAGAAAAGATGAGACGAGGGCCAATTAAGGCGGGAAAGGAAGAGACTCCCTAGGCCTCGGATACCCTAATACCGTCGGGGTCGGAAAAGAACTAGAGGTGACCAAGTGAGGTCGACAGGAAAGAAGACGGAGAGGAGCCCGGCACAAGTAAGTGGAAGCGATGCCGGACTCAGCTGGGGCCCCGTGGTCGCCAACCTACGTCCCATTAGGGTAGGTAGGAAGAAATGAGGAGGAAAGAAGGAAGGAAGAATAATCCTGACAGCAGGTATTGTTCATAGGCGGTTCGTGAATTCTCCAACTTTCACTTTTGAGTGACTGCACAACAGGCCTGCATGAACTATGCTCTTTAGGAGCTTAGAACCAAGTTATAAGTTCGTGACTGGGGAGGTTGGTACGTCTCACGGGTGAGAATGATCAAGTAATTTTCCTGTTTTGAGTAGCTTATCACAGGTGCCTAATTTCTATGTATACTGTAATACGGAGAATATGTCTTCGCCGTGCGCGTCCAATTGCACCCCACTACTGCAATGGGAAGACGGAAGTCCAAAGATAGGTTTGTTTGATGGACGTACTTGAGGGGGGAGCTGAGGTGGTCCAGCCCCCCCCCCCCGAAAAGGCCAACACAATTTAAGACTGTGTTATTTTGGTAAAAGCATAAAATAATTGTAAATTTTGTTGTACGCTTTATTTATTTATTTATTTATTTATTTATTTATTTATTTATCGTATGGCTATTAGTGCCGGGAGTGTCCGAGGACATGTTCGGCTCGCCTGAGTCTGTGGCTGCTTCCTGCGAACAACCTTAGGGTGAGCTACAAGTTCCGTTCAATTTCAAGTAGTGGCAACTTTCGCTACCATATATCAATGATACCTAGTGGTGAACGTTGGTACTTTGATAGAGCGTTTCCGACGAAATCTAACCTAACAATTTAGCTTCACAAGTTTAGTCTGTGGAAGGATCGTTTACATGCCATGAATCTATGACATGGGACCGCCGGCTTTGCTTCCCCTCCGAAGGAAGGCATACTGAAGGATTTTTAACGCTCTTAAAAAATCCGACGACTTCGGCCGGGTTTGAACCCGCTATCTTGGGCACAGCAGTTCAGCATGCTACCAACTACGCCACCGAAGCCGCTAACCTTAACTTATTGGCTAAGTTATGAACAATACTCGTATTAAGATTGAAATTAGACTATCTCGTGATGTAGTGGCTAGCATTCTTGGCTGCCACCCCGGAGGTCCGAATTCGATTCTAGTCTGAGGGTTGGAACGGGGTACACTCAGCCTGGTGAGGCAAAGCTGAGAATTCCACAGTACGGTACTTTTGAGAAATATATTATCAATTTGTAAATAAGAATAACTGTTTACCTTTCTGCTTAATAAATTGACAAATATTTAGATATTTGACATTCATACTCCGTAGGCCATAATAGAACATTGTATTCATGCTCTAGGATATTGGTTGATATTTCTTGGTATTTTGCGGGACAATCCCCTGAGAATACTCACAATTTTCCAGGATAGTCAGCCCCCCCGAAAAAATTGTACATACGCCCCTGGTTTGAATGCTGGGGTCAAAGGCGTAAATACGGGGTGGCAAGGGGTGGCAGTTGCCACCTCACTTTTTGCCTACAAACAAGTAAAAAATTAGTTTATAAACTTGGTACAATCTTGATTTTGTTTTTAACAGTATCTCTCAGAAACAATTTAATTACCCAAACAATAATAGCTTTCATTTTCAAAATGATGGCGTAAAAAGTAATAAAACCATTTGCGTGAATAATGGGACTAAGCGATTAAGCGATATAAATGTCACTAGGTGGCAACCCTGTAATATGTAATGCAAAGCAGACATCAGCTGTTGTCTGTCGTTTGCCTTTTCGAAAGAGATCTACTCGTACTATTCTACCTGTAACGTGTTGCCTTCATTTTCTTGAAATTTCTAAGTTTCTTTCAGTGAACTATCTGCATCATAGGATTGGATTTCATGTACTGAGACATGGTAAGTTAAATTAATTTCAGTTAAAGTGTCTACCTATTTTATAGGTTAAGTTATAAGCCAGTTTCTCCCACAGCGCACAGAATAGTATAGTGAAGCCAGTGTCCGCAATATTGATGAGGTCTAGACTCTAGAGAAAGCAAAATCACGCGTCTTAGAACGGTCTTGAGTAAAATAAAAGACGGCCATTCACTTACACTGCGGTTTAACACGTTGACTGCGAAATTTGGCCTCATTATGTTCCCAATATGCGAACAGAGAAATGCACTAACCGCGAAAATAAAGCGCCACGAAAGTGCCGAGCACGGGAAACTGAGACCACGCGAAATTTAAATTCGCCACAGAGTCAGCTGTCAGAGAAACATAACCTCAAACGCATAGCATAGAACAAGTCTAGTGTTGTCCAATGTTCTGTTACAAAAAATAAACAAAATATTTTTGCGTTTTTAAGCAACTTTGATATGGTTAGATTTATTTAAATGTTTTTTTAAAACAAACAAATTTTATTTTTTTCTAAGACCTTGCTACTGAAAGAAAAATATTGTGTGCCTGGTTATTTTTGCAGTTTTCCACGTTATCCGTGTTCACATTATTTGCCTTATGATATTACAGTTATTATTTTTTGATCTTGTTCTAACGAGGGAAAAATTGCCTCAAAACATACAGTATTGTTACGTGCCACCCCTAGTGGCACTTTTGTTAGCTGGATTACGGTGGGTAGAAAGCACAACACAGGATGTTCCTTTTAAAGAAATAATCTATATATTTAAAACAGTAAGCTGATTTTTGTTACCGCGAGATTAACAGAACGGCTGAACCGATTTACTTCGTAATGCACTCTGACGAAAGCCCTTGATCTGTATATTTGCAGAGTGTCTTTAAAATAAACAAATATGTTACCATCCATATATTTAAAACAGTAAGCTGATTTTTGTTACCGCGAGATTAACAGAACGGCTGAACCGATTTACTTCGTAATGCACTCTGACGAAAGCCCTTGATCTGTATATTTGCAGAGTGTCTTTAAAATAAACAAATATGTTACCATATATTTTTAAATTTATAAACAAAAATGCAAAATTATTGGCCCTAGCGCATGCGCACAATCACCTCGCCTCACGACAGTCATGGCGGTTACAAGTGCATCGCGTTTCAATTTGATAGTTATTTATAAGAAATATAGAAGAAGTGAACATTATTTGTGACGTTCCCACGATGTATAGGCTACTGGAATACATTTATACACGACGGAAAATGTTGAAACACGTAAACTGACAGTCGAGTGTGTAGGGCCTATGTCATCAAACTGTCTTGAATTGCCTATCATTACAAGTGGTTGGTAGCTCAGGTCGTAGAAGCGAGAAATTTTAATTTATGCATCGCGCAATGGAAGCTGTTCGAGTCGCACCTCCGACATGTTTTTTTTATTTCCGTATTTGTATTCCTTGGTATTGCTATTCCATTGTCAAAACATATTTAACTCTTGGCATTCCCCTAAACTAAGGAATTCGTATATTTTTAAATTAATATAGAATTCTTGCCCCTCACGCATGCGTACAATCGCGTTTGATAGTTATTTATTAGAAGTATAAAAGAAGTGAACATTATTTATGACGTTCCCACGATATATACTGGAATACAATTATACACGACGGAAAATGTTGAAATATGTATACTGACAGTTAAGTGTGTAGGGCCTATGTTGTTTAACTAACTTAATATTGCGTGGTATTACCAGTGTTTCGGTAGCTCAGGTCGTAGCGTCAGAGACTCTTAATTTATGCATCGCGCAATGGGAGCTGTTCGAGTCCCACCTCCGTCACCTTTTTTTCCGAATTTTTATTTCTTGGTATTGCTATTCCATTGACAAAAAATATTTTACTCTTAGCATTCCAGTAAACTAAGAAATTCGGCGCGATTGACATTGCCATATATATATTTAAAACACTAAGGTAACAAAAGCATACACCACTGTTACAGATTAAATAATGAATATGAAAGCCAGATACTTCTTACAGAATTCTTGAATTCCTCAGAATTTTGCTTCCACATATTCATACTCCTAATGTTCGAGCCACAGTTATGCTCCTTAGGAATCTGGACATTTCTCAAAAGCTCCTAATTGGTGCCAGATTAATTGTAAGAACTATGCATGAGAATTGCTTGGATTTGGAAATAATAAGTGCAGATAATATTGGGCAGAGAGTTCTAATCCTTCGACTTTATTTAACACCATCCGATGAAACACTTCCATTTTCGTTTAGAGCACCAATTTGCACTCGCTTGCCATACCTTATCACAATCAATAAAGCTGAAGGGGGAACTCTCGAACGTGTAGGTCATTATTTACCTCATCAAGTTTTCAGTCGTTGCCTCCGTAGCTCGCCTCTGTAGCGTAGTGGTCAGCATGGTTAGCTGCCGCCCCGTCCTGAGTTCAATTTCCGGCTCTGCCACGAACTTTGAAAAGTGGTATGAGGACTGGAACGGGGTATACTCTGCCTCGGGTGGTCCAAATGAGTAGAGGGGTTTCAATTCCCACCTCAGCCATCCTTGAAGTGGTTTTCCGTGGTTTCCCATTTCGTCTTCGGGAAAATGCCGGGATGGTACCTACCGTAAGGCCACGGCCGCCTCCTTCCCACTTCCTTGCCTAACCCTCCCGCTCTTACCATCCCTTCATCAGGTCCCTGATCGCTTTGCAAGTGAGGCCGCCTGGGCATAGTGCTGGTCACACACCCGAGTTGTATCCCCGACTCAGAGTCACAAGCTCCAGGACACTGCCTTTAGTGGCGGTAGAGGTGGGACCCCTCGCTTAATCCGTTGGAAAAGACAACCCTGGAGGAGGAAAAGGTTAACGCAAACGTAACGTAACGCAAGTTTTCAGTAATGGCCAGTTATATGTTGCAAAGTCGATCTTTCTCTGTAATCATACAGAGAATGCATATAAGAAAGTCCTACAGTAAATATTTTCCCAATGACCGTTATATTTTGCACATCATCGCATTTCTTCGTTATATTCCAAAATTATAAGCGACGGTTTGCGGCCAGTTGTATCAGACCCCTCAGAGTTCTTGAATTCCTTGGAATTATAAGATTTGCCTCCACATACTCTAAACGCTTGACCCATAGTTATGCTGCTTAGAAATCTGAAGGTTCCCCAAGGGCTCCTAAATGCAACCATATTGCTTGGATTTGGAAATACTAAGTGCAGTAAAAATTAGGCCAAGAGGTCTAATCCTTCGACTTGATTTAATACCATCCGATATAACACTATAATAATTCCAATTCGTTTGGCATACTCTATCAAAATCAATAAAGCTCAAGGGGAAACTCTGGAACGTACAGGTCTCAATTTGCCTCATCAATTTTTCGGTCATTGCCAGCAGTATTTTGCAATGTCAAGAGTGCAATCTTTTGACGCCCTTATAGTTTCAATAGAGCCAAAAAATAATCGTACAAAGAATGTACATTAGGCCTATATAAGGAGATTCTTCAGTAAATATTTTCCCTTTGACCGTCATGTTTTGACGGGTTTCAACTAGTATATTTTTAAATTTATAAACAAAAATGCAAAATTATTGGCCCTAGCGCATGCGCACAATCACCTCGCCTCACGACAGTCATGGCGGTTACAAGTGCATCGCGTTTCAATTTGATAGTTATTTATAAGAAATATAGAAGAAGTGAACATTATTTGTGACGTTCCCACGATGTATAGGCTACTGGAATACATTTATACACGACGGAAAATGTTGAAACACGTAAACTGACAGTCGAGTGTGTAGGGCCTATGTCATCAAACTGTCTTGAATTGCCTATCATTACAAGTGGTTGGTAGCTCAGGTCGTAGAAGCGAGAAATTTTAATTTATGCATCGCGCAATGGAAGCTGTTCGAGTCGCACCTCCGACATGTTTTTTTTATTTCCGTATTTGTATTCCTTGGTATTGCTATTCCATTGTCAAAACATATTTAACTCTTGGCATTCCCCTAAACTAAGGAATTCGTATATTTTTAAATTAATATAGAATTCTTGCCCCTCACGCATGCGTACAATCGCGTTTGATAGTTATTTATTAGAAGTATAAAAGAAGTGAACATTATTTATGACGTTCCCACGATATATACTGGAATACAATTATACACGACGGAAAATGTTGAAATATGTATACTGACAGTTAAGTGTGTAGGGCCTGTGTTGTTTAACTAACTTAATATTGCGTGGTATTACCAGTGTTTCGGTAGCTCAGGTCGTAGCGTCAGAGACTCTTAATTTATGCATCGCGCAATGGGAGCTGTTCGAGTCCCACCTCCGTGACCTTTTTTTCCGAATTTTTATTTCTTGGTATTGCTATTCCATTGACAAAAAATATTTTACTCTTAGCATTCCAGTAAACTAAGAAATTCGGCGCGATTGACATTGCCATATATATATTTAAAACACTAAGGTAACAAAAGCATACACCACTGTTACAGATTAAATAATGAATATGAAAGCCAGATACTTCTTACAGAATTCTTGAATTCCTCAGAATTTTGCTTCCACATATTCATACTCCTAATGTTCGAGCCACAGTTATGCTCCTTAGGAATCTGGACATTTCTCAAAAGCTCCTAATTGGTGCCAGATTAATTGTAAGAACTATGCATGAGAATTGCTTGGATTTGGAAATAATAAGTGCAGATAATATTGGGCAGAGAGTTCTAATCCTTCGACTTTATTTAACACCATCCGATGAAACACTTCCATTTTCGTTTAGAGCACCAATTTGCACTCGCTTGCCATACCTTATCACAATCAATAAAGCTGAAGGGGGAACTCTCGAACGTGTAGGTCATTATTTACCTCATCAAGTTTTCAGTCGTTGCCTCCGTAGCTCGCCTCTGTAGCGTAGTGGTCAGCATGGTTAGCTGCCGCCCCGTCCTGAGTTCAATTTCCGGCTCTGCCACGAACTTTGAAAAGTGGTATGAGGACTGGAACGGGGTATACTCTGCCTCGGGTGGTCCAAATGAGTAGAGGGGTTTCAATTCCCACCTCAGCCATCCTTGAAGTGGTTTTCCGTGGTTTCCCATTTCGTCTTCGGGAAAATGCCGGGATGGTACCTACCGTAAGGCCACGGCCGCCTCCTTCCCACTTCCTTGCCTAACCCTCCCGCTCTTACCATCCCTTCATCAGGTCCCTGATCGCTTTGCAAGTGAGGCCGCCTGGGCATAGTGCTGGTCACACACCCGAGTTGTATCCCCGACTCAGAGTCACAAGCTCCAGGACACTGCCTTTAGTGGCGGTAGAGGTGGGACCCCTCGCTTAATCCGTTGGAAAAGACAACCCTGGAGGAGGAAAAGGTTAACGCAAACGTAACGTAACGCAAGTTTTCAGTAATGGCCAGTTATATGTTGCAAAGTCGATCTTTCTCTGTAATCATACAGAGAATGCATATAAGAAAGTCCTACAGTAAATATTTTCCCAATGACCGTTATATTTTGCACATCATCGCATTTCTTCGTTATATTCCAAAATTATAAGCGACGGTTTGCGGCCAGTTGTATCAGACCCCTCAGAGTTCTTGAATTCCTTGGAATTATAAGATTTGCCTCCACATACTCTAAACGCTTGACCCATAGTTATGCTGCTTAGAAATCTGAAGGTTCCCCAAGGGCTCCTAAATGCAACCATATTGCTTGGATTTGGAAATACTAAGTGCAGTAAAAATTAGGCCAAGAGGTCTAATCCTTCGACTTGATTTAATACCATCCGATATAACACTATAATAATTCTTTTAAGAGGCAATATTTTCCAATTCGTTTGGCATACTCTATCAAAATCAATAAAGCTCAAGGGGAAACTCTGGAACGTACAGGTCTCAATTTGCCTCATCAATTTTTCGGTCATTGCCAGCAGTATTTTGCAATGTCAAGAGTGCAATCTTTTGACGCCCTTATAGTTTCAATAGAGCCAAAAAATAATCGTACAAAGAATGTACATTAGGCCTATATAAGGAGATTCTTCAGTAAATATTTTCCCTTTGACCGTCATGTTTTGACGGGTTTCAACTAGTATATTTTTAAATTTATAAACAAAAATGCAAAATTATTGGCCCTAGCGCATGCGCACAATCACCTCGCCTCACGACAGTCATGGCGGTTACAAGTGCATCGCGTTTCAATTTGATAGTTATTTATAAGAAATATAGAAGAAGTGAACATTATTTGTGACGTTCCCACGATGTATAGGCTACTGGAATACATTTATACACGACGGAAAATGTTGAAACACGTAAACTGACAGTCGAGTGTGTAGGGCCTATGTCATCAAACTGTCTTGAATTGCGTATCATTACAAGTGGTTGGTAGCTCAGGTCGTAGAAGCGAGAAATTTTAATTTATGCATCGCGCAATGGAAGCTGTTCGAGTCGCACCTCCGACATGTTTTTTTTATTTCCGTATTTGTATTCCTTGGTATTGCTATTCCATTGTCAAAACATATTTAACTCTTGGCATTCCCCTAAACTAAGGAATTCGTATATTTTTAAATTAATATAGAATTCTTGCCCCTCACGCATGCGTACAATCGCGTTTGATAGTTATTTATTAGAAGTATAAAAGAAGTGAACATTATTTATGACGTTCCCACGATATATACTGGAATACAATTATACACGACGGAAAATGTTGAAATATGTATACTGACAGTTAAGTGTGTAGGGCCTATGTTGTTTAACTAACTTAATATTGCGTGGTATTACCAGTGTTTCGGTAGCTCAGGTCGTAGCGTCAGAGACTCTTAATTTATGCATCGCGCAATGGGAGCTGTTCGAGTCCCACCTCCGTCGCCTTTTTTTCCGAATTTTTATTTCTTGGTATTGCTATTCCATTGACAAAAAATATTTTACTCTTAGCATTCCAGTAAACTAAGAAATTCGGCGCGATTGACATTGCCATATATATATTTAAAACACTAAGGTAACAAAAGCATACACCACTGTTACAGATTAAATAATGAATATGAAAGCCAGATACTTCTTACAGAATTCTTGAATTCCTCAGAATTTTGCTTCCACATATTCATACTCCTAATGTTCGAGCCACAGTTATGCTCCTTAGGAATCTGGACATTTCTCAAAAGCTCCTAATTGGTGCCAGATTAATTGTAAGAACTATGCATGAGAATTGCTTGGATTTGGAAATAATAAGTGCAGATAATATTGGGCAGAGAGTTCTAATCCTTCGACTTTATTTAACACCATCCGATGAAACACTTCCATTTTCGTTTAGAGCACCAATTTGCACTCGCTTGCCATACCTTATCACAATCAATAAAGCTGAAGGGGGAACTCTCGAACGTGTAGGTCATTATTTACCTCATCAAGTTTTCAGTCGTTGCCTCCGTAGCTCGCCTCTGTAGCGTAGTGGTCAGCATGGTTAGCTGCCGCCCCGTCCTGAGTTCAATTTCCGGCTCTGCCACGAACTTTGAAAAGTGGTATGAGGACTGGAACGGAGTATACTCTGCCTCGGGTGGTCCAAATGAGTAGAGGGGTTTCAATTCCCACCTCAGCCATCCTTGAAGTGGTTTTCCGTGGTTTCCCATTTCGTCTTCGGGAAAATGCCGGGATGGTACCTACCGTAAGGCCACGGCCGCCTCCTTCCCACTTCCTTGCCTAACCCTCCCGCTCTTACCATCCCTTCATCAGGTCCCTGATCGCTTTGCAAGTGAGGCCGCCTGGGCATAGTGCTGGTCACACACCCGAGTTGTATCCCCGACTCAGAGTCACAAGCTCCAGGACACTGCCTTTAGTGGCGGTAGAGGTGGGACCCCTCGCTTAATCCGTTGGAAAAGACAACCCTGGAAGAGGAAAAGGTTAACGCAAACGTAACGTAACGCAAGTTTTCAGTAATGGCCAGTTATATGTTGCAAAGTCGATCTTTCTCTGTAATCATACAGAGAATGCATATAAGAAAGTCCTACAGTAAATATTTTCCCAATGACCGTTATATTTTGCACATCATCGCATTTCTTCGTTATATTCCAAAATTATAAGCGACGGTTTGCGGCCAGTTGTATCAGACCCCTCAGAGTTCTTGAATTCCTTGGAATTATAAGATTTGCCTCCACATACTCTAAACGCTTGACCCATAGTTATGCTGCTTAGAAATCTGAAGGTTCCCCAAGGGCTCCTAAATGCAACCATATTGCTTGGATTTGGAAATACTAAGTGCAGTAAAAATTAGGCCAAGAGGTCTAATCCTTCGACTTGATTTAATACCATCCGATATAACACTATAATAATTCTTTTAAGAGGCAATATTTTCCAATTCGTTTGGCATACTCTATCAAAATCAATAAAGCTCAAGGGGAAACTCTGGAACGTACAGGTCTCAATTTGCCTCATCAATTTTTCGGTCATTGCCAGCAGTATTTTGCAATGTCAAGAGTGCAATCTTTTGACGCCCTTATAGTTTCAATAGAGCCAAAAAATAATCGTACAAAGAATGTACATTAGGCCTATATAAGGAGATTCTTCAGTAAATATTTTCCCTTTGACCGTCATGTTTTGACGGGTTTCAACTAGTTAATTTTATTTGCAACCATTAACCAGGCTCAAGGGAGATAGGGTCACCTTCCCTATTCTCCACTTGAGTAATTCTTGCCTGGCGTGTCCACGTCACGGGGGTGGGCATCCTACACTTCAGTAGGTCGGAGTGATAGGATGGCGGAGTTCAGGCAAGGACCCAGTCCCGTGGGGTATAGCACGGAACCCTTGCCCAGGGTTACGGGTGAAGTCCTTAATGGCAGCGGCGGCGGAGGAGGAGACTTCGGTACGGCAAAGCTGGCAGACGAGGCAACCCTCCCTTCTGGGGATTAAATGAGAAGGGGAATTTTTCCTCAGCTTGTGTAGGTAGCAGTGAACGGCTTTGAAGGCGGATGAGGAACAAGTGTCCCAACGGCAGAGAAGGCGGAAGAACTGTCACCAGCAGCGTCTGTACTCCAGAGGAGCGGCTGCAAAAGGCGTCTGTTCCCCATGTTAGGGGCGGTCTAAAGTAAAAACCTGGCAGTAGGTTATAAAATGCCTTTGGGTGTGGCGAGCCCATCGAACAAATAGCCTATATTATGAAAGTTTGTGAATTGAGGCCTCGGAAACAGCTAGGGCGTCCCCCGGAGGCGACGCGCAGCTCCCGGTGTCCTGGGGGAGCTGTGAGAAGTAGGCTACCAGACGTAACGAAGGTTGGTTTCATTAATGTCATGACACTCAATAGAAAGGTAGAAGAGCTGGTTGATTATATGGAGAAGAAAGATATAGCGATGCTGGGAGTGAGTGAAACGAAATGGAAAGGGAAAGGGCGAAAAGAAGTGAAGAAAGGGAAAGGGTACAGATTATATTGGAGTGGAGGACAGAAGGCAACGAATGGCGTTGGTGTCATATTGAGAGAGGACCTAGACCAGTATGTTGAAAAAATTGACCCGATTAGTGACCGGATTATCAAAGTCAGGCTTGGACTTGAGAGTGGTACAAAAGATTTTATACAGGTTTATGCTCCCCAAACAGGGAAGGTAGATGAATGTCTAGAAGAGTTTCTAGAAGAGCTGGAAAAGTGTATAGAAGACAAAGAAGTGAAAATAATGGGAGACATGAATGCACATGTGGGAACAGATAGACAGGGAAGAGAAGAGATTATTGGCCCGTTTAGCTATGGAAATCAGGATGAAGAAGGAGACCTGTTAGTAGATTTCTGTAGGAGGAATGGATTAACTGTTGGAAATACGTGGTTTAGGAAAAAGAACTCGCAAAAAATAACTAGGTATGGATGGGGAGACAGGAATACAAAGACAATGATTGACCTTATTCTGGAGGAAAAGGATAAACAAAGACAGTTAGTAGATGTGACAGCTATGCCCAGAGGAGATTTTGAAGGAGACCACAAAGTGGTGATAGCCAAAGTAAGGCTTGGTAAAATCACAAAACTAGTAGAAAAAAGGGAAAGAAAAATAAAGGTATGGAAACTAAAAGAGAAGGAGGTAATGGAAAAGTTTCAAGAGGAACTAAAACAGGAAATTCCCAAAGATTAAGCAAAAAGCATAGAAATGGAATGGACATGTTTTAAGAATGGATTTGTGAAGTGTGCAGTAAACACTTGTGGAAGATTATCAGGGAGGAAAAAGGAAAGGGAGACTCCTTGGTGGAACAACAGGGTAAAGGAAGCAGTTAAAGAAAAACAAATGGCATGGAGAAAGTGGATATGCAGCAAAGATGCAGAGAAATGGCAAAAATATAGAGAAGCCAAGAAGGCATGTCAAAAGATTGTACAAGAAGAAAAAAGGAAAAGCTGGGAAAGTTTCACTGAAACTCTAGAGGAGGATATCAAAGGAAGTAAAAAGGTTCTATATGGGCTAGTAAAAAACAGTGTGAAAGGTAGGGAAAACACAAAATTTGTAAAAACTGAAGCGGGACAGATATTGTATGAAAGAGATGGTATATTGAAAAGATGGGAAGAATACTTTTCAAAACTACTGAATGTTAAACACATTGAACTGGATGAAGAAAGGGAACAAGAAGGAACAATGGAGGAAGAAGAAGAACAAGAAAAGGAGATATCTATGCTAGAAATAGAGGAAGCCATAAAGAAGATGAAGAGTGGCAAAGCACCTGGAGTGGATGAGGTGACCACAGAAATGATAAAAGCAGCAGGACCAGTAGGGTTGCAGTGGCTGTATAGATTATTTAGAATAATTTGGAAGAAGAAAGAGATCCCAGAAGAATGGGGAAAGGGTTTAATTATCCCACTTTTTAAGAAAGGTGACAAAAAGGAATGTAACAATTACAGAGGGATCACCCTTATTGCCCATGTAGCCAAGATCTTTGAGAGAGTATTGGAAGGTAGACTGAGGAGGCAGACAGATGGAGAGATGGAAGAAGGACAGTATGGTTTTAGGAGAGACAGATCAACTTTTGATCTAATCTTTACACTAAGGCATATGATGGAGAAAAGATGGGAGTTTGGAAAAGACATGGTGATGACTTTTATTGATATTGAGAAAGCTTATGACAGTGTGCCTAGACAGGTGGTGTGGGATGTATTAAGAAAAAGGCAAGTTAACAGTGCAGAAGTGCAAATGGTGAAAGCTATGTACAAATATTGTGTCAGTAGCGTAAAGACCACTATAGGAGAAACAGAATGGTTCAAGGTGGAAACGGGTCTCCGTCAAGGAAGTGTATTGTCCCCCTTACTATTCATCATAGTCATGGATGAAATCCACAAGAATGTTAAACAGAGATTGGGACAAGAGGCAATAAAGGCCATGCTGTTTGCAGATGATATAGTGATATGGGGTGAGGATGAAAAGGAAGTACAAAAACAAGTAGATGTATGGAACCAAGAGATTGAGAAGTTTGGGATGAAAGTTAGCACAGAGAAGAGCAAGACAATGGTAATGTCAAGGGGAAGTAAGGAGGGAAGAGGAAAGATAGAAGTGAACGGAAAAATTCTAGAAGTGGTGAAAAGTTTCTAGTACTTGGGAAGTGTGATCACAGAAGATGGAAGGATTACTGAGGAAATTGGAAAGAGAATACAACAAGCGAACAGCTTCTACCAGAGTGTTAGGGGTATTCTGTGGAACCAAGATGTCCCAAAGAAATGTAAGCAGGTATTATATTCAACCTATTATGGACCCGTACTAACATATGCAGCTGGAGCATGGACCACTACAAAAAGAGAGGAGAGTAGAATACAAGCAGCGGAGATGAAATTCCTAAGAGGTATAGAAGGGAAGACCAGAAGAGATAAAATCAGAAACGAGGAGATAAGAAGGAGGACAGGAATCTTGAAGCTGCAGGACAGGATAGAAACAACCAAGTTAAAGTGGTATGGACATATGATGAGAATGGGAGAGGAGAGAGTGCCAAAGAAAGCTTTTCTGGAAAAGGTTTCGGGGAAGAGACCGCGCGGAAGGCCCCGAAAGAGATGGGCAGATACAGTGTGGGAGTGCGTGGAGAAGAAGGGAGGAAAACCTGAAGATGTACTTAAAGGGGGAGAGGAGTGGTGGAGAGACAGGCAACGTTGGAGGTCCTTGATTCACAACCCGACCCAGGAAGCTGGAAACGGGAAAAAAATGAAGAAGAATTAATTTTATTTCGGCCTGAAAGTTACACTACTCATCAGCATTTCCAAGGAATAAGAACCTTACTCCAGTTTCCTCAAGTCGAGAACACTTCCCCCTTTCACTTGTCAATGAGCCACAGAAGTTAATCCTCCCGCTAATGAGCCTGGTGGCCTTGACAGAACTACATGCAACTTCTTCCTTTTGTACACAAATTACAGTTACTTACGATAACTTGCTACACGCAGCTTCGCTGTTCACGAGCTGGGAAACAATGTCACTGGATTTCGTAACCACAATATCTCAGACACTCAGTGAAATCACACTCACTCAAAACAGGCAGTCCCCTGTATGCTTCTCACTTCCTCGCTGTCAAGAGAAACGGCTTCACTAGGGGTTTCGCAAGTCACCACACTTCTGTCGCTCAGGATAATCGCTCACACTAGCTCGTAAAACACAACAACTGCTGCTTGACAGGTCGCTCTTATATAGCAGGCCGGTGACTCAATAAATGCTTCTAGACCCATCCAGGGTTCACGGCTTCTCGAGGTTTCCATCGCTGGCTCAGTCATGAATATTCTGGACCATCCCTTTGTCCTAGTAGTCCTGTTGCATAAGGCGCACGCAATACACTGAGGCCGAGCAGCCCAGCCCTGGGGCAGTTGTGACTCATGCGGCGAACGATGGAACAAACTCACAGCCGTAACAGTATATTTTCACCGTTCCTCGTGTTGTGTGTCATTTTAAGCCAGCCTTATTTTGTTGTTTATAAACTGAGTCTAATTTTTCCCTCAAATTACACTAAACCCTTTTCTTGAGGTTGATACTAAGGTAAAAGAAACTTGCAACTTGTAAAAAAAATTAACTTGTAGGCCCTATACAACTTTTTATTTACCATGAGACAGACATCTTGTAAATTTTTGAATTGTTGGTGTTTGAAAACAAGTTTAATCCCTTTCTTTTCAGGCTCAGAAGAACAAAAAGGGACAAAGTTCGTTGTTGTCTTACTTTTGCTCAGGCCCACCAAGCAAGAAGAAACAGCGTCTAGAAGATGAACCAACAGAAAAAGATTCTTTGGAACATAAGTCAGAGCCACCTCAGCCTACAGACGAAGTGTTAGGCTCCTCATCCACTCAGTCATCTACACTTACGAAGGGCAGTACTTCGAGTGAGGAAAATTTACCAAGTTCCAGCTGTTCCCCTACTGCAATTGACCAATTATTGTCAATTGGACTGATCAAATAGCGTGATCCTGCCCATGGTCCAGATATGGCCATATTACATGTTAAGGAAGGATCATTTCAACCACAAGATTTCGTTTTCCCTAAAAAGGATGGAAGAAAGTTTAGGCCTGAATGGTACAAAATGTTTTCTTGGCTGGAATATAGTCCTCTAACCGATAAAGCATTCTGTTTTGTCTGTCGTTTGTTTTACAAGACGGAAAAAAATGCTGAAGACGCTTTCACAATAAGTTGGTTTTCGAAGTGGACGAAAGCTGTAAAAGTGTTTGAAAAACATGATTGTAGTAATTTGCATAAGACTAGTATGACTAAGTTAACCTCTCTACAAGAAGCAGATAGAAGTGGCACTGTTATTGAAAAAGTTAATGAAAAGTACTCCAAATAATTTGAAGAAAACCGATTGTATTTAGGAGCTTTGTGTGAATCGTTAATATTTTGTGGCAGGCAATCCATTGCTCTCAGAGGACATGATGAATCTGCAGAATCAAAGAACAGAGGAAACTTTTTGGAGCTGATGGAGCTTCGTTCTAAAGATAGTGATTTGATCAAGAAGTTCTACACTGAGCATCGAAAGAATTTTCAGTACACTTCAGCGACTCTCCAGAATGAGTTACTGTTCATTATTGGAGAACAAATCAAGCTGCACATTGCCAAAGAAGTTAAAGAGTCGAAAGTGTTTGCCATTATACCTGATGAGACTCATTACATAGGAAAGCACGAGCAAGTAGCTGTCGTTTTAAGGCATGTCAACGATAAATTACAAGTTTATGAGTCGTTTGTAGGGATTTATCGAGCCAAAAAAAAACTGATGGTGAAACTCTGGCAAATAAACTAAAGAATGTTTTGATTTCACTGGATTTGAACATTAAAAATCTGCGTGCTCAGTGCTACGATGGGGCCTCAAACATGAGGGGTCCATATAAAGGAGTGGCAGCTAGAATTATGGAAGAAGCCCCAACAGCAATGTATATTCACTGGAATGCACATATATTAAATTTGTGCATTGAAAGCAGTTGTACAAGCGTAACATCAATAAGAAACACTTCTTTTGTGCTTCAAAGTCTTTACAACTTTATTGAGAAATCAACTAAACGACATGCTGTTTTTGAACAAATTCAAAACAGTTCCAAAAGCTTTAGTGGTGGAACTGTAACATTAAAGTCTTTAAGTGATACCAGATGGGCTTGCCGTGTTGAAGCAGTGCGGTCTTTGTTAGACAATTTCGGAACAACTTTGAACACTTTACAACAAATTGCACACATAGACCCTGATAGTGGTGGACAGGCCAATGCTTTGTTAAAGAGCATGGAGGATTTCAGCTTTGTGTTTGACTTGCTGGTACAGAGGAGAGTTCTTACGCAATGTGATGTACTGTCAAAAACATTACAAGCAAGCGATGTGGCCTACGAAGTTGTGAAATCTGTCAAAATCAGCACAATTGAAGTCTTACAATCCTTCAGAACAGATGACTTTTTAATAAGTTATTTAACCACTGCACAGAAATCTCTGAGCACTGCGGATTCCAAGCAGCACACATGCCAAGAAGAGGGAGAATTCCATCAAACATTGGTGGTGGGGATAAAACTCCTTTTGAAACAGTGGAACAATATTACAAGGTTTCAACCCTTTGGCCAGTTATTGACATCCTGGTGCAAGAGATAGAAGCCAAGCTTCAAGAAAACAATCTAGATGTACTGAACCACTTAAGCAAAGTTCTTGGTGCAACTGATGTGGAACTTTCCAGTGTACAGTATTTGTGCCTTTTTCTAAATTTTCAGTGATGTAATTTCTTAGCTTGGCCCTCGAGCCACAGATAGCAGAAGCCTTTGTTCGATGAAGCGTCACGAATTCCACAGTTATACAGCCATAACTGACGTTTGTAGAATATTATGTTTTTTGGAATTCTCGGCAGGGGCAGTGTCCTCTACATATCAAAGCTAAGCACCGACAATCCATTAATTTCGGTTTCTTTTTGACAGTCACTCTTCATTGTACTTCGAGCATTTTCTGCATCCTCCTGATGAGCAAGCAACTTTATCTTTAGCACATCAGTGTCACCATTTTTATTGTTTATTTGAGCATTTGTAGAGTCACAAAAGTTGCATGTGTCTTTCTTAAGCGGTTTTCGTCGTAGGTTGAATCTGGAGTAAAATACTTTCTTATAGCGTGAGAGGGAAACTGGCTGAGAATATTCCTTTATGTATAAGTCATACATAACTGGAAGTGTGACATGTGACGGGAGAAAGAGAGTGCTTGTTTCTGATCTGCAATAATGTGACTTGTACTTAGGAAATTTATTAATGTGCTCGATAATCTCAGCCATCTTACTATCAGTTATTCTGTTATAACCTCCTGATTTACCTGTGTTATCCTTAATAATTCCTTGTAGTTCGTTGGCATTCTTAAGATAGTTGTTAATTTAATCCCCTGATATTCTTAGGGTCTGGACAAAGCATATTTTACAGACTGATACTCCTGCCAGAGTGTAACTTCTCGTCAAAGCTCTTCTACCAGACAACCCAGACAAAGTGTGAGAGACAATGAAATGTCGCTTGGCTGTTTCTTGAAGAACTCAATATAGCGTTTCGAAGGATAGCTTCATAGTTTCGCATAGCCGATTAATGCAAAACTCTTAACCTAAGATAAAGGAAATGGCGCTTAGACTTTTCTATAAAATTAACGGTTAATATTAAGAAAAATGGCATACTTATGTAAAAAGAATGCAGTTCCAGACCATACACACTAGAAGGTGCTAATAACTCAATTTCCAAAAATTGGCGTTTAGCCGCTTAATGCATAACGCCGACCATTCATACCTTTACCACAGGGTGATTTCTTATAAAGTCTGCGATTGTGTAAATTGGGGGATCAAAGTGAAACGATCATGGTGGGAGGGGGATTGTGTTTAAATGTAGCCTACCTCTTGTATTAGTCGAATAATTAACCAAAGTACTCATTCTTCTAATATTTCATATAACAACCGCTATTTTCTTTTTGTGGGGAGGGGTTAAAATTTGACACCCCTCCGGTAGCCCCACTAAACCATATTTTGTGGCAATATAATGAGATCACCGTGTGGTCATTGGTGGGACATGTTTCAAGGCCTAATTAGTTTTGGTCCCTTCATCAGCCGATATGAATTAATAAATGTCAAAGACACACGAAATGTATAGCGTAACAACAAAAAGTCCCTTGTTATTAAACCTTATATGGTGCACCATAAAGAAAGATGGGAAATTGAAACTAAATCAACACAACATGATGTGGAAAAACGTGGCTAGCTGGATGCGTCTGTGGTTTGTATCCGGTATACAGTTTCAAAACACGTCCACATACGAAGACTTGAGACAAAATACTTGTTTCTTGTATGCGTGTATTCCATTTCCTTGGAAAACAGAAAACATTGTATCTTGTCTCTTGAAACGCGAGATTTGTTTGTCATTTGTATGCCAATTGTATGCAAACTCTATGCAGACTGTTTCCAAACATCACTCGAGTCTCCCGATTGTATGTAGAATGTTTTCAAAAAGTCTGCAAACATCACGCATACAGATACTTAGAGACGAACGCTTTCCCGACCACTGTCGCTAGCTGCAGCCGAGCGATCCCGTCCACTGACCACATCCCAACTGCAGTGCTTTCCTTTTCACCCGGGCGACATGTCAGCCTGTCCATATGGCCCTGCTCATCCCAGTATCTGTCCTTTAAATAATTGGACCAATTTCCTGTAGTAGCTCTTTTAAAGAATTTTTAGACATTCTGAAGAACTGGAAAAACTTATCCGGATAATTGCAAAGTTCGTGATATAAAGAATGAAAATGCCCAAAGAGTTGCCGGACTTTTACAATCGGATAAATCCACATTCTTCGCGTTTTCCTTCCTTTTCTGCGTCTTCGCATGAGCAAGAATCCTCTGTAGAATCCTTACTCTGAATGACCGAAGTTCCACTTGGCGAATGACATTATTAAATAATTAAGACACGAGTATGTTTATAAAACGAGCGTAAGTGAATTTTATAATTTCCATACGAGTGTCTTAATTACCATTATAGGCGAGTTGCATACGACTGTTTATGTTCGACGATAATTATAACTTAATTATATGTTTTAATATAAATATTCATGAATATCTGTTGAGATTCAGTCACTTGAATTTTGTGATGGGAGTGCAAGCGCTGGGTTTGATATCTCTGTTTTCCAAGTTCTCTGACAGACCGACGCATGCGCTCTGTGTGCTTGGCAATGCCATACATATTCTTTGATGCCATATGTTTACAGCCTGCTGATGTGCACCAGCATTCAGTCAAACTGTCACCGAAGTCGTTTGAAAGCAATGCACAGTGTAGAAATTGGAGTTGGGGATATTAATGTGCAGTGCTATTTCTTGTCTCATATTCGCCAGTTTATTTACGCGAACATATGGACGGTGCACTTTCCATGTCGGTAATTTATACAGACATGTTGGATTTTGAGTGCATGCGTGAAGGTATCCTTACCTAATTGGTCAATGAATGAGCTCTGATTGGCTGGAGAAACTGTTTCATAATGAAGTGTTATAATGAGCCTCATTATGATACAGTTTTCTGACACATAATGTTCACATTTCGACATCGTCGTCCATAAACCCCATTAAATTATTCCATCCGTGGTGAAGCTGGCCGGACCACATTTTGACGCTGGCCTAGGCACAAAATGTGGCCATAATGAACTACAGAAGTGGTCGGGGCGGCGACAAAGAAGCGTATTCTTGCAGTCGACAGAAAAACGCTCGTGTTTACACCTGTGACACCATCCACCGCACTATTTCAAAGTCTGCTTAGTCTCGCATAGAAAGAAACTCTTTTCATGCTGTAATTTAAAGCATTCTAGAATATTCGGGAACAGTCTCTTACGTTAGTGTGCCTTTCTCCCTATCCACCTCGTCCTGAATCCCAGCGGAAACATCTGAAAACACCTCAATGCAGAGGATAAATAATATGAATGGATTTTTTTTAGCACTGGCAGACCTGTGACAGTGACTTAATGTACATATTAAAATCAGAAATGCAAAATAGGAAAAAAAAAACTTGCCCATTAGGCTCATTAAGAACGTCTCGTTTAATGTTAATTCTTACGAGTCAGGTTAACGATCCAACATTTTGAAAATGTTCACATCCCAGTACGCTATCCTATGAATGGAATACATTCGGTATGTGGCCGATAACCTAGATGTTAGGCCCCCTTAAAACGACAAACAACATTCGGTATGTGAGTTTGTCAACAAGGAGTGGGTCACGCAAGAGAATCATGCACTCCACATGTATGTTATGTATGAATGAACGGTTTGACATGTTGAAGGCACCCGTCTTTTGAGTAATGTAGCCTACCATTCTACATGTCCGCCTTTAGTGATGATAGAATGATGAGCACCATGGATCTCTGCCATTTCAATAGAAACCGTTCAACGTTAATGGATAAGCTCAGCTTATGCTCTCCATTGGTATTCTCCAAAGTTGCACTACACATTTAATGATGCCCTGCGCCTGTTCTGGTGGTTTTGAGGCGTAACACTGATTCATTACTGCGCCGCTGCATCTCCACTGTGATCCGGTTAGCTACTAAGCCATGCCATGTGACACATGTGGATATTTGTGCACCCAATTTGATAAAATACTCAATCAAAGAGATATTGAGTCCACTAGTCGCATGGTTCTGAACACACACTATAAATAAAGCTGTGCACGGATGCGGATATCCGCTAAGTTTCTCGCCATGCGGATAATGTTTGGAGTAAATGTGCGGATAGTTTTTAGAATACAATCCGAACTTGTTGAATATCATTACTAGGACCCGGATGTTTATGACATATCGAGGTGTTTTTTTTTTTCGTTTTGTTTTTATCTTTTATAACAATTGTAAGATGATGATTTACGCTAATCTCATTCAAAGTATGTCATTAAGCACAATTAACACTCCGAGCCGACCCCGTGGTGTTGAGGTAGCAAGCCTTCCTCTCACTCGGAGGACCCGGCTCCGTTAGGGATTTTAGAAACTGACGTGAGGGCTCGAACAGGGTGCACTCAGCCTCGTGAGGACAATTGAGTAGCTGTCTGACAGTGAGGCAGCGTCCCGATCACGAAAACCAAGATTAACGGCCGAGTGGACCCGATGCGCTGATCATGCGTCACTCCAATATCTGCAGACCAAATGGCTGGGCAGTGGTCGCTTGATATGCCTAGGCCCTTCACGGGCTGTAGTGCTAGGGGTATTAACACTCCGAACTGAAAAGGGTTGCTATTCTGGCTGCATAACATTCATGTTAAACATAGAACCTAACATAGGCTGCATAGCCTAAGGAAACTACTTTCTCCTCAGAACTAAATGTGTTGCTTTAATATTTTATTCAATTGAAAATATTATTTTAATGTCAGTAGAATCGGATAACAGTCGTGCAGATGCGGATAATGTATCGTTTATCCGCGCAGAGCTCTAATTATAGTACATAGACAGTCCAGGTCGAATATCACGTTTTCATTCGTGCATCTGAATTAATTACATATAATTCGGTAATCTGGAATACCGTACACACTTTTGTCTCCATTGTGATTTCCAAATCCGTGATTCCGTGATATATTATTGGGCACAATGACATGCAGCGCCAATATATATTGTAGTCGGTCTTGGCAGCGCAAGCTGTGAAAAGTTACTACGCCTCTCGCGGAATATTTCTAAAGCTATATGGAAGGTGTGTAATGAAGTAGTTCCCCTTCTCACCGTAAGAATACTCTGTATGTTGAATTCTGACAGTACAATGGCAATTGTCTGTATTAGTTATGTTATTGATGCTATAGAAAACAAATTACTCATAAAGAAACTTGTAATCATTAAACTTAATACATTCTAAAGCCACTCAAATCAATATGTGTATCTTGTGCAACAAGCTAATAATACATAGCCATAAAGAATGTCGTATTACCATTACATTGCAATATCTTTAGAATAAAATCGATGTCCTTTTCCAACTTGAACACTCCATCTTATTTCTGACTATTCTGAGGAACGTCATTCTCGCCGAATATATACAGAAAATATCTCCGTCATCATCAAGTCTTCTACGTCATCGCCACGTCATCGCCATCGTCATATTTCTCGAATTTTCTGGATCCTTCGAGGCGACCTCGTCTGGCCACGTGGAGCCCACATCACACCACTGCATTGCAGGCAGTGCACATTCGTCTTCAAATTTCATTCATTTAAACATCCACTACTTCTACTCTTCGCTTCGTAAATCAACAAGATCTGTCTGGTGACACCGCTGCTTGCCTATCTACGTTTATTCAAGGAGATTGACCGGAGCCAGCAGTTTTCTCATCGCCAGTGCACGCTACACAGAACACCTACAGCCTGCAATACACAGCTACGTTCTTTCTGTGTAGTGCCTGCAAATATCTCGCCTTTTCAAGTACTACTGAAGTGACAGCACCGTCTTTTCTACTTCTTTTTCTCCGCACAACATCATCATCCATATTACAATTACACTGACATTCACACAGCTGTCTGCGAAATATCTCTTTCCAGACTTACTCATTCATCATACACCCAGCTTTCATTCACCCATTATCCATCAGTCCTCGCCAGCGTGATATATTTCTCCTGACGTAGGCACTTAGTCGTCATAACCTCATAATCATCTTACTTTTTATTGTCTAAACTTCCCTTGCATTCCCTCTCACGTACCACTCCATTCCTTATTTGAAGGCGACTTCATACCGCTGCGCCATCCAGCCTTCCGTCCCACTTCACCTACCGACCCATTCGACTCCTCCCTACACTTCTACCCATTGTCAGTCAACATCCCTGGTTTCCTTGCTTCTTTCCTTTATTATTTCACCTACTCGCTTTCTTAAAACTCTCAACTTCTCACCATGGGCAGAGGCAAGGGGAAAACTTCGCCACAACGCCAAGCACAGAAGAAAACCACTCCTACCCCATCCGGCCTTCCGGGAAACGTCGCCAATGCTCCGCCCGCCCCTCCGGGAGGGGGGGCAATCCCCAAAAAAAATACCACGCCCAAGATTCCCACCTTACCTCCCACTGGCACCCACTTCCACCTCCCGGGTTTGGTGAGACAAACTCCGAGCCGTTCTGAAAAGCGGCCCGGTTCTGATTCTTCTGATACCGAGGGGGCAGGCCACCGTTCCCGCCAGAGGGTCCATGAAGGGATGGAGGAGGCTCCGTCCTCTTCCAGGCGGCACTGCAGCGTCTCTCCACCCCCCAAAGTACATCCTTCTCCGATCGATCCACGCTTACCTGCCACCGCCCCTATCCCTCACTTTGAAATCTCCGACGCCGCACCAGCTTCCATCCCCTCCACACTCCCATCCTATGCCTCCAAGGCTTCCGAACCCACTTATAAACATGTCTTCCTCTTTCGTGGACACACGCACCCTAATAAATACCTGTTCACCGACGCACTGCGCCGTGTGCTTGGCCACGCTAAATTCACCGCCACAGCTTCTACAAACGGTGTGTACGTCAAAACTGACGACCACGCCACGGCCACTGTACTGCACAGCCCAGACGTCGTTCGCGAACTGGGCCCAACCGTCACCGCGGAGCCTCTTCGCGCCCGCCAAACCCCCGCAGTCCCTCCCCCGCCCCAGCGCCAACCTCACTTCTCGTGCGTCATCCGTGGTGTGGACCCAGCCCTCACCGAGGAGGCGGTGCTCCAGGAACTTCAGCTGGAGCAGATCGATGTGAGGAAGGCTTTCCGCATCCGTAATGCTGACGGTCCGACCTGGATGGTGCGTATCCTTCTGGCCACCCAGGCGGAGGTAGATCGCCTTCTGACTACTGGGGTTTTTCTATACCGCTATCACCACCGTGTCGAGCCCTCCAAAGCACCGGCCCCCGTCGCACTTCGTTGCAACCGGTGTCTTAAATACAACGCCCATCCTACTGACCAATGCCGGGAATCCCCGCGCTGCGGCCACTGTTCCCAACCCGAGCATACCACCGGACGGTGCCCTAACCTTGCTCAGCCTCCCCGTTGCAACCAATGTCACGAGCCCCATCCCACCTACTCGTATAAGTGCAAGGCCAAGCCTGCACCACTCCCCAACCGCCCTGAAACTGTGGCCCCGGTCAGGTCCATTGACCCTCCAACCGCACCCGCCCTTTCCCAATTCCCTCCCCCCACCATCGAGGATGTGATCAGGTTCATGGTCATATCGATCCAAAACATTCTGCCGTACAATCGCCCTCTTATACTGACTCAACTTCAGTACGCTGCCCAGCAGATCTTCGGGGTGCAGTTCCATCCCTCTTTTTCGGGTCCTCTAACACACTTCACTTTCTTCCCCTACCCCCGCGTCACCGCAGTATAAACCAAAAATGGCCCAACAACAAACGAGGATCAGAACACCCCGCAACATCACCATCCTCTACCAGAACATCTGCTCCTTCAATGCCCGCCGCACACTATTGAGCCACACCTTATCCACCCATCACGTCGATGTGGCACTTCTAAACGAAACGTTTCTTCGGAGCGATCACCACGCACTACTCCCAGGATATACCCTTCTACGAGCAGACCGTCCCCATAACTTAGGCCGTGGCGGTTCTGCACTCGCCCACCGACCACGCTTACCCATCCGCCCACATATCCCCCCTCCCCCCCTCCATTTTCCAGAGAGCCTCATCGCCACGATTTATTTCCCATCCCGCGTTCTCCATCTCGCAACAATATACACCCGTCCTCGCCATCCTCTTCCAAAGGTTTTTATTGCCCATGTGGCCGAATCCTTCCCCCACTTTATCATCATGGCCGATCTTAATCTACACGATCGCACGGCTACCGAACTCCGGAGCCTCGACATTTACCTCAACCACATCAACGCCTCGCTCGTCCCCATTCCACAACCCACGCGCCCATCCTCCCAAACCACTCCCGATGCCATCATAGCGCATAACTCCCTCCTCCACCTCCTACACGTTTCAGTCCTACCTCTCATTGGAGGCGACCATGCCCCTGTTTTATTATCATTCCACGTTCCCCATCGAAATGTACCCCACCCACCTCCCGTTATGGTTCAAAACTTCTGCTCGGCAAATTGGCCAGCTTATCGCCAGCAGATCACGGAAAGTTTGCGAACCGACACATTACCGCTCAGCTCCCAGGAAACTGTCGATGCCTACACGAATCATCTCCAGGATACGCTCCAACAAGCGGCACAACGCCACGTCCCCCTTACCCCATTGACCCCCAACAGACCACCTATCCCACCCAAAGCTAGGCGACTGCTAGCACTCTCACACTCCTACCACAACTCTTACCTCCGCACCCGCGATCGTTACTTCCTGCAGCGGCATCGACAGACACTTCGCCAGGTCAAGTCTTACATAGAGGCTCACAAGCGGCGCTCCTGGCACAACACTTGCTCGAAGCTGAATGGAGTATCGCCCTCCCTTTCTCGCTTCTGGAGTCACCTCCACCGACTCACTGGAAAGACGTCCACTCCGCAATACCCCATCGTCTACGACAACGTCGCACCACCAGACGACCCGGCAAAACTAGTTATATTTGCCAACACCTTTGCCCGAGTATTCCGTGACGCACCAGACCCAACTTTTATATACGACGACGACGAGTTCATCTCCACGGTGCCTCAACGTCCCTATCTGCAGCCCTCACCCAACCATGCCCTCTCCCCCCACCCTCTCGACGACCCCATCACCCCCGTCGACATAACCATCGCTCTCTCCCGTACCACTAACACCGCCCCTGGTCCCGACTCCATCCGATATCGCCACCTCAAGGAAGCACCACCCCCTTTCTTCGTCGCCCTAGCCCACCTCTATAACCACCTCCTTCGCACCGGTTTCTACCCTACCCCCTGGCGGCAAGCCACGATGCTCCTCTTCCCAAAACCGGATAAACCACTTTCCTCACCCGATTCCTACCGTCCCATCTGCCTGACCGCCGTCCTTTCAAAAACCTTCGAGAGAATCCTTACCAAGCGTATCCATACCCATCTCCACCGACACCAGCTCTTACCCCTCTCCCAATGCGGCTTCCGTCCCCACCTCTCCGCCCAAGACCAACTCCTCCGTCTCTCCACCCTCATTGCCGATAATTACAACCGCCCTGCTCCCACCCTTTTCATTGCCTTCGACTTCCAGAAGGCTTTCGACACTGTCTGGCACGATGCCCTCGTCCTCAAACTCCATTTCTTCCATCTCCCCCACACCTACCTCCGCTTCCTCAATACCTTTCTCCGCCACCGCACGGCACGAATCCGCATCAACGGCCACTACTCCCGCCCCATCCCTTTCGAACAGGGCGTCCCTCAGGGCTCCGTCCTCTCCCCACTTCTGTACGTCCTCTTCGTTGCTGATATCCCCCAACCATCCCCTCCAATGCAATTATTGCAGTTCGCCGACGATACGGCAATAGTCGCGCCTTTTCCCACCGTCGCCCACATAAACACTCAGGTCCAATCCTATTTGGACATATTCTCCTCCTGGTGCGGCAGATGGCACCTGCGCCTAAATTCCTCGAAGACGCAAACCATTCTCTTTCGCCCCCGTCGGAGGGCCTCTGTGCCTACACGCAATCCCGAAAACCTCAACATCCGCCTGCACAACCGTCGACTGGTCCCGGCCCGCACTGTTCGGTACCTTGGCTTGGTCCTGGATGAGTTTTTCACCTTCCGACCCCACTTTAAACAAAAACTCCCCAATGCACGCAAGCGCGCATATCTACTGCGGCGATTGGCAGGGACCACTTGGGGCCTCAACGAGAAGTTATTGATCTATACATACAAAGTCTTAATACGCACTTTCATAGTGTACGGTCATCCGGCATGGGCAGGATTCCCCGAATGCCCCCTTCGCCCCTATCTCGCACTGGAGCGCCGCCTCGTAAGGGTCGCCATGCGGCTGCCTTTTACATACCGAACGGCAGACCTGCTGGACAGGATGCCACTGCCACCGCTCACCACCTATATCGACCTCCGGCATCGCCGATATCTCTCGAGAGCGCGAAGAACCGGCAACCAAATTGTCACGCCACTCATCCAACAACCACATCGCGCCCCGGTGCGGACAAAATTGGGCATTTACAGTCTTTTGGCACTGCCTCCAGCCCCTGACTGAAAATGGCGTTGGGCGACAAACACGGAGTAATACGAGCCTCGCCCACCTGCTCTAGCCCCGACGGCACGGTCCACGTAGCAACCAATGGTTCTCACTTTCCACATCTCCATAACGCACATCTCACACCGAAATAACTTTCCATAACTCTTCGACTACTCATCCACATCATCTGTAACTCCCCCCCCCCCTTTTTCACTTCATTATATCGCCGCAGTTTTCATATCGCCAGCAATATTATTTTCTTTTCCTTTTTCTCTCTTCTTACCGTAACTTTTCTTTCTTCTATCTCTCTATTCTATATCTGTCTCATCCTCATCTCAACAAACATCAATCATTACCCCTGCCCACCAACATTGTTCATCTCAAAAAAAAAAAAAAAGCTATATATATATATATATATGTATATATGTATATATGTATATATATATATATTTGTGTATGTATGTGTATAAAAAAAAAAAAAAAAAATCATTCATCATGTTCATCTTCTCACCCATACGCCAGCAAATCTAACAACTTCGTCCCCATCCCCTCCTTTCCTCGTTGCCTTCTTCCTTTCACTACTCCCCTCAGCTCCACTTATCCATTCGCCACTGTCCTCAAATCACCAGCTTTATAATCCCTTCTCCCCGTCTCCTTACTGCCATACCACTTTCCTTCTCATCTCAACAAACATCTTGCATTACTCCCTTTTCATCGCCATCATTAAAAAAAAAAAAAAAAAAAAAAAAAATTGTGATCTGGACGTCAAGTACAGCCCCCCTCTTCTTCTTCTTCTTCTCCACCCAACTTAGTTCGCTACAAATTAACAAAATCTCAGAGCAATAGAAGTTCCTTAGTCTGCTTTGGCACTTGCAGCATGTTGTTTCCGTGTTTTCTTTGTCTGGAAAATTTCAGACATTTCAAAATTCTCCATACAAACATAAAGCAGTCACCCTTCTCTCCAACTTCTCCATTCCTGCTCCTAACTTTTCCTGCTCAAAACAATACTTCTCCCCCGCACCCTTCTCCAAATATCCCCACAATGCCTCCACAAACAATCCCCATACACTTTCTTCCAAATCCAAAAACCAAAAACCCCCACCACCAAAAATTCTCACCTCTCCCAAACACCTTAACCCCCTGGCCCGAAGAGACGGCGAAACCGTCTAAGGGGGCCCGCCGCCGCAGGGGCAATAGCCATGCGGCGGAATGAAACGACTGCTATATATATATATATATGAACACTCTCAAGTATCCATCCCGGAGCCGTCACGCTGACCGTCTCGCCTCAGAAGTTCTACATTTTTACATTACTACAACTTCAAGTGACCTTGAACGTCGCACTCTGTGTCATCACTCCCGGCATATCGACAACCTTCAAACCGTCTACTGGGGCTTCTGGCGCCATGGCCGACAACCTTAATCTGTCTGTGTAGTCTGATGACGATATGGAGACAACTACCATCAAAACTGGACGGAAAGCGGAATCGCCTGTCGACCCAGAGGACCGGCAGAAGAAACGCTGCCCGTCGCCTCAGTTTCAACCTGGCCGGTCGTCAGGCTCTACTAGCACCACCTACAACTCACCGGCCCAAGAACTTGGCATCCGCCTACTGGACATGGACTCCCCAATCGGGACTTTGGACTCGTCACGTGTGATCCGTCCCTTTCATCTCCCTCCTGAAGCGGGACCAGCCGGACTTGCAGAATTGTACATGCCGCCAGCCGCCATCAAGAGCTACGCCGACGCAGCCCGCGTCGCCGCCCGTAACCCTGCTCTGCCACCTGCAGTCCGCAACCGCTCCATCATGGCCCCATCCCTCGTCCCCCCCCCCTCCTTCTACATTGTCAAACTCGTCCGCCTCATGCCTGAGCATAACCATCCCCGAGCCATTTCCCAAGTCCTAGCTAAATTCATCCCCGACCTCCCCTCCTACCAGCTGGAAATTCAACGCACTAAAGAAGGCCATAATCTAAAAACAATTAAACCTCTCTACAACATCATAACGAACACCATAGGGGTGCACCAATTCAGCCCGTCCTGCCGCGCTCAGAATGTGACGCAACAACAACAGCGTCAAACGCGGCCCGCCCCACCGCAGCGACCCTCACCCAACATGTCGGCCGTCGTTTATGGTGTTGAGCGCTCGTATACAACTGACGAGATAGCCGCCGAACTTCAGTAGCAGGACCTGGACATCTTCAAGGTGATTCGCATCTTTGGAGCGCAAGGACCCACCACCCTGGTACGTGTCGTCACCCGCAGTGCCTCCACGCTGGATGCCCTCCTCCGTGACGGCGTCGCAATCTACGCGAAGCGTCACCGAGTGGAACCCTCAAGGACACCAGCCCCCCCAGCGGATGCGCTGCGAGCAGTGCCAGTCCTATGACCATCCTCATGGACAGCCCTGCTATGAACTCCAGGTATGTGGGATTTGTTCTCAGGCTCACCCACGGTCGACTCTAGACAGGTCGGAAGGCTGAGACTTGGCAACATGTTCATCAGTCATACCCTTGTCAGGCGGGAACACGAGGGAACGTTCAGTCTGGCAGGTGTTCTTGCTTATCTCATAGGGATATTTCCTTCTATATTTTGTTTCTTACGCTTTTTACGTTTATACGCTTTATAGTAGCGTTAATACTACCCTTCCAGATGAGTTTTCTTTAACTGTAATCCCTAATCGAGAACACACTGACGAGTGTACTTTGTATCTGGCAAATATGGTATTTTTAAATGCCTATGGTACATGGAATTATCACATATCGTACTTCATGTTTTCAACTTTGATTTTCCTGGAATGTTTCGGCACCGTAACAATGCCAGATACATGTTGTATCCCCAACTGTAATGCAAATTAACCAAGTAAGGCAGGCTACACACCAGTGTTTAGGTTCCCAAGTGACGAAAATCTGCGCCAGGCCTGGATTAGGGAACCTTCGAAATGGTTCGTAGATGGCATAAATTAGTCAATTAAGTGAAAAAATACTTTCAGTTATTGCCATTGTATTGCTAAACAATTATTCACAGGCAAGGAATGATGCTGTTGATGTCAGCAAACTTGGTTATGGGAAGAAAAAGTTGCAGCACTTGAGGAAGGAAACAGAAGTAATCTGATACAGTTATGGAATACCAGCAGCAACAGATTATTTGTATAATGGTAGTAAATTATCTACATATATGTGCGGCGGAATCGAGGGTTTATTATAGGCCTACAGTATGAAGATGTTATCAGAGATAGCCTACATTTTCGCATCACATAACCCTCAATTGCATCTACTTACTCCATATTATTATTATTATTATAACACCGCCAATTGTTTTGTTAGCATACTTCAGAGTAGTAAAATACGAAAAGAAACCAAAATAATTTTCTTTATTTTGCTAAACACTTTTATGTTGGTAAATTATTTCCGTGTCACTCAATATCTGCTTGCTTGCTTCTTATAACAACTTTTCACGATCATAGGCACGTTATTCATTTATTTCCGATTGTAACACTGGTCATGTGTAAATAAAACTCAACAGATGTTTTGCTAAACATGTACATTATGTTTGTCCAATATTAATTCCGTAGTTTTTGTCGCCTCCCGTGCTAGCAAACAGCTATTTTAGTTCAGGCCCTCGTGACGAAGTATGACTGACAATAGCCGTAGCTACAGTGTCGTCAGATTGAACCTTCCGACCTTTCTAGAGTCGACCGTGGCTCACCCCACTGCACGGTGCACCAACCGGGACACCCCGAAGTGTGCCACCTGCAATGAGGGTCATCCTGTGTTTGCTTTCAAGTGTAAGGGTCGCCCTCAACCTGATCCCCAAAACCCCCATAACATTGTTCCTGTCACCTCCCAAGGCCTCCCTACCCCCGCTCTCAATTCCCCCCTCCCCTCCCCCAGCACGGAGAACGTGATCCGTTTCATGACCATGTTGCTCCAGAACGTGCTTCCCTTCTCCCGCCCCCACATCCTCAACCACATCCAGCTGGCCGCTCGCCTCACGCTAGGTACGCATGTGGATGTTAGTTACTCGGGGAGTAAAATGCACTTTGCTTTTATTCCCTTGAGTGCTATACCCATGTACACTTAAACAAATGCCAGCCTTCAAAATCTATTATGTGAATATCTGTAGTCTCCGTGCTAAGCGTGCCATCCTGGATGTTTCCTTATCCCTCTGTAACCCGGACGTCCTCATCCTTAATGAAACCTTTCTAGCTCCCTCTGACAGCCCTCGCCTTCCTCGCTATCAACTACACCGCGCGGACCGCCCTTCTGAGCGCCGTGGCGGTGTAGCTATCGCCATTCGAGATACCATAACCACCAAGCAGCAATATATTCCTTTCCAAAACACCTTCCGGGAATACCTCATTCTTGATTTATACCTCCCCATACTACCCTCACGCTAGCTACCATGTATCTACCCCCCCCCCCCCCGCTCTCCACACCCTCGCGAATTTCTACGTTTTTAGATACCACTTTTCCAAATTATATTTTTTCTGCCGGTGTCAATACCACTTCCTATACCCCTCCCCAAACACGCATCCTTGATAATTTTCTCCTCACGTCCCGTGGTATAGAAGTCCCCTTCCCAGCCCTTACCCGCCCTGTAAACAACTCTACTCCCGATTTCCTTTACTCCACCCCTGATATAGCAGCTATCGCTACAGTCGACCTCTGGCCCACCCTTGGCAATGATCACCTCCCTGCTTTAATCACCCTCCCTAACTACCCCCTTCGACCTCACGATCCACCTTATCGCCCCCCTCCCTCTCGAAACTATAACAAAACCATCTGGACCGATTACCGCACCACAATCACCAATATTCTTACCTATCTACCTCCCGACCCTCCTCAAACCCTCCCCCAATTACTTGCTCTCGTCTCTTCTCTTGAATCTGCCTTAACCACCGCCGATCACCTTCATGTTCCTCGCCATGCCCGCCACCCCTCTAAACCAGCCATACCTCCCCGCGCCCTTCGCCTCCTTCAACTAGCCCATGAACTTTATACTGCCTATACCCGAACCCGTGACCCCACCACCCTCCATGAACATCGTAAAGCTCTCCGTCATGCCCGATCCTTTATAAAAGCAATTAAACGTAAATCCTGGACCACCGCCTGCACTGACCTATCTCATTCCACTGACCCCTCCCAATTTTGGAAAACTTTTCGCCGCCTCACCAAAACCTCGAACTCCCGCCGCAATTACCCTATCATCCATAATAACGCTGCTCCCGCCACCGATAAAGAAAATGCCGACACCTTCGCCCGCCACTTCACCCAGACCTTCTCCCCTACCATACTTCCCCACCTCCAACACCCCAATGAACCTGAAATTCTTGCCCTGACCTATCCCCAACTACCCTCTCTTCAACCCTCCTTCACCCACCTCCCAAATACCGATTATCGCCACCCCTTAAATCAACCCATCATACCCCTTGAAATTCGTCTCCGCTTATCGAACCGCCGCCCCACCGCCCCAGGCGGTGACGGCATAACTTACCGCCACCTCCGAGAAGCTCCGGATATTTTCTTTAACTTCCTTGCCACTGTTTATAACACCATCCTCTATACTGGTCACTACCCCCCTCATTGGGGTAATGCCAATATCCTCCTATTTTTAAAACCTGCCAAACCTCCGTCTCATCTTAATTCCTATCGCCCCATCAGCCTCCTCCCTGTTCTCGCTAAATTACTCGAAATTTTTCTCACCCACCGCTTGTATTCATATCTCAATTCCCTCTCCCTCCTCCCGCCCTCCCAAGCTGGATTTCGCCCTAATCATTCCACTCAAGACCATCTTTTCCATATCTCCGCCTCCCTCAATGCCTATATTCCCCCTACCAGCCGCAAAAAGGCTGCCCTAGTTTGTTTTGATGTTGAGAAAGCATTCGACAAACTATGGTGGCCTGGCCTTCTGTTTAAATTCTTGCACCTCCCCGTCCCCCCCCTCTATCGTTCGCTTCCTCTCCAATTTCCTCTCTGCTCGCTCCGCTCAAATCGTAATTAATGGTACACCTTCCATCACCTTCCCCCTTCGCTCTGGCGTACCGCAAGGTAGCCCCTTATCCCCCCCTCATCTACATTTTATACTCCTATGATATCCCCACACCCCCGCCTCCCCTGCGTCTATATCAATACGCCGATGACCTCGCTGTCCTTGCCTGTACTCCCCGCTATAACATCCTCCGCCGCCGACTCCAGTCCTACTTAAATACCCTTCAATCCTGGTGCAATGCCTGGCATGTTCAAATCAACCCCACCAAATCCCAATATATTATATTTAAACGCAGTCTCCGTCGCCGCTTTCCTACCAACCGCCTTCAAATAACTTTCAATAACCTACCCATCCCCGAATCCAATTGCCTGAAATACCTTGGAATCACTTTTCAAAACAACCTCAAATGGAATATTCACCTTCACCATATCTACCAATCTTCCATTAAACGCTTCAAACTCCTCCGCTCCCTTACCGCTAAAACATGGGGCTTACGCCTCGCCCACATCCTGTCCCTGTATAAAAGTTTTATTCGCCCCATCATAACCTATGCCTCCCTTACCTGGCTTGAAGCCTCCTCCCCTGAACATGTTAAATTCACCTTCCTCGACCGTCATGCCCTCCGCATAGCCTACCATTTAAAACTGGATACCCCTTCCCGTGACGTAACCGCTCTCCTTTCTTTCCCCTCGATACTCTCACACATCCATAAACTCCGCACCAACTACCTCCACACCGCCCGTGCCCGTCAAAACAATCAAGCCCATGAAGCCATTGACCTCTCTCCTCTCGCCCAAGCTCTAATTGCCGACAGCCCCACACCAGCCACCGGCCATCTTTTCCCCCCTTAATCCCGGCCCCAGCCACTGTCGCCTCCCCTTCACTCCTACTGACTCTTGCACTTGTCTGCTCAAGTCCCACGTGCTCGTCTTGGGGTAGCAGTGTATGCCAGCTTTGCTCAAGATAAATACTCAACGGCACCACAAGTGCCTGATTACCGTCTTTTCCTTTTCTCATTTTTCATTAAGTTCACATTCTCACTTTGCTTTAAGTGGATGAATTTCCCACATTTTTTATTTTCCATTTTCATTTCTTTATTACAATATGCTGTACGAGTTGTACAGACTACCCACATCACAGTTTCATTCTAGTCAGGCTCCTACTTCGACTGGCTCGCAGCGCACCCCTGCACTGGCTGACCACACTGCTCGTAACAGCTGATCTACGACAATCAAACCCGTGTGTGCGTGTGTGTGCCTACTTATAATACCTGAAAACTCTTGAACTGATAATGTTTATTTTCACCATACTCTGTCATTCTCATGTGCATAACAAAAGAACTCTCTTTCAAAGACAATGAAAGTGAAAACTAACCATGCCTATATATAACAATGTAACCTTGTACCATGACGAATAGAAGGGGAAAGTGTGAAGACTCCTGAAGTTCAAGCGCGCCCCGCCGGGCAGCGCTCGAGTGGGTACGTTCCACACTGCCGGGGTCAGCTGGTCTTAGAGATGGTGCTAAGGGAAACGAATTACTTTGTAACGGATACCTTTTTAAAAAGTAATTAGCGGTTCCAATTAAAATAGCATGGCAGGGCACACTGGGAAATATAATTCATAGAAATAAGAACTACGGTCTTCATTACATGTTACGGAACGCACAGATTCTTGGAGTATACAGACACAGATAAAAAACATAATCCCCAGCATATTAAAACAAGCACACATAAATTATTTAAAGTAACACCACACTCTACTTAACAATTTATTTTGTCGGCTACGGTACTGGACTTTCGAAAGCTTGCGTGAAGACTTGGCGGGTGTTCGAGATTGCAAATCTCGGCGGATTTCCTTCGTTCTGAAGAAGAATCGGCACCCAAAATAAACAAGTCTGGGGATAATATCCATGACACGCTGAAGACAGCAGCCAGCTCCTGAAGGACCAACTGAAATTGTTTCTTTGGAATCGATACAATCATAAATATTTCGCTCTCGATTTTGAGTTTAATTTTCCGGTAATTACTTCTCGGCCTGGAAAAGAATGCCACATACACTTCTCGAAGGACGTGTTAGATACACTTCATTGTTCATCTTAGGGCACCTTTTTTAGTTTCTTTGTTGCTTTCTCTTAGCAATAATTTAGTCGTATTTCCGTTTATTCCTGATGAAGAAAGACATGGATTCTTTCGAAACGCGTCGAGTTTGAATAAATAAAACACGGCATAAGCCCAAAATTCTACATTATGGATAAAATGGTATTAGTTGCGTTTGACATTAACCATACCGTACATAAAACATCACAACAAATTGGTTGAAAAACTGGATCCAGATAGCTTTAAAACTCATCATTTTGCACCATCTGGTCCTCTGAATTTGGTTAATTAAAGCTTAATAATTGAGTTTAAAACACCGGTTTGGTGACCCATCGTTCCAGGTAAGCCGGTAACACCTGTAACTACTCAGGCAGATAGGCCACTTAACCGTAATTTGGAAGTTATTGTGAAGTTATTAATGCATTAGCGGTAGCACTGCCGGAGACGTAATCGGGCTAGGCTATTGCGTTTTTAAATTAGCTCTCGTATCAGGGTTTTTAGGTTTTGAGTTCGAATAGTTCGTTAAATAGTTGTAAAACAGTAAGGAGAGTATGTTTTGTGTAGGTTTTAAGTTGAATTAAAGTTTATGTCGAGCTGAGAAGTGAATTTGGTGTAGCTTAAAGTGTAGTTTTTTGGTCTGATCTGTTTCCTCTGAATTTGGTTAATTAAAGCTTAATAATTGAGTTTAAATGCCGGTTTGGTAACCTATCGTCCCAGGCAAGCCGGTAACACCTGTAACTACTCAGGCAGATAGGTCACTTGGCCAGGCGCGGATTCAGGGGGGGGGGGGGTCATGACCCCCCCCCCTCCAAACGGAGACCAATTTTTTTTGCAAATTCAAAAAACGAAAACACAATAACCAGACAAATAAAACTTAATAATTTTAACTGACAAACAGGTTTTTTTTTTCATTTTATTCAATACTGAAAATATCTTTATTGCAATTTTTATGTTCTGTTACAACTCGACATATTTGCAACTTCATACCTGTTATATAAAAACGATTATTTATTTAACAAAATCAACTCGTCTATTTTGTTTAGCAAACCTTGTGATTACCGAATCGATATTTATAGTGATGTCACGATGAATGTGCAGCAATGCACGGATAGGAATTTGGGGCTTTTTTCGCACCAAAAAATGTTGCCGACATCCAAACTGCAAGCTTGGTTGGCAATTTAAGCTGCGACTTTCTCCCTTTGTCGGTACCAACTCGACTTGCCGAAACTGTAACGTACCTTGATCCTTTTCTCAAAGCTCGATGTAAAAGTCGCAAAACACGCCGTTGCAATTTGTACGAATATTTTTGGTGCGCTAAACGCCACAAATGTCTATCCATGTAGCTTGCAAAAAAAATTGGTCTGGTTTTGTACGTTTGGATATTTTGTGATTGTGTTTTTAGTGATACCATTTTCTTAACAATTTCGATTCTCTGACCCCCCCCCCCCCCCCCCAAAGCCAAACTCTAGATCCGCGCCTGCACTTGGCCGTAATTTGGAAGTTATTGTGAAGTTATGAATGCGTATGCGGTAGCACTGCCGGAGACGTAATCGGGCTAGGCTATTGCGTTTTTAAATTAGCTCCCTTTTCAGGGTTTTTAGTTTTTGAGTGCGAATAGTTCGCTTAATAGTTGTAAAACAGTAGGGAGAGTATGTTTTGTATAGGTTTTAAGTTGTATTATGGCTTATGTCGAGCTGAGAAGTGAATTTGGTTTCGCTTAAAGTGTAGTTTTTTGGTCTGTTCTGTAGCCTGGATTTATTAAATTTATTGTTCTGCTGGCGTGATTAAAAGCTGTAGGATTTGATGTAGAGTGCTAGGATTGCTTGGGGGAAGTATTGGTGAGAGGGAGAGAAGTGAGGGGATGGGTTTATGGAGTTGTTGCTTGTTTTTCAACTGCTGTTTCTTGATGGCGTGCTTGTAGTGCCTACAACCCTGGTACACGTTGTTGGACATTATCGCTTGCAGTGCTTGTAGCGGCGGGACCACAAACTACCGTGCTATAATGGCGGAGTCCTCACACTAGGTCCTTCTATTCGTCATGCTTGTACTATGATTTTCACTCAATAAACGGGGCTTCGCTTGGCGACGCCTGGGGGGGGGGGGGGGTCTCGCCGTAGGCGGGAGTAGTAAGTGTTTGTTAGACTCTAAATATTGCATCATCATGACCAGAAATTGCGTAATCCTGACCACGTGGTCCAGGAGCGGGGCATGTGCACTGCACGTGTTAGCGTGGGAAGGGGTTGACCTTTTGGCTTGTTTATGTGATGGTGATAAAAAGTTAATGGGTGTTGACGGCATGGGGGTTGTTTATTAGGATGGTAACTCGAAATTCAGACTCCTCTTCCACTCCTACAGGGGGGTTTCTTGGTTCGATTCCGTGTTTTGTTATTTAATTCCAGGGGGGCAGCCTGTGTATCATGGTTATTAAGTATTGATTGATTATTGAATTATATTTTGGTAATTTCCCAAGGAAGTGTAGAGAGTCTTGGGTGTCATAACTTTTGAATGAGAGTGTACGGTGAGGCACTCGACATAGCCGGATCGCTACCAGACATGTGTGTGCAGCTGTTCCGTTTTTGCTCGCGCCGTGCGGCAAGCCATGAGAGCACTCAGCTCATGTAGTGCATGGTTGTCGTTAAAGTTTTTGCTCGCGCAAGCTAAATAAGCAATCATATGTTGTAATGCTACACTCCGTTTAAGTATGACATATATTACCACGGCGTGGGAGTGGAGTTGTGTTACTCCTTCTCGCTATGTTATGTCTGTTTAATTTAAATGATGTTAACATTTTTGTGTTCTGGCTTGCTTCATGATCTCAATCTGGTTAAAGTGTTTTATATGACATGTATAACTTTGAGTGTGTGAAATGAATTTCGATCTGTTTGTTTTTAGATTCCCAGACGTCATTAGTCAAGTCTGTAATTTTTAATGCGAGAACGAGATTGGATGTCGGTTCCCAGAGCTTCATGCGAAATGTTTTAAAGAGGTTTTTTGGCGCTCTAACTTCTTAATATATATATAAGAGGAGATTGCTATGGAGCAGTAGTTAGCTATCTTTATCTGCAATATCATGAGTCTGTGCGAGGGGTTGATAGAAAAGTTAGTAAAATTGCAACACATTATGATGTTTGCGGAAAGTGCCCTGAATCAAGGGTTGCATTTCATCGTCAGTGCGACGAAAATAGAGGAGGAGGTGTGGTATAACACCTTAACACCGGGAGAAAAGGAGCTTTTAAGCGCCGAAATATTCGAGCTGATGAGGGATCAACACCACTGCCGTGAAATTATTTTCAACGGCATGACATTTCACATTGTCAATATTATTATTGACAAGTTGAGATCCATCGGCTCGATGAATTTCAACGTGTTTGAACCTACATTGGCGGAAGAGCTAATGGCCGTGTTTGAACGGCCATTAGAGGAACAGCATATGGAAGAGCATATGGAAGAAGTGCAAGAAGAAGCAGAAGAAGAAGAAGACCATCGAATGGAAGAAGAAGAAGAACATCGAGCGGAAGGAGAAGAAGAAGACCGACAAGAAGAAGAAGAAGAAGAAGAAGAAGAAGAAGAAGAAGATGATGATGATGATGATGATGATGATGATGATGATGATGATGATGTTCAAATCTTAAATTAAATTCAATGGACAGTGGACAGTGGATTAATATTGTGCAGTGTAAATTTTATTTTTTAAATATATTTATTTGATCATTTGTGGTTTACATTAATTATATAATATGAAATAGTGAAAAATGATATGATCTTCGTTCTTAAAGTGGTAAGTAGTTCCTTTTCCAACAAGCTGCAGAGAGAATTGAAGATGCTGTGTTGTTTGCAGAGTGGAATATGCTGGTCTTGTGCACGGGGTAAGTTCAATCATTCTTTTCTTTCTTGCGTGTGTTGGTTTTAGTGAGCTGAAAAATATATATATAGAGACACATTAATAATAATAATAATAATAATAATAATAATAATAATAATAATAATAATAATAATAATAATAATAATAATAATAATATCTTTGTGAGGAATAAAAAATAAAAATAAAAAAACTTACACTGTTCTAATTATAAGATATTTTTGTTGGGGATCCAAGAGTTGTGAGTTGAATCGAATCCAAGCCAAGATACGAAGGCTCGGGTTCCTTTTCTACGTAGTACTTTGTTGACTAAGTAAATATTAGGATGTTTTGTTCGTTGTAACTCTGCTTCGTAGAACGCACCAAATATTGGGGTATTTTTATTATCTTTTAAAAGATATGTTCGTGGATTAGTATTTTGAACTTTATAAATTGTAAATAATTCTGTTGTCCAATTACCTTCGTACCCTTTACTGAAGTGTTTCTTGATTTTTGATATCCTTACAATGTCGCCGATTTTATATTTTGGTTTTCTTAAAGTTTCATTATATTGTGTTGGCAAGCGGGGTGGATTGTTTCTTTTCACATCATTAGGTTTCATGCCAATGCTGCGATGTATTTTGTGATTATACTTTACTAGTAACTCAGGCAAAATATGTACCCATCGGTAAGAACCTCGTGTTGTGAATTCTTTCCACATCGATTCCTTAAGAGTTCGATTAAATCTTTCTATCACACTCGCTTTAATGGAGCTGCCAGTGGAATAATGCTTTAGATTTTGTTTCTGAGACCATGTTTTGAATTCACTGTTATAAAATTCCGTTCCTCGATCGGTGTGAAAATAATTGGGCAATCTTTTACTTTGAGAATAAACAAATTTTAAGCTGTTCACAATCTCACTTCCTTTTTTGGTTTTAAGAGGAATTGCCCATGCATATTTCGAGTAAACGTCAATAATGGTTAATAAATATTTAAATCCATTATTCCATTTTGCAAGTTTGGACATGTCCACAATGTCAGCTTCATGGAGGTCATCGATTCCTTTGCTAATAACACGTCGTCTTTTAAACTTTTTTCTAAGCGGTGCGTGAAGTTCTTTTGCAATTTCTCGTCTGATTTCGTTCATAGTTATTTTCCAAACAATGTTTTATAACATACTGTGCATTGTTTTACAAACGTTGGAATTTTTATTCAATATATCCAGCATTTCTTAGTTCTTCTTCTATTGCAAAGATTTCGCTGTCTACTCCTGTGTGACCTGCAGCTTTCGATGCAATTAATGTTTTAAGTCTTGATACCAATTTGTTTGGTTCATTCCAGTGAACGAATTCAATATTGTTTCCGCCTTCAAATTTCCAAATGGCTTGTGGCGCGATGTGTTTTTTTTGACCATATCCAGTATGCATTGTAGTATTTGCTTCTTCATTTTCATCTGCTGTTTTTATAATTCTATCTATGTCTTCAGTGAGAAGGGGTTCAATTATATTTTTATACTTATAAGATTGCGTTCCTCTCGGAGCTGCATTGCTTGTATAATTTCTTTTGTGCACGTTTGAAACATTTAATAATTTCAAATATGAACTTAAATCACTCCTATCTATTAGAGTGGGGTCTGGTACTTTCCTTTGAATCAATTCAAGTAGACCTTCTGTAATAGGAAATTTTTCACCGCCAACTTTTATCCACTTTTTATCGAAGAAAACTCGTTCGCGTCCCAAGTATTGTTTATCATTTCTTATCGTTATACCAAATGTTCTATCCACGTTTTGTTTAATGAACGGATCAAAGTAGCGGTTAAGTAGTGAAATTATTTTGATGCTATCTCCATCTTCTTCGTCTGAAGTAGCAGTGGATTCAGAATCGATATATTTTCCTTTTCTTTTTCGATTTTCTTTATTTTGAGTCGACGTATTAGCAATAGCTACAAGTTGATTTAATGAACTTGTTACTGGTTTAAAGTTAGTCTCTATATCTAATTCTTTTCGTCTAACATCATCTTGAAGTGAAAGATACTTGTCTTTAACATCTTTTTTTAAGCGAGAAAGTTTATCCTTTACTCGACTTTCAGCTTTAATCTTTGACCTCTTCTCCATGACTAAACGGAAATTGTGGTTGTTTTACTTATTTATAGTATATTCAAAATCGATTTGAAGAGGAAGATCATCAGTTTTATGTTTTTTCGGGTCTCTAAGTCGAAACTGAATTTCATCTTGCTCTTCAACGACAATATCACTGCCATCCAGTTCAATCTCTTGACGTATATTTAAAATTGCATACACAATTGGAGATCTTGGTGAAACAAAAATTGGTTTTAATACACCTTTGTAGGGAAGTTGGTACTGTATGTTATGATTATGAAGCGTGTATACTGGTGAATGGATTGATGGTGTGTTGGAGAATTTCAGAATAAATTTCGATAAGTTCTTTTTCTTTACTTCATCTTTTAATATACCATATTCTTCTTTGGATGCAGTAAAACTTTCGAGTGGTTCTTTGTTAACCATTTGCTCAATTTTTCCCAGTTCAGTTTTTAACTTGTTATATTCTTCTTTGGATTCAGCAGCATAACTTTCAAGATCTTCTTTTTTAACAATATTGAGATTGTTAGCAACACCCTCAATACGAGTTTGTAAATTGCTTAAAATTTCTTTTAGTTGATTAACTTCAGTTCGTGACGCAGCATAGTGTTCTACAAACCGTTTATTTGTCACGTCTTGGTCGTTAACAGGGAACTCAACATTTGTTTGTTTTTGATGTTGTAGATTGTTTACAGTTTGTTTCAATTGATCAAATTCACGTTGGGAAGCGGCATATTGCTCAACAAACGTCTTATTTGCAACATTGTTATCGTATATGGGGTTGTTTACGTGAGTAATTCGTCCACTCATCATATTTAAAGTTCCACCATCGTCTACGTTTAAAACGTTTTGTTTATTAAATTTAGCGATTAAGTCTTCTAGATCTTTTCGAGAGGCAGCAAAGTTTTCTAAGTAATATTTGTTTATTGCATCTAACGAATCGATTGGTTGAGATATGTTTGTTATTCTTCTATTTAACATATCTACAGTTTCATCATCTCTGTTTATATTCAAAAGAGATTTTTTAATTTCATCGAGTTCATTTGTTACATGAGTTTTAAGAAAAGAATACGTTACCGCATCTTGATTTTGAATTGGATCTTTAACATTTCTTATTCTTTTGTTACCCAAGTCGAGAGTATCTTGATCATACGGAAAGTGATCTTCTGAAAATTCTCGCACTAAACCATGAATGAATTCTACTCGTTGTAACACTTCTGTTATTCGGGTCTCAAGATATTTTTTTATATTCGATGTATGTTGCTGCATTGCAATAAGGTTTACTGCATCATTTGCAGATGATGGTAAAGCTAAGCCCGCGAGACGTTTGTTTTGAAAGTCAAGTTCTTTTTTCTCTATTTTACAAATTGAAAAAATTAAACCTTTAAGCTCGTTAAAGTTTCGTTGTATGTCTTCTTTAGACTCGATTTTATTTAGCTCATTTAATAACTTCACTACATAACCTTTGTTGCATGCATCTTCAACATGTATTGGCATTCCGACATTTTTTAACCGTTTGCCGTTAATACTTAGATGTCCGTCGCTTGTTGTTGTTGTTAGTTGATTTTCATATTGCACTAGCTTATCATCAACATATGATTTAGTTGCAATATCATGTCGTGAAGTCGGTCGTCCGATAGACACATTATTGGTTTTGTTAAACGATGTCATAGTTAAGTTGTTAACCACGCAAAAGCTATAACACGAATGGCCATTTACCTCTTTTTGAAGTCATATTTATAACTGAAAATAAACATCAAATCCATTGCGATATCGACCATTTTGTAAATCGCTATCTTTATCGATAACCAAAAAACCAAACTTAGAGTTTTGCCAACAATACGAACAAATATCAAAGAACTGTTCATAGCTCATATCTGTATTTACATGATCGTTATATACGTGACGCAAGTTTGTTCCGTCTTGTTTAAAAAGAATTAAAAAATTAGCGTTATCTCTAATTAGATGTTTAGGTATACAAGAATATGTTTGACAAAGATAAAATACGTCAACGTCGTGATGACGACCTCTACTGAAATAATCTTTCATGTGTTGTTGTTTATTGCTGGCTACATCATCAAAAACAAATATAGAGTTTTTTCTAGCCATTTCTGGAGGCATTACTTCATCATTATCGGAAAAAAATCACTTTTTATTTCTTTTATGGAGTCCAAAAACTTTTTTAATTCAACATATTTACTTTGAGCAAGTGATTTAGAATAAATATAAACGTTTTCAAAACGAACTCCATTTTTGTGGCATAATAAATTTAGCATTACGTTTGTTTTACCGCAGTTCGATGGACCGCAAATGATACATCGAATTGTGTTCGGTAGTAAAACACCATGCTTTCTTTTTTCACTTTTACTCTGGTTTTCAGCATTAGTAAATGAAATTACTGGTAGAGTGTTTGACTGCTTAACAAACTTCAACATGTCTACGTTTACGTCTGAGAATGCACACTGCACAAAAAATCACATCACATCAACATATATTGCTTCCACACGTATCATAACTTGTATTATGTGGAATAATAGTAGGATTTTCAGGATTTAAATCAACGTTGCCGACGTAAAACCCTCTTATATATGGACAATATGGCGCCCATTTTTCATGATCATTTAAAGGATTATCGTTTTCCCTCCAATTTTCAATTTCAATCTTACAGAATATACATTTCACCTTATCACCATGTCCAGTATAATAAAACCCTGCTGGTGCTAAACAAAATTCGTTTGGACAGGGAAGAGGCCAATTTTGAAAAGTTTTAAGTCTTTCATATTCGCATTTCAATTCTATGCTAGGAGAAATATTGTTTACGTAGGGGCAAGAAAAAGCCCATTTCTTATGTTCTTCAAACGGATCATCATCTTCTTCCCAATAACTAAGTTGCAGATTACAGAAAGCACACCTAACCATATCCTTATATCCAAAATAGAAAAATCCTGCAGCTGCTAACCATGCAGTGTTCGTAAAACTGTCTGAAGACCAGGTCTTAAATGTTTTTAGCCGATCTCTTTCAGATTTTAAATTCATTTCTTTTTGACTCAATATCATTTGCATTAACTGTTTTTTGGAATACTTTACACAATTAAAATACTTCATGATGCTGGTTTACTTCACAAAGAAAAGATGTTCACCACACAAAGCTAAATGCGAACTGACATGAATCAACAAAACACGTTGGCTAATATGCACGTGTTGGGTTGGCCGAGCGGTCTAAGGCGTTAGACTTAAGATCTAATTTTCAGAAATTGAAAGCGAGGGTTCGAATCCCTCACCTGACAATATTATTATTATTATTATTATTATTATTATTATTATTATTATTATTATTATTATTATTTTATTTACATGTAGAGTGAGGAGGTAATTGATCATTAATAAGAACTTTCATATGAAATGGTACAAAAGACATTTTTTTTTTTCTTCTTTATTCATTTAGAATTACAATTAATACAATTTTATTTCTCTTGAAGTAATCTCATTCTTTTTTTAGTTGTCCAGATGAGTGTGGCTGTGTTGAGATGATCTTCTTCTTTTTAGTTGTCCAGATGATTATTTTCTGTAGACAAAAAAAAGATACACTGTGTTAAAAAGCAAACTAAAAACAAAATATGTATAGCTGTCAACTACAGTAGTAGATCTAAATTATTCACCTTTTATAGATAGCGATTACAGTTGTCACATTTGCAGCGAAGATGAAACAGTTGAAATTTCCTCTTTAGATGATCTGGTAGATGTTCCCACTCTAGACGAATTCGTTGTGGTTCATATATAGTCAGCACGTTTATAGGAAAGTAGTTCCAATCAAACTTATTAAAACCTCGAAGTCCACTGTTTCGAAACTTGTTTATTATCGAACACACGATTTTCATGATGCCATCAGAAGAATTTAACCAATGTTGAACAGCATTGACGTTGAATTTAGCACAACTATTGCTTCCCATTGCTAGAGATGGTAAATGTTTTGGACAATCTGTAGGTAAACGTTGGCTATGCCTCAACATTAGGTCTGACATTCCATCAATCGTATTAAGATCGAATAATGAGTCTGGGGAAAGTGCTTTTAGTGCAAACAAAGAAAATTCCTGTGGCAAATTATATACAACTAAATAATCATATTTATTCTTAATAGACTCAAAAAAAGAAGAAAGAGTTTTTTCACAATATGCTGCAACCCATGTGATCACGGGGCTGAATGAAGGTATATTGCCGTTATTTAACATACAGTAAGCAAGTTCCAAACTGCCGTTTGGTAGCTTGCGAATGTCTGCAACTATTGGTTGCTTCTTATTCCACGTGCCAGCATCAGTAGAAGGAGAGTTTGTTGTTGTCAATTCCATGATTGCAACTAAAGTGAGAATACTTGTTTACTTGCTTGCTTATAACTTAGCAAATATTGGTTTAGATAATTACTTCATTCGTTAATGGTCTGTAAGATATTTGACGATCATGAATAAGAACACAATAAAGAGTTGTATCTTCAGGTATATTCTCACTTGTCTCGATTTCAATTCGCACATCGACTGAAGATGTCTTCACTGCTTCCACTTGTTCGAGACAATTAATTACAATAATAGGACAAAGAGACTTAAATTCATCTCGTGAAACCAGAGTCTCTGAACGAACATCATCGATCTGATAATATACATTACGAAATTTAACAAACATGTCATACAACTCGCTGTAGTCATTTATGGCAATTTCAGAAGTTGGCATTTCATAGGGATAAAAAATTGAATTTAAAAAAACTCTTATAGATTTAATGTTACAATGGTCGAAATAGGAAGAGCATGTGTTTAGTAAATTTCTTCTAGTTTGAAAACCTAATAAAAATTGACGCGGTTTTTGAGTTTCAGAAGTTGTCATTACAGTCCAACTATATTTAGTTGTTCTAGGAAGAGAAGGCAAGACGTGAACATCCCACGATCGATAACCAACCTGAATGGGAATATTTTTCTGCATTAGTTTTAATCTTTTAATTTGTTCTTCGTCTGATAATAATAAAACGGGGATTTTTAGATAAACTTTAAATAACTTGACCTTAGAAAGATCGTTTTCGGTTGTCGATTGCAACGCACGTGCGTCACTTGACGATCGGAGAAGTATTACCTCATGCTTGCAGTTTAAAATCGGCTTTCTGTAATCCTCTGCTATTCCTAACAGGTTGCTTAAAGGAAGTATTATATGAAAACGTTTTGTGTTACTATCAACAATATTTGCTTCACTTGCTGGCGTTGTTAAAGAGGGAAAATAACCGGCATTTTGTAAAGCTGTATATTCATTTTTTGAATATGATGCAAAGGTTTTTATAGAACTTGTTATACCTAGATGGCGTGTACGATCAATTTCTTTACCATTTAACGTGATGCGAATTTCGCTAAAAAGATTAGCCCCAAAATTTTGGTCAGGATGCGCTGTAGTAGAAGCAGCTGGATTTATGTTAGAAGTAATAATTTGACCTTCTAAGTGAAGAACACCTTCTGATAATAAAACTATGTTTTCTTCATTTTGAATCGGTATTCGAATTTCATCATTATTTTCGAATTTATTAGCTGAATAAGGTTGATAAACTCTTTCTTCTCGTCGCACAACTCTGTTGTCAACCTCTCTTTTATCTGTTATGTTAAACATGTTAACAGCTTCAACTATAGATAGAAACTAAATAAGATTAACAATTGCATATATATTTATATTGAAATTAAAGTACGCGATAGCCTAAAGACTGTAAGAATTGTTTGTTGTTACTCGATAACTGTTTCTTAGATTTCAAGGTGCGATGTCGTTGTTTGTTTTTTTTACAAATTTTAGCTGATTGATTTATATTATTTTTTCGAATCAGAGTCGACTTCTTTTTTTTCAAACTTTGAGTATTATATAGTATAACCATATTTGTGATTGTTTTCTAGTATGCTTACTCAAGTAGAATGAAAACATAACAGTATTTCATTACTTTATATAGCAAGATATCGTGCTGGACGAATAATTAATTCTACAGTTAAATCTTCATCTTGCAAATCAATGAGCTGTTGAAGATGATCTTCAAGTTGCACAGATACATGTTGAATAAGCTTGGTGTTCATGGGCAAAAAATTAATCGTTGTTGGTTGTACAACAATCGGGTAACCAGCAGGAACATGAGCTTTAAAATTATATAAAGAGTGTGTTGGTTTATGGTTCAAATAAGAACTCGTACCAAGCACAAGGTTGCAACATACTCGAATACTATTAACAGTGTTAATTTTAATCATATATTCAGAATGATGAGTTGTGTTTGCCTTGAACTTTCTATGAGAAAAGCCTAACAAATCTGCAATAGAATCTGCAACACCAAAATCTATAGCAAACACTTTCGAATGTAGTTTACAATGATAAAAGACTTTATCATAATTAATATAAAATGATGGGAATTTGTCTTTGTCGCCTAATAAATGTTCAACTAATAAATCATCAATCTTTCCACTTAATTGTTTTAACGTATAGCTAGCATTGGGTATTATTAAAATCGCTCTATCCGCTTCGTTCAACTTTATAGCCAAAATGTTATTATTCTCGTTAATTGCAAACTTCATTATCGATTCTATTTTTCGATGAATTTCAATTTCTCTTTTATTCTCTTTAGGGTAAACTTTCTTTTCAATACCTAAAGGCCCTGCTACACTGTTGGCTACAGTGAAATCAATATTAAACGGGGAAGACAAAACGAGACGGTTGTCTCTTTTTCCATCTATATCCTCTTCCACATACAATTTTGTTTTTTCTAAATGTTCTGGTATAAGTTTCGACAATGAGTGATAACTAAGTAAATCATCAAAAGCTGAGGCTAGATCTTCAAATTCATAAATACCCGGTGGTACCACTAAATCAATTGATAAAAAATTAGTAAAATGAATGCGAAATTTATTATTTCTGTTGGTAACATTTCGAATAGAATTAGATGTATACAATCCTGCAAGTCCTATTTCAAAAAACTCTGCTCCTACAAGATGAATCGGGTTCTCCAATGTAACATCAATCTTCGAGCCTTTACCTTCAAGAGTTATCCGTCTTTCGAAAGCCATCTTTGAAATGTTTAAAGACGGTCTGTGTTTCCCTTATTTATACAATACAAGAAGACTAAACATAAATGTCCACAAATCGAAGAAGTAATCGATTGATATGAATGAAAATTATATTGTAGATAGCAATTTTTAAGATATGTTAAAATTTCAAATGGTGGTCTTAAATTACCAATACTATCAAAATAATGCACATATTTACCATGTTTACTGAAAGCTACCCAATGTGAACCGGATTTATCCATCGGTTCAAGGTTAACAATACAGTTTTCATTTTTTCGAGGATATCTTGGTAACGTATCTCGCATAAAGACTCCTCTAAAATTTGGAATCTTTAATTGATGTGCGTATTTAGCTAAATCGAAATTACTTAATGCTTTATTTGGTATTTGGTTAATTATCTTTTGTATGCAGGAGGATTTAAATAAATGCCTTGACCTCCTTTTCCTCGCATTGCTTCTATCATTCGATTGTGTCTTTTCATTTCTTTTAGTTCTTCTTGAGCAGCTTTCGCCTTGTTTATAGCAGACGCCACCCCTGCTGCTCCGCCTGCTAGACCCCCCAAGCCCGACAAGGCTGCAAATATCGGAAGTAGGGGTAAAATACCACCTTGCTTTTTCGATGTTCTTCTTTTTTTTTTAAATCTTTTCTTGTTTTTTTTTTTATTATTTAAGTTTCGCTTACCTCCTCCAATCTTAGACTTAGCTTTCATGATGCCACCCACTGTTAGTGCAGCCGCTCTCTCTCCAAATGATGCGTCACGGGATTTTACACGAGACCAAGCTTTTGAAGCTAAAATTTCATCAGCCTCTCTTCTTTTGTTTGAATCTTTATGCTTTGCGTAAGCAATGTCGTGCTCTTTGCACGCTTTATCTAATATATTTATTCCTGGATCACCACGGCTCAATCGCTTTTCTAATTTTGTTCCTGGTCCACAATATTCATATCCCGGGATGTGTAATTCCACGGGTAAATTATCAATAGTTTTATTAAGTACACGACTGATTAATGATCCACTTCCTGTTCGTTTATATTGAGTGGTAGAGTTGCTCCTCTTACAACGCACCATTACTAAATGATATGTAATATAAAGTAATTATACATATATATTTCTGGAAAATGGGAAATGGTGGGGGGAGGTGTTTTTTTTTTTTTAAATAATACACACAAAATTTGGGTTATTATTTATTCTTTTTTCATAAGCAAAGGAACACACAAAAATTAGTATTATTACCAGCATAAAAGTGTGTGTGTGAAAGAAATAAAGTAAGTGAGATGAACTGCTTTAATCTCAATTTGTTTCTAATCATTTTTCAGAGAAAAATGACCAAACGGTAAAGTATCAATTCCGTTTTCAGTTATGTGTCTTTTATCTTCGTTTGATGAAATTGCCAACTTATTTTGCCGAACAGTAAATACAGAATGAGATTTTGAAATTATACAAACTTGAACTTTGTTGACTTTTTCTCTGTTATAAAGACACTTTCGATACTCATCAATATTCATACTTTTACTCACACTCTTCTTAATGCCTTTAGCCTTACACAAGCTATTCATTTCATCACACAATTTTATTGCATACATTTTGGGTCGTAACCCCACAAATTCTTCAACAATCCTTCCAGCATTTTCATCTTTCATTAAACCAATTTCACCTTTATTTTGTCTCACAATGCCAAAAGGATTGTTTGTTTCATAGTTTCCAGTATCAAACAAATTTGAATGTTGTTTCATGAACTCATAAATATCATAATAGAATATATACATAAAACTATCGGTGTCTGTGTATAACAACCTCACATTTGATTCAGGATTTGCTAAAATAACATTGTAATGAAAGTCATTCATTTTACATTTAGACAAATCTAATATAGATGCACCAACATATACTGGTTGATTGTGAAAAATCTTTAGTCTACTCATCTCGATGACCATACATTGTTCATCGAATATAATTCTATGTTTAAAATTAGCCTTAGCTATTAAAGACCTACCACCACGAGCTCCATGCCATTTGGTGACCCATTTGATGTCCCTTAACTTCCTCACATTCATCAGTGAACGACCAAAAATTGCATTATTCATCAATTTATAAAAATTCTTTTCAAAATCATTTTTGGCTTGTTTTCGTTTCTCTGTGTTCACATCAATATATGGTTTTAGCCATTGGCTCTGATTGAATTCAATTATTCTGTGAATACGATCTAATTTCATTCCTAGTTGAATACATTGCTTTAACAATCTATAATGCAAAACATAACGTTCTTTATTATCTAGGGTAGCCATTAGCTTTGTCAACTTTTCTGGACATAGAGGGTAATCTGAATGTTTGTCATGTAACTCTTGAGGATAAGTCAAATCTACTTCCAAAATATATCCAATTTCTGAAGTATCATCAATAGTTAAAACATCAAAGCCTTCAACATTTGCAATCCATTTAAAGCCACCCGTTGGAAGATATTCCATCATCGCATATCCATACAAATTATTAACGTCAAAGTACATTATGTAGGACTCTTGCTTTTTCTCATCATAAGTTTTCATATACTTATTATTAGCAATCGCATGTCGTGTTATACACTGAACATTTCCTCCTCGAATAGATCGTTCAAAAAAGTGTAACATATCAATATCTTGAAGCAATTCAAGTTGAACGTTGGTTATCTTTTTCATAGCACACCAAGACATAGATGGAGCAGTGTAAAAATGAGCTGCATCAATGCCATAAGTTTCCATGCCATTCGATCTAAAATTTTCAAAGACATCCGCCAAAAGAAGTGTGTCAACTTTTAAATACAAATCTGCGTATTCTCCTAATGTTTGACAGGAAAACGTTTCCCACACCGATTGAGCAAACTCATACTCTTCATTCGATATTGTTTGATCATTAAGGCTGCTATAAAACTTGGATATTTCAGGTAATTTAGTTTCGTTAAGAACATCCATACTCGTGACGTATTCATAGGGAAACACACCTTTTCTCGCAGTAAGTCGAAACTGTGCATCATCATTAAAATAACGTCGTGTTATTTGCTTTGAATCTTCGCTTAACGAAGATGAACATTGATCTAGTGAACAGGACAAGAAATTATATGTATCGAAAAATCTTAACTGAATGAATCCATTCTTAGCCCGTACATACTTTGTAAACCCTTTGTAACGTTCCATATTCATCGCTAACAATTTTATATGACCAGGATTATGTAACACCTCTCCATCACGTTTCTCGCAAATTTCTTTAATTATAAAATGTCCATCATAGGCGGTTAGATTATGAAATGCTATAGGCAAAACCTTTGTTACTTTGTAATTTAAATTACAACTATTGTGTGCGCTTCCTCTATATTTTCCAGTTAAGTGACAATGATCGCGTACTTTGAGTTCATTAACTGCAATCGGTTTCTCGCAAATGTGACACATTTTACTTGACAAAAATAATCTTTCTTCATTTTCGGTCATCTTTAACATTGGCTTAACCGATAAGTAATATGTTTGAAGTTTATCCACAATACTATAAAGTTCCTTTACAAACAATTCAATGCAATTATTTCCCCTAAAGAGCTTGAAACTGCACAATTCACTATCGAAATTACAATGAAGGTATAAAGAAATGCTGTAAGGAATATGTTTATGTGTTAAAGTAGAGTTATGAATGTCACTATTTGGAAAACAGGAGGAAATTGGAGACAAAACGCATTCAGTGTCTGCATATATTATAAATGGAACTGTATCTTTAACTCGGAATTCTGTAAAATTAACAAATCTTTGTTCATCAGTCGGCATTATGCTTTTTGCAACAGGAAACTGTTTACAGTCTGCAAAGTGAACATTTAACTCATCCTCAAGAAGATAATATGACAAACAACGTCTACATATATAAATCCTTCTCTGAGTGCTAGTGATGCTTGAACGCACAAGGCGAGCAAGATTTCTAATTAAACAAAAGTGATAACTTTCACTGTTTCCAATCTGCAACATCAATAAGTCTACACTCCTTTCATATACTTTATCTGATACATACAAAGGTACAATAGTAAAAGTTTTTTTTCCTTTTACTTCGTTTGTTCCCATACATACCCAATTGTTTTCATCATATTGTGCTCCAAACACATTTACAGAAATATTGTTTTGGTTTTCAAACTTGTTTAAATATTTCATTTCCATCGGAATTGGAATACCATCTAAATTTAAAACATCTCTGTAATTAGGATAGGAAGAAAGATGATTCATGTTTCGAGTTTTTGGATACAAACCAGCAACCACACTCCACGCAAAACAAGCTTCCTTTGTATCATACAAATTTAGCACTGCTTTTTTATTGACTATTACATCAGGCAATCGACTAGTATTGGACATTCCTACTCGAAATCCAACATATTTATTTATATTAATTCTCAAACTATGAATTTTTTCTAAAGCCCACCCGGAACCATTTGCTTCAAATTCGCTCATTTTTGTCAATGTACCTTCAATGATATTCTTATTATAAAATTCATTTAAATCAGTATACTCGAAAACTACCTCATTTTTGATAGCAAAATATTTTGTTTCTGATATGTCGCGAAGCACGTATTGTGCACACAAAACTGAATTCACCTTTAAAGCTTGTACAGTTAACGCTTTCTTAACATACTTTGTAAACCAAATATTAGCATTCGCTAAAAATTCGCGAGGATCCAAAAACTCATTCTTAACATTTGATACTGCAAGTGTGTACACTCTAGAATTGAATGCCGTTTCAATTAACTCACAGCTCAAGAAAGATTCATCCTTTATTTGAATTGTAATTTCTTCGAAATTCACAGCTTGTTGCAATATGTGCTCACTAATAACTCTCCAACATTCAATCAACTCATCACTGTTCTCAATCAACTCGGTTTGAGTGTTTTCCCCGATTTGGTATGATACTGAAATAGCACCGTTTAGTTCACTTCGAAAATTAGAAACACTTTCAAATGCTTTGTCCAATTGGTTTCTTATATTTTCACTGTTATTATGTAATACAATATCGACCTTTCTACGTTTGCTAGGAGGCGAGGTCATTGTTGCTGTTGTCTAAGCAAATGTCCAAATTGCACTAAAGTTAATACACCACCAACAGTTGGTGTACCATCACTGATGTCTAAGCATACGTCCAATTTGCACTATTGTTAATACACCACCAGCAGTTGCTGTAACATCGGTTTACCATAAACCTATAATCTTTTAAAGTATATTCAAGCCATTGTGATAAATTACTGCCTGTAATCTCCAATGAACAATGAACAGCCTCAAAAGGAAATTCATCCTGAAGTTTACCAAGCAAATTGTTTCTATACACATTCAATTTTGTCACATCGTAACACGTCATGGAAAATTCGATTTTGAAAACTTCATCAAATGTATTGTATCCGAAGAAACAAATAAAATGTTCATCTTCACATAATTCTTTCAATAGATATCTTAGAACTGTTTCTGTCACCTCTCGCTGACTATCCTCTGATTTGCTAACATTGGTAACGTAGACTGAAAATGTTGAAATTCCACTCGAAGATGTCCATTTGTTAAAACAAGCTTCTTTCTCATTACAACTCACCTCGTTATCATCTTCTTCCTCTTCTTCCGGTTGTTGAAAGCATACACGATGATACTCTATTAGCGGGTGCGATCGATGTTCAGTTCCACTCAGGAAATTAACAGTTTTCCACTTCATTATGCTGGTTGTTTTATTAGTTTTTTAGATAATCTGAAAAATTAAACAAATTAAGAAATAATTAGCAAGTAAATATATCAATCGTTATATCAATCATTACATAATATATAATCTAATACTCACCAAAACATGTCGATGTGAGCGGTTCTTCAACCCAAACTACACCGTCATCAGTTTGCCTTCGAGTACTGTTTCAAAATGACTTGATGCGAGCGGTTCTTCACCCCCAAATACACCAGCATCAGTGTGCCTCCCATTGAGTTTAGTTCATCGATCTCTGATGTGCTTAATTTTGAAAATACTGCCGGTAGAAATACACTTGTTACTTCATCTTCGATGTTAATATCCACAACTATTTTTCTTCCAAACCTCGTCTGTACGGGGCGAATAATTTGGACCACATATGGTAAATCAATGACTAGTTCAGCTAGTTTCTTATTAGAATACTCAGTACAAGATGATAAGTTATTGAACTTCGCTAGAGCTTCCATCACACAATTTGTTCCTCGTCGTTGACTTTCTTTATTTCTTTCACACACACTCACACACTCTTCGCGCAAAAGTAAAAGTTAAACTCTTCCATGCACTCATCCATTTATATATCCTTCACCCCCACCCACACTCCAGAAACCATATGCCGCAAACTAGCTTCTAACGCAATCATTTCCTTTTTCCACTATTGCTTAAAGAAGTCGAAGATTACATTCTTAGCCAATGACGTTAAAGGTCAACTCTGTCTCACGCGAACACAGCAGACGAGATCAATCACACTGCTGCACATGGTCAAACTTGCACGGGTGTCAAATGACGGTTAGCATCCAAAGCAAAAAAACATAACAGCTGCACACCACATGTGCGGATCTCTGGCACTGGCACACATGCTCACACTCGCACGGGTGTCAGATGACAGTTAGCATCCTAATAAACAACCCCCATGACGTCAACACCCATTAACTTTTTATCACCATCACATAAACAAGCCAAGAGGTCACCCCCTTCCCACGCTAACACGTGCACCGCACATGCTCGCTCCTGGACCACGTGCTCGCTCTAAGGACCCATGACGTCATCCCATGACGTCATCAGGATTACGCAATTTCTGGTCATGATGATGCAATATTTAGAGTCTAACAAACACTTACTACTGGCGGGGCGTCTTGCTTGTGACCGGATTAACACCCTGCGCCAGGTTCAATTCACTATAAACTTCCTTTACGTATGCCTAGCATATATCACCACTTTAAATTTTTCTCATAAATATTCTTCCTTTTCTCGTGGCACAAGAGTTCCTCGTTGAGCTGCGTGCCCGCCCCACAAGGGGAATGAAATAACTTCGTTTGGCTTGGCCAACTTGATTACTCTCGAAGTTCGATTACACAAATCGAATTAATTTTTGAAGACTGTAACTTTGCCTCTATGAGGTTAGATTGTTACGGTTCAACAGTGTTATCAAAAGACAGTGGCGTAGCCAGCGGGAAGTTTCTGGGGTCAACATTTTGGCTGTAAAACATTCATAGCATAAGGGAAATACTGTAACTCTCCCTCTATGAGGTTAGATTGTTACGGTCCAACAGTGTTATCAAAAGACAGTGGCGTAGCCAGCGGGAGGTTTCTGGGGTCAACATTTTGGCTGTAAAACATTCATAGCATAAGGGAACGACTTTCTCAATTGAATCGATTATTTCTGAAAGCAGTCAAGTGCCAAAAAATGCGTTAATGACAGATTATGTTACTAGGAAGGAATACGCACATTTTAGTGCTGAAATCAGGCAGGAAACGACCTCCTATAATGGACAGGCAATACGTTGAATTTCTTATTTAGTTCAGAAACCAGATAGATGACACCGCTTGGCTGGTTTCTGCAGTAAACTGCTGGTACATTTTGTGTTGCGCCGCACATTGCTGGTTGGCGCTGCTGCTCTGAATCCAGAATCTCGACAGAAAAGAGATCTTGCTCCTGACTTACCAACCCTGATGGCCTACCCTTCAGGGAAAGTAAGTTTATAAATATGATTTATTAGGCATATTTACCAAATTATTAGTTGGAGTTACATGTAACAATATTATTTGATTCAAAAGCGTAAAAAAATTCTAAAATATTATACAGTATTGTCGACAGAATATTTCTGTACACTGTTGGCTGAGCCCTACGTTATTCTTTGTTATTGATTGTTATAGGTGCCCATTATTATCAAGAAAATATGAGACCTAAATGTCCTTAAAATTACCTGTTGGGATATGAACACTTTTATGACAGCATTTTACAATGGCCTACTACAGAGACAGAATGTGCAGTAGAGGTTGTATAGAGGATTGATTACCTCCTGTCATGATGAGCAGGCATTGCTGATTACATCCTTTTAGGTAGATTTCATTAGAAAGCTAACTATTGCAATGGGTCCCATGTTTCGACTTCCGGAAAATTTCGACATATCTTCGCGTTTCACATCCCCCAGACCCCAAAACCACCGTCAGTTCAAAAGTTTATATATAATTTATCTATGTATATATATATATATATGTATATCAGTTTCTTGTGGACACGATAACTGCCGTAATTTTGCACCAATCACTTTGAATTTTTTACATAATATGTATCCCTATAAAATCTCGGTTGAGGTCGTTAATGGGAAAAATCGGTCGAAGGGGGTGAAAATGGGGGGCTTTTTTCGAAAAATTGAAATTTTGCTATAACTCTCTTAATACGTGAAATATCGAATCCATTCAAAGTTCATAATATGTGTCGGATAAGTGCCAACAATTTATGTCAAATAAGTTTTTTGATAGCACCAACCATTGACCAAAGGGGTGGAAAAAAGTGGGCTTTTCGGGAAACATTGATCATATCTCTCTTAATAGGCACAATATCAAAACCGTACAAAATGGACAATATTCCCCTAATAATTACCTAAAACTTTTGTCTGAAAGAATTTTTGATATGACCCACCATTACGCCAAGGGATGAGAAAAATGATTTCGGAATTATAAGAAAATGCCAAGAGCTATCAGAGGTTGCCATGGCAACACTACTAAATTGATGAGGGATGAGCCGTTGCCATGACAACGCACTTGCACGAGATCAGATTCAGTATTTCCATCTGACTAAGCCGGCCCCGTGGTGTTGGGGTAGCGCGCCTGCCTCTCACCCGGAGTCCCCGGGTTCGATCCCCGGCTCCGTCAGGGATTTTAAAACTGACGTGAGGGTTGGAACGGGGTGCACTCAGCCTCGTGAGGACAATTGAGTAGCCGTCTGACAGTGAGACAGCACCCCGATCTCGAATACCAATATTAACGGCCGAGGGGACCCGACGCGCTGATCACGCGTCACCCCAATATCTGCAGGCCAAATGGCTGGGCAGCGGTCGCTTGGTCGGCCTTAGCCCGTCATGGGCTGGATGGTGCCAGGGGTTGACTTTGACATCTGATTAAGTGGGAAGCGGCTTCGGTGACGTAACTGGTAGCATGCAGAATGTCTATGCCCAAAGTCGCGGTTTCAAAGCCGGCCGAAGTCGTCGGATTTTCTAAGAGCGCTAAAATCCCTCAGTATGCTTTCCTTTGGAGGGGAAGTTCCAACGTTCGTTACGAGTTGCTGGTTGGGGTGGCATCTAGTAGCCAAGTTCACAGCTAAGTGTCATTGACGGTAGTACCTGGTAGCAACATTAGGAACTACTGCTTGAAATTGACCGTCTGCAGTCCTTACCTGAATTACAGACTAATACATCCATTACAATTCACACCGTTTATCAGACAGATTCTACACTCACCCAAAGTACACGGGGTTAGATGACCACGTTGTCGCAGCCCCTAAACTGAGGAACCAACCAGAGGTAGATTTCATTAGAAAGCTAACTATTGCAATGGGTAGGCTACCATGTTTCGACTTCCGGAAAATTTCGACATATCTTCGCGTTTCACATCCCCCAGACCCCAAAACCACCGTCAGTTCAAAAGTATATATATCAGTTTTTGTGGACACGATAACTGCCGTAAATTTTCACCAATCACTTTTTACCGAATATGAATACCTATAAAATCTCGGTCGAGTTCGTTACTGGGCTAAATCGGTAGAAGGGGGTGAAAATGGGGGGCTTTTTTTTTCGAAAAAGTGACATATTGCTATAACTCTCTTAATATATGAAATATCGAATCCGTTCAACGTTCATACTATGTGTCGGATAAAGCCCAAAAATTTATGTTTGAAGAGTTTTTTTATCACCAACCATTGACCAAAGGGGTGGGAAAGAGTGGGTTTTTCGGGAAACATTAATCATATCTCTCTTAATAGGCAAAATATCAAAACCGTACGAAATGGACAATATTCCCCTAATAATTACCTAAAACTTTTGTCTGAAAGAATTTTTAATATGACCCACCATTATGCCAAGGGATGAGAAAAATTATTTCGGAATTATAAGAAAATGCCAAGAGCTATCAGAGGTTGCCATGGCAACACTACTAAATTGATGGGGGATGAGCCATCAGACGTTGCCATGACAACGCACTTGCACGAGATCAGATTCAGTATTTTCATCTAAGTGGGAAGCGGCTTCGGCGACGTAACTGGTAGCATGCAGAATGTCTATGCCCAAGGTCGCGGTTTCAAAGCCGGCCGAAGTCGTCGGATTTTCTAAGAGAGCTAAAATCCCTCAGTATGCTTTCCTTTGGAGGGGAAGTTCCAACGTTCGTTGCGAGTTGCTGGTTAGGGTGGCATCTAGTAGCCAAGTTCACAACTAGGTGTCGTTGACGGTAGTACCTGGTAGCAACATTAGGAACTACTGCTTGAAATTGACCGTCTGCCGTCCTTACCTGAATTAAGACTACTACAGCCATTACAATTCACACCGTTTATCAGACAGATTCTACACTCACCCAAAGTACACGGTGTTAGATGACCGCGTTGTCGCAGCCCCTAAACTGAGGAACCAACCAGAGGTAGATTTCATTAGAAAGCTAACTATTGCAATGGGTACCATGTTTCGACTTCCGGAAAATTTCGACATATCTTCGCGTTTCACATCCCCCAGACCCCAAAACCACCGTCAGTTCAAAAGTTTATATATAATTTATGTATGTATATGTGTGTGTATATATATATGCATATCAGTTTCTTGTGGACACGATAACTGCCGTAATTTTGCACCAATCACTTTGAATAGTTTACCGAATATATATACCTATAAAATCTCGGTCGAGTTCGTTAATGGGCTAAATCGGTCGAAGGGGGTGAAAATGGGGGGGCTTTTTTTCGAAAAAGTGAAATATTGCTATAACTCTCTTAATATGTGAAATATCGAATCCGTTCAACGTTCATACTATGTGTCGGATAAAGCCCAAAAATTTATGAAGAGTTTTTTTATATGATGATAATTGTTGTTTTAAGGGGCCTAACATCTAGGTTATCGGCCCAGTTTTTTTATAGCAACAACCATTGACCAAAGGGGTGGGAAAAAGTGTGTTTTTCGGGAAAAATTTATCATACCTCTCTTAATAGGCACAATCTCAAAACCGTACAAAATGGACAATATTCCCCTAATAATTACCTAAAATTTTGTCTTAAAGAATTTTTGATATGACCCACCATTATGCCAAGGGATGAGAAAAATGATTTCGGAATTATAAGAAAATGCCAAGAGCTATCAGTGCTTGCCATGGCAACTCTACTAAATTGATGAGGGATGAGCCATCAGACGTTGCCAAGATAACGCACTTGCACGAGATCATATTCAGAATTCCATCTGACTAAGTGTGAAGCGGCTTCGCTGACGTAACTGGTAGCAAGCATGCTGAATGTCTATGCCCAAGGTTGCGAGTTCAAAGCCGGCCGAAGTCGTCGTATTTTCTAAGAGCGCTAAAAATCCCTCAGTATGCTTTCCTTTGGAGGGGAAATTCCAACGTTCGTTGCGAGTTGCTGGCTGCGGTGGCATCTAGTAGCCAAGTTCACAGGTAGGTGTCGTTGACGGTAGTACCTGGTAGCAACATTAGGAACTACTGCTTGAAATTGACCGTCTGCAGTCCTTACCTGAATTACAGACTAATACAGCCATCCCTAAGTACACGGGGTTACATGACCGCGTTGTCGCAGCCCCTAAACTGAGGAACCAACCAAAATCTCTGCGGGAGATATAATTTTGCGTGAAGAAGTAACAGACCGTTACATAGTTACACATCAGTGTCGAAACCTTGCATAAGGACAGTGTGACCTCAAGTATAAAAATGGACCCCAAATGACAAGAAGGTTACCGTTCCCATAAGACAATAAAATGTTTAAAATAAGCATAAAATGACGAAAAACAAAGTTAATTAAGCTCCAATTATAAAATACCTTCTCGCAATAAATGAGGTCTGATCCTTCTACGAAAACCTGCATATTCTGCCTATTTTCGCCTATCCCCAAGTTTGTCCGGTGAAATCTACCTCCGCCTTCCGGCGTGCCGAGAGGACTTTTTAATAATTATATTTGCATCAGCAAAGTAAATAAGCACAAAATATTCTACTTTAGATTAAAAAAAGTATTTAAAGATATAACACTTTATGGCTAAAATATTAAAACCACTACCAAAACACTTAGTCAGATGCTAGTAGACATTTTTTTTTTTTTCATTTTCTCACAATTGACAGACTTGGCGCTTGACTGGTTTCTGAAATAATCGATTCAATTATCATGCGTTGGGATTCACCTGACATTCTGTTGTCATGGCGACAGAAGTTTCATGTTCAGGCTTTTGTATTTCCCTCAGTAGGCCGCGGCTTTCTCTGTGGAGCTACTTTATGAAGATAGGCTATGTCAAGTTATTTCAGGCGGCCTCGGTGGCGTAGTAGGTAGCATGCTGAGCTTTATGCCGAAGATTGCGGTTTCAAACCCGGCCGAAGTCGTCAGATTTTTAAGAGCGTAAAAAATCCCTCAGTATGCCTTCCTTCGTAGGTGAAGTAAAGCCGGCGGGCCCATGTCATATATCAATGGCATGTAAAAGAACCTTCCATTTACCACAATTGTGTGAAGCTAAATTTGTCGATTAGATTTCATTAACGCTCTATTAAGTTCCAACGTTCGTCGCCAGGTGCCGGTTGCGATGGCATCTAGTAGCCAAGTTCACAGCTAGGTGTCGTTGAAGGTAGCATTGTTAGCAAAAGTAAGAACAATTTGAAATTGATCGCCTGCAGTCCTTACTTGCACCGCGCGGAGGGAGTTCATTTCCAGATCCAATTAGTGGAATAATTACTCATAGGATTGAACGTTTGCTGTACTGAGATTTTAAAATTGCAATAGCAAATTCACCCGATCAGTGGCCGTGAATTTCTAATATTTACTTTTTACTTTTTGCTTGTCTAAATCCATATTTTTTCAGCTTAAAATTCTTGGTCCATCACACTGTAAGTTAGGGATAAGAGTATTTCCTTTCCATCGGAGTTGTTGACCGCAAATATAACAATCGACAGTATACAGTACAGCATGGATCTTCTTCCTCTTCCCATGCTACGGTTGTTTGTGCCACCTCCAGCCAAACCAGTAACATTCCTTTGGGATTCCCTGTAAATTCTGGCTCCCGCGGTGCGGCGCAAGTTCTGTCTTGCTAGTGAGTTCATAGAATGATTAATGACCTCGGTGCAAGTACTTCTGATATTAAGAGGCGGTCGTACTCAGATCCTATTTCACCTTTCATTTCAAAACATTGCCACTAGTTTCGTTGCAGTCGCTCTCGCCTAGTAGTTAAATGGCCTGTACCTAGGTATCAGCACGGACTACCCCCACCCCCTAACAGTGAGGGTGTTTCAAGGTCGCGCGTTCAAGAAAGTCCAAACTGCTTGAGTCCGAACACTGGGGAATCATTGCAGTCTCGTGGCATTGTGCCTCAGGAATAACGCGACTAGAAAGTTCGAAGTGATTGTATACTTTCAATTGAATTGCCGAAATATTTTGCTATAGATAAGCTAATACTGTAATTAAACTACGGAATTCACAAGTGACTGAAATATGCTTAGTCTTCCTCGTGATGTACCGGCTAGTATTCTTGGCTGTCGTCCCAGAGGTTCGGGTTCGATTCCCGGCGCTGACAAGAAATTCGAATCATTCTTGTCTGAGGGCTGGAATGCCCCGTGAGGCAAAACTGAAAAGGTGTGGTTTCGATTCCCATCTCAGCCATTTTGGAAGTGGTTTTCCATGGTTTCTCAATTCTACTCGGCTGACTGCGTGGATCAGGGATAACGTTCTCGCTTGCTGTGTCCAAGGTTACAGGATCGATTCCTGACACAGCCAGCTGGCATTTGAGGGTGCACAAATGCAAGGGAGCCGAGTCAGTGAATTTACTGGCAGGTTAAAGATCCCCTTTGTGGCAAACTTCCGGCACCCCAGTGCCTCCTAAAACTACAGATGGTAAAAGGGACGTAAAACAATAAAATTATTATTATTATTATCATCACTTCTACTCCAGGCAAATTCAGCTGACTCCTTCACAATCCTCATCTGAATCACAAATACACACACTAATACAGCCATCACAATAAGACGGGTAATTAGACAAATTCCAAACACACGCCAAGTACACGGGGCTAGATGACCACGATGCCGCAACAACTACTTTGAAATGCGCTAATGAGTTTCAAAAAATACGGGAACTAGTCCTCGCACGGAGAAACGTGTTTTACAGGTGGTTAAAAGGATGCGCAGTGACCGACCGCAGTAGCTACACTTGCTAAGCTCATGGGTCCCAAGCTATCTCCGAACTCGGTAATCAAGTGGGTTCGAACCCGTGGGCTTTTGTTTCAATGTTGAACTCCATTCCTATTATGCAGTCTATATTTTATATTATCTTGGTAAGTCTTTATTATTAAAATAATAGTAATAATAATAATAATAATTATTATTATTATTATCATCGGGATCTTGTCCGGTGTGGACCCGTCTGTTCAGCCCTATATTATTATTAATAATATTTCTAAAATTACTATCAGTTTCTGCAAATTTAGGAGGATTATAAATGAATATTACATAATTCGGCAATAGAGGTGGTGGTGGGAGGGGGGTGTGGCCAGGAAACTCCAGCCCCAGGGCCCATCACCGCTCTCCAAGGCCTTGCCTCCGGGGTGACACACAAGAACGCTACATCACGATATAGTCTTTGAAACAGTATGTTATGCTTAATGTGATAACGCAGAAAGAAACTGAAATGATATTCTCTAAGCTCTACCATTTCCCAACAGACCTCCCTTACATTAAACTGCCTATGTTGCGAAGTTCGAAACGGTAACACAATAAGGTTTCACGCCGTCGTAGTTGTTGCTTATGCTCCATTAGATTGTGTATATTCAATCATTTACTTTCATAAACATCTTCATACTAACCTTAATTGTGATTAAGAATCGTCCAGACTAAACTAATTCCTGAAAAAAGTTGAAAAATACATTTTCAACAACTTTTTTTAAAATATTTCAAAATATAACTCATCGTATTTACGATAACATTGAAGAGATACGTAAGGAATCCTACTCCCTAGTATACCTGTAACTTAGTATTATGGAGAAAAACTGCTGTTGATTTCCTAGAATTAAATGTACGTGTTGTTGTCACCATGAAAAGCTATTTTTTCTTTTATTCTTAACAAAGAAGATATTTAAACAAAATGTAGAATTTATTTTTTGAAATTACATTTCTCAACTTAAAGGAGATAAGCTATAGCATATTATTATCAGGACTGAGTTGCTTCAGCTCTTCCATTCGCATTGCCTCTTCCTCACCAACAATCAAGAAATGTGTATAAACTACAAATTCAGTTGCTCTAGGGAAAGAAAACTAAAATCTGTTTCCCACGATTATCACATCACTATTAATTAACAAGTATGGTGCAATTGTGATAATGTGATAATGTATTTATTCCAGTAGTGTTTTTACATATTTGTATCTTGTTCCCCGCCCAACAATCGTGTTGACCGACTGAAAAGCTACTAAAGACAAGTATAGCCTATATTTTAAATAAAACAATAGTGGTGGAAGATTTCAGCCTATTCCTGTAACAACTTAGACCAAGAACTCATCATACCATCAACTGTCACCGCAGTTTCATTATAAACACAAATACGGTACTTTTGATTGCCTGTAGCAGCCATCCCTGGATACCATAATCTCTCAGAATCCTCAGTTTCTTTTCCCTTGGTACTCTTTCTTACGCCTTCTCTAGATCTACAAAACACAAAAGTCTATTCCTCTCGTAGTATTCCTCAATCACTTGGTGAATACTAAAAAAAAAAATGATCCTGACATCCTCGTTGTAATCTAATGCCACACTGGTTTTCATCCATCTTACTCTCGGCCAATGATTATGCACCGCGTTGCCTACAAAAGTTAAGTCCATAACATTTGTGAGATGAAGTGGGCATTTGGGTCATACACATTTTATCCCCCAATAAATGGTCTGAATAATGAAGAATTATTTATATACCGTACCTCAAGATCAATGAGTGACATATCCACAAGGGATATACAGTAGATACCCAATTAGAGTTCCTGGCTGTATCAAGGGACAACTAACAGGCGACCTGAGCCACAGCGACTGGCTGCGTGGCTCAGCGGTAACGTTCTCCCCTGTTGTGTGCAAGGTAGCGGGATCGAACCCCGGCTCAGTCAGTTGGCATTTGAGGGTGCGCAAATGCGAAGGAGACGTGTCAGTAGATTTACTGGCACGTTAAAGATCCTCTTTGGACCAAAATTCCGGCACCCCAGCGTCTCTAAAAGCCACAGTTGTTAAAAGGGACGTAAAACCAATATTATAAATATGAGCCACAGCATCCGGCAGGCTCCCACTTAGCATCACGTGACTGGGAGATCCCGCACCAGACCATACCAATACTTTTAAATTCTTGGCAAAGCCGGGAATCAAACCCGGGACCTCTGAGGTAGCAGCCAACATTGCTGGCCACTGCGCCACGAGCTGGTTTATCCATAGCACAGTATGTATTAAAAGGGGATATCAAGAAACAGTATAGCTGTAAAAATTATGCTATACGCGTCTAGACTCCACCCCCACCCCACCAATTTCATAGACATGCTGAATGAATGAAGCTTGTAGTTTTACGTGACCGTTAATCTCGCGATCAGAGCTACGGAACCTTCATTTTTACGTGGAATCTGAACCACAGGACGTGATATTCCACTTCGAAAATCTCATTCGCCGGGAATCGAACCTTGGTGAAAGCCAAGCAGCTTGACAACTGCACCATTACGTTCCCCAAAGAAATGAAGTAACGTCGGAATCATATAGTCCCCGACTAGATACGTAGACGTTATGAGCAGATAATGAATTAGAATAAACCATTTATGTTTAAAAATAATGCCGGGATAGATCTTTGGTTTCTTAATATACGTACTGTATTTGGGCCATAATATATTTTGAAATATATAACAATCTGAACTAAAGTCCTAACAATCTTCAGAAAGCTAAACCACACAGAAGTGAGGAATTGATTTCGGGAGTGAATACACACCGCGTAATAATTGTCGTGCATCTTTCTATAGCATATAAACACACCACTCCGGCAGCGCCTGGAACATTACCAGTACTCAGTAAAATAGAGGGTGTTTAATAATGTTAACCGAGTTTCATATTGGCATACATCTACTCTGTCTTGAGTCCATAAACTCGGGAAGGATGACATGTTTGTAAGACCGGTCAAGTAACGGGGAAGAATACTCTCCCAAAATTCATCATCTCACTGTATGAGTTCCGTTGTTTCTTTTTGGGTTCCATACTGCAAACAGACAACACTGTCTTCTTGTAGTATGAAGCTGCCCTTGAGTCTGGTAGTAAAAATTGTGTTTGATGTCGAAGTTTCCTATTTCTCCTCTTCCCCCACTTTAATTGTATAGCCTCTTCCGGGATAAAATTGTTCGTGTATGATGGGCATTTGATAAAAAAAAAAGTCCTCTCGGCACGCCGGAAGGCGGAGGTAGATTTCACCGGGCAAACTAGGGGATAGGCTAATAATAGGCAATATGTGCAGGTTTTCGTAGACGATTAGACCTCATTTAGCCTTCCTTCGGAGGGGAAGTAAAGCCGGCGGTCCCATGTCAAAGATTTATGGCATGTTAAAGAACCTTCCACTAATTACACCTGTGTGAGGCTAAATTAGGTTAAAATGTAAACAACGCTCAGGTTCCTACGTTCGTCGCCAGGAGCCGACTGCGGTGGCGTCTAGTAGCGAAGTTCTGAACTAGTAGTGTAACGATTCGATCCCATAGCTGTTATATTTAAAGGGTTATTCATTTATTATCATGTTATTATTATTATTATTAACTAGTACATCCATGAGATGATTTTTATATCAGATAATTGTAAGCGGTTTTGATTATTATATTCAATTAGATTTTTATTAACAATTACTTGTAAAGAGACGAAGTATTATATATTGCAACAAGACTGGCGATATGGACTAACCCTGTGCGTCACAAACTGAACGACGTAGTAAGAATTACACCACGGCAAACTGCGTCATTTTCCTGAGATGCTTAGAAACCCACTATGGTGTAACCAACACGCCATTTTCTACGGTATATACGCGTCAATATATATTGCAAGTTATGAGTCAAGAATGGAGAAGGCTAATAGAGAGGGAAGCTGTGACACCACGTGACAAGGAAGTCATTAGTATTTGTACCTGCAACATCGGACAAGAATGGCATTGATCTACAGCTCTTAATGAAGTAAGGAAGTTGTAACCTTGCTTTCTGGGTCCTAATGGACTGAGCACCGAGAGTCGACACTGAACGATGTCTTGCCGACATCTATATCAATACATAATGGGTTATATCCCTGATCAAGAGTCTTTCTACAGATGGCAACGTACTTAATGAGGATATTTCATAGTAAATGAGATATCACATCATTTTTTTAAACATAAGCGACGTAACATCGAGATCATCGATCATTTCTTAAATATGGATTGGTTAGATGACTTTGTCTCACTACGGCCCGGGTAAGTGGTTCTCGACTCTACTGCTGATAGCCGAGGTTAAATCAATAAATTTCGATTCACTATCTTAAATAGGAATCTGGCGCTCAACAACTTATTATATTACACTATCACAGGTAAGGTCACACCACAGTGTATATTATTTATTCATATCATGTTTGTTTTATTGAACCACAATAGTCATCAACCACGATGAAGGACTTTATAAAAATGTTACATTTGGCGCCACAAAGTAGGGCACGAAAACCATTCGGTATTTAGTCAGAGGAGTGTATAATTTCAGTGCAAATTGTCAGTGCTTTTGGGGGACAGTGAAGTGAAGTGAAATTTTGGAAGGGCAATTGTTATACGGTGTACTTCGAGATGTCGGAGGAGGAACAGAGGCAGTTGAGAAGTAGGGATGCAGTCAAGAAAGTTAATTATAAGGAGGTTGATAGCGGTAGCGATGTTGAGAGCGTAGAGAATAATACCAAGATGTCGGAGGTAAATCTTGAGAGTAATCCTGAAAATAATCCTGAGGTTAACCCTGACACGAATTCAGAGGAAAATCTCGAGACGAATACAGAGGTACATCCTGAGACTAGTGGTAGTCTAGAGAAAGAAAAGTCTATAGAGATTCCTGAAGATCCATTAACTGTGTTTATGAGGGAGATGAGAATTAATAGTAGGGAGATGAAAGAAGATATTGGTAGGCTAAATCAAAATATGGAAGAGAATAAGAAAGATAATTTAGAAAGTAGGAAGGAATTCAATGATAAATTTGAGAAATTAGATAAAGATATGAATAAAAATATGGAAGAGAGTAAGAAAGATAATTTAGAAAGTAGGAAGGAATTCAATGATAAATTTGAGAAATTAGATAAAGATATGAATAAAAATAGTGAAGAGAATAAAAGAAATTATTTGGAATTCAATGGTAAATTTGAGAAATTAGATAAAGATATGAATAAAAATAGTGAAGAGAATAAAAGAAATTATTTGGAATTCAATGGTAAATTTGAGAAATTAGATAAAGATATGAATAAAAATAGTAAGGAGATGAGAGAAGAGATGGGTAGGCTAAATCAAGGTATGAGTAAAATAAATCAGAAGCTGGAAGAGAATAATGTAAAACTAGACAGTGTGGTTAAAGTCAATGAAGGGTTGGGTAAGAAGTATGAGGTACTACAGCAAAGTATTCAGGTTGTGAAACAGGAAATCAGAGGTGAAATTAAGGAGGAGGTAGAGATGAAGGCTAAAGATATTATTAAGACAGTAGATAAGAAATTAGAAGCAGCAGAAAGTAGGATTCAGGAAAGAATAGTAACTGTGATTGAAGAGAAAATAGCAACTCAAGGTGAAAGTTTTAGCAAATTGGTAGAAGTGGAAACTAGGCAGGTAGTAGAGACTTTAGGGGAAACTGCAGTAGAATCAGTAAAGACAGCCTGTAAGGAGACTATAATTGAAAGTAGAATGGAGTCAGACGAGATTTTAGGTGAAAGCAAATTGGAATTAGCGGAGATTTTAGGTGAAATCAGATTAGAGTCAGACGAGATTTTAGGTGAAAGCAAATTGGAATTAGTGGAGACTGTAATTGAAAGTAGATTAGAGTCATTGGAGATTGTAGGTGAAAGCAGATTGGAATCGGAGGAGATCTTAGGTGAGGAACGGCAAATAGCGGAGATTTTAGGTGAAATCAGATTAGAGTCAGACGAGATTTTAGGTGAAAATAGATTAGCGTCAGAGGAGATAGTAGGAGAAAGCATAGTAGAGTTGAAGGAGATTTTAGATGAACGCAGGATAGCTGTAGAAGAGACTATAGAATGTAGCGAAAAAGAAGTGAAGAAGATGAGAGAAAAGATAGGGATAGAAGTAGGTAAGATAAAGAAAGTACTAAGCACCCAAGAGATTAAGATGCAGACAATCATAGATAAATTAGATAGGCAAACTAGGGAAGAATTTAGTCCTGTGATAGAGGAAGTTAATATGAAATTATTAGTGGCAGAGAAGCGTGCGTTAAGTCATAGTCAGAAGAACATAATTAGTAAACAGGTTAAGAGGAGGAGAGAGATAGATAAGAGCAGAAGCAGTAGTCCACGGCTAAAGAGAGCATTAAGTGATAGTAACGGAGAAATGAAAATGAAACCTAAAGGTAGATATTTTAGAAGTAAAATGAAAGAAAAGAGAATTAAGTTGCTAGAGGAGAAAGAAATCAGGATGAGAGAGAGAAAGAAAGCATATGACGTGCAGTGGCGTACTGAATTAGCCAGACTTGGGGATGTGAGAGGGGGAAAGCCGAAGTACTGTGTTACTATGGATGAATGTAGTACAGAGGAAGTAGAAACTAATGGAACACGGAAGGAATTATGTGGAATTCTAGTTAAAGATAGAATTGAAGATGAATGTGGTAAGAACGGTGAAATGCCAGTGAACGTATTTATGTAAATTTATATTACCGATAGTTACTGTTCCGTATGACTTAAATATTAAGTAATGAAGTTTAATAGGATTTAACAGAGGTAGATAAGGAACCTGCTGTGTGTAATTTTAATTCAGTCGTGAAGTTAGGATGGTAAGGGGCGCGTAGTGCCTACGCTTATTGATTTAGATTGACTAAAATCATTTAATTTGGAAGACAAAGGTTGTCGTGCTATTGAGCAATGCAGGTAAGTTGAATGTAGGTCCTTAAACTGCAGGTAAGTTGGATGAAGTGAGAATTAAATTTTAAAAATAGGAAGGTTATTACATAGGTAAGTAATCGAAAGAAAGTAATAATTATTATGGCAACCATAATTAAGAATATAATGGTAATAAAGATTTAATTCAAAAGTGAGTGAAGATAAGATGATACAGTGGTAATAAAACTAGTGAGTTGAAGAATTAAGTATTGATTTAATAAAGAAGTTTCAGTTGAGGACAGCGAGGTTATCAGCGGATATATGTTGAGAAATTTATAAGTGGTTTAGAATTGTTAATGGTAATGCGTTGTATGAATTAACCAACATCGGGTTGAAATGAGGAAGTAGTAACTAATTAGGACATCTGGTAACTTACTTGGTGACAGATATGTGTGTGTGTATGTGTGTATTTTCACGTAAATGGACGTGAGTTTGAAGTAGTAGGCCAACGAAGGTAATGCCGTTGAGCAATGTGGTTTTAAAGTTTTGGTAAGATGCCAAATGAAGTTTTTTAAGGAGGAAGTTTTGGTAAGATGCCAAATGAAGTTGTTTTTTGAGGAAGTTTTTGGTAAGATGCCAAATGAAGTAGGTTGGAGGAAGTTTTTGGTAAGATGAAGTAGGTCAGCGAGGTATATTCCGTTGAGCAATAATTATTTTTTTTATGGTATCTACGGGACTACGTGAAGTTAATAAGGGAGTTTTTTTTAAAGTATATATATGGATGTATGCACACAAGGTAATAAGAGATTACAAAGGTAAGATTGTCCAAGTTTTTGTTACAGTTACGCACGTTTTAAAGATATTACAAGGCTTGTTATCGAGCTAAACCACTTTGTAGTAAAAAGTTACTAACGAATTAATTATGTGGTAGATTGTTGTCCTACACAGGTAAAAGTAAAGATAATAATTATAATTAAAAGGTTGACATAATATTTTCTAGAAGTGAAAGGAATTTGTTATAATTCGATGTTTTGAGGATTTTAAAGATAAATCATTTTTTTTAGTAGACGAGAAATTAAAGTTTTATTTATGTCATACGGAGTTAGTAAAGATAAGTTAATATTTTGAAGGAAGAATAAGTTGGTAAGATAAGTGTATACCTAAGGGGTAATAATGAAGTTACAATTAAAGGCAGGTGTAAGTTACGCATTTAATTTGATAGAGAAGAAAGTATCTGAACTGTGTTAGAACTCAGAACTTGCTTTATGAAGTGATTATGGGAGAATATTTGCGAATTAGGAGTGTCGGTGTTATTGACTGTCAACTGGAACACTGTCATTATTTGAGGAAGACAATAGTTAGGAAAGCAAAGGGTGATGTTATTATTCCAAGGAGTTAGTCGAAGCATGTAAGATTTTTTTTTTAGCTGAAATTTAATGTGTTATTGGTCAGTAAGAGGTGACCTGTAACAGTAAGAAGAAGTGGGATTATACCACGAATAGGGGAGGTTTTTTTGTATGTGACGTGTGATGTCACGATGAGTTTTGAGAGATTCTGGTATAGCAAGAGTGAGCTATAGTCCAGGCGGTCAGAACAAGTAGGAAGTGGTGTTTGGAGGACACGGTACTTAATTAAGAGTTTTGAGAGAAAACTAAGGGGGGTTTTTAGGCATTCAGCAAAAAGTCAAATCATGAATAGACTAAGTTCAAAGTATAAGAGCATTAATATTTTGTGGAACGAAATATTTATTCCGAGGAGTTTGTCATGTGTTTTTGTGAAATAGTTTAGTAATATACGTAATTCAGGTATTGAGTAGTATTTTGTCCAAGTCTTAATCATTTTGTTATGGTAAGTAAGGAATGACGTTACGGTAAAGTTATATCTTGACGCTAAGTTAAATTTTATAAAGTGAACGAGAAGTCAGATTTTATGTTTATTGGTGATTTTGAAAATTCAAGTTATTGTTTTCGAGAAGTAGTAAAGAGGAATTATGGTTTTATGAGAAGTTAAGAAGTCGTGGAGACTTAGGAAGTATTAATTTGGAAGGAGGCGGCCGTGGCCTAAGAAAGAATTAAGCCACGAAGGCAGGTGAGTAGTAACTTGGATATTTAAATGAACTGTTTAATAACTGCTTTGAGGTATTTCGATGTCATTATGTATTTGGGGAAATATTTACATGTATGACATATGCACTGAAATAGGAATTGCCTTAGGTATCTTGCTAAGTTATTTTTTTCTTCAATTATTGAAATTTTACTGCATTTGAGTAATCCCTTTATAAAGACGAAAGGAATATTGTATTGTTTGCATCCTATTATCGTGTGCTATAATAGTTATTATGGGTTAATCAGCTGGTATTACAACAATGTACTTCTACGCCAGACTGATATACAAAAACTACGTTCAAAAGAGATGAAGCCAAAATTGTATGTCATGCATACGATCACCGAAATATAAACGAGTGCAGCGTTGACATATATGTCAAAAATAAAAGTGAAGGGCATTTTATATGTATTTTTTTTACAGCATATAAAAAAAATGAACATTATGAACATTTGGAAGAATGAGATGAATGAAAGTTAAAATATGATTTTTTTGTGAAGAATACATTTATGTATATTTTTTTACAACATATATAAAGAAGAATGAACATTATGAACATTTGGAAGAATGAGAAATGATAGTACAAATATGTAAAGTGAAAAGAGTATGTTCTTGTATATCTTTATGTATTGTTGAAGGGTATTATTTGTATGTTGTCGTTATGGGGGTATTAATATTTACATTTGTATTCATTTGTGTAGGATGTGTAGTGATACAAATAATGTTACATTTTATTTTAAATTATTTATATCAGGGGCGATTGTAACGATTCGATCCCATAGCTGTTATATTTAAAGGGTTATTCATTTATTATCATGTTATTATTATTATTATTAACTAGTACATCCATGAGATGATTTTTATATCAGATAATTGTAAGCGGTTTTGATTATTATATTCAATTAGATTTTTATTAACAATTACTTGTAAAGAGACGAAGTATTATATATTGCAACAAGACTGGCGATATGGACTAACCCTGTGCGTCACAAACTGAACGACGTAGTAAGAATTACACCACGGCAAACTGCGTCATTTTCCTGAGATGCTTAGAAACCCACTATGGTGTAACCAACACGCCATTTTCTACGGTATATACGCGTCAATATATATTGCAAGTTATGAGTCAAGAATGGAGAAGGCTAATAGAGAGGGAAGCTGTGACACCACGTGACAAGGAAGTCATTAGTATTTGTACCTGCAACTTCGGACAAGAATGGCATTGATCTACAGCTCTTAATGAAGTAAGGAAGTTGTAACCTTGCTTTCTGGGTCCTAATGGACTGAGCACCGAGAGTCGACACTGAACGATGTCTTGCCGACATCTATATCAATACATAATGGGTTATATCCCTGATCAAGAGTCTTTCTACAGATGGCAACGTACTTAATGAGGATATTTCATAGTAAATGAGATATCACATCATTTTTTTAAACATAAGCGACGTAACATCGAGATCATCGATCATTTCTTAAATATGGATTGGTTAGATGACTTTGTCTCACTACGGCCCGGGTAAGTGGTTCTCGACTCTACTGCTGATAGCCGAGGTTAAATCAATAAATTTCGATTCACTATCTTAAATAGGAATCTGGCGCTCAACAACTTATTATATTACACTATCACAGGTAAGGTCACACCACAGTGTATATTATTTATTCATATCATGTTTGTTTTATTGAACCACAATAGTCATCAACCACGATGAAGGACTTTATAAAAATGTTACAGTAGTTGTTGACGCTGGCGGCAAAAGTAGGAACAACTTGAAAATTCAAAGTCTGCAGTCCTTACTTGAAACAGAAACACATACTAATACAGTCATCACAATTAACACCGGTTATCAGACAGATTCTACACACACCCAAAGTACACGGGGTTACATAGCCGCGTTGTCGCAGCCCTAAACTGAGGAACCAACCAACCAGACCTCATTTATTTCGAGAAAGTATTTTACAATTGGAGCTTAGATAACATTTTTTTCGTCTTTCCATGCATATTTTTAACATTTTATTGTCTTACGGGCACGGTAACCTTCTTGTCATATGGGGTCCATTTTTATACTTGTGGTCACACTGTCCTTATGCAAGGTTTCGACACTGACGTGTAACTATCTAACAGTCTGTTACTTCATCACGCAAAATTTTATCTCCCGCAGAGATGTTGGTTAGTTCCTCAGTTTAGGGCTGCCACAACGCGGTCATGTAACCCCGTGTACTTTAGGTGTGTGAAGAATATGTCTGATAAACAGTGTTAATTGTGATGGCTGTATTAGTCTGTAATTCAGGTAAGGACTGCAGACAGTCAATTTCAAGTAGTAGTTCGCAATTTTGCTACCACTACCGTCAACGACACCTAGCTGTCAACTTGCCAACTAGATGCCACCGCAACCAGCAACGTTGGAACTTACCCTCCGAAGGAAAGCATACGGAAGGATTTTTAGCACTCTTAGAAAATCCGATGATTTCGGCCGGCTTTGAACCCGCGACCTTGGACATAGAAGTTCTGCATGCTACCAGTTACGTCACCTAAGCCGCTTCCACAGAGTCAGATGTAAAACTGAATGTGATCTCGTGGAATGGCGTTGTCATGGCAACCTCTGATAGCTCATCCCTTATCAATCTAGAAGCGTTGTCATGGTAACCTCTGATGGCTCTTGTCATTTTCTTATAATTCCGAAATCTTTTTTCTCATCCCTTGGCGTAATGGTGGGTCATATCAAAAATTCTTTCAAACAAAATTTTAGATAATTATTAGGGGAATTTTGTCCATTTTGTACGGTTTTGATAGTGTGCCTATTAAGAGAGATATGATTAATGTTTCCCGAAAAACCCACTTTTTCCCACCCGTTTGGTAAATGGTTGGTGCTATCAAAAAACGTTTTAAACATAAATTTTTGGCCCTTAGCCGACACATAATATGAACTTTTAATGGATTTGATATTTCACGTATTAAGAGAGTTATGGCGATATTTCACTTTTTCGAAAAAAAAAAAAGCCCCCCATTTTCACCCTCTTCGACCGATTTTGCCCGTTAACGAACTCGACCGAGATTCTAAAGGTGTACATATTACGTAAAATATTCAAAGTGATTGGTGCAAAATTACGGCAGTTATCGTGTCCACAAAAAGCTGATATATATATATACATACATATATAAATTATATGTAAACTTTTGAACTGACGGTGGTTTTGGGGTCTGGGAGATGTGAAACGCGAAGATATGTCGAAATTTTCCGGAAGTCGAAACATCCATTGCAATAGTTGGCTTTCTAATGAAATCTACCTAACACCGTATTGACCAATAAGTCCTACCGGGCACATTACACAGTGTCTCTATTTTTTTTAAGTCACTGTACAATTAAAACAGGTTGAACGGTAAAAGGTATAACGTGTACATTAAAATTCTATTAGTTCAGTACAGCTGGAATGGTTTTGTTCCAAAAACTGTGCTATGGTTGGCTTTTTGTAAATCGTTGGAAAAGCACAAAAAAAGCTTAACTCTAAATTTTAGAATAATTTGCACGATCATTTTGTCGGAAAACTAAAAAAAACATTGAAAAGCGTTTTTCTCTGAATCGACGTATTTTAGAGAAAAAGTTTTTAAACAAAAAATGTAGAGGACATTGTCACCTACAATTCGTCTCATTGAGGTCATGTCATACGTTTTGAAATGCAGAAGCTAGGTGGCGCCAAAGTTTCCAAAAAAGTGTTTTTTCACTTTTTGTCCTAGAAAAAATAGTTGTTTTTTTTCTTCTTTTTTTTTTCATCACAAAAGAGTGAATCAGAAATTTGTTCCTCTCAAAATTGTCTGCAACATTTATTTAAACGTTTGTTTCCTCCGACTTACCGTTCCAAAGTTATAGCGCAGCAAATGCAACGCTGCGTAGTCAAGGCTACTATTGTTACTGCGGAGAGAGCGGTGGGCATAATTTAGACAGGGACCGGTGTCGGACAGCTGCCTAAGGCTCGGTCAAACAGGACGCGGGCTGTGTTTGTTAATTAGCTCAAACAATCATATATATTTCAATCGCAACGTAACAATCTCAACTGTACACATATTAACCTTGGTGCCATCTGAATAGTACACTTTTCACACTTCGGCAGACTATAACTTTGGAACGGTAAGGCGAAGGAAAAAATAATTCAATACATTTTGTAGTCAATTTTTAGAGGAACAAATTTCTGGTTCGCTCTTTTGTGAACAAAACATTTTTTCTAGGACAAAAAGTGAAAAAACACTTTTTTTGGAAACTTTGGCGCCACCTAGCTTCTGCATTTCAAAACGTATGACATGACCTCAATGAGACGAATTGTAGGTGACAATGTCCTCTACAGTTTTTGTTTAAAAAACTTTTCTTTAAAATACGTCGATTCAGAGAAAAACGCTTTTCAATGTGTTTTTGAGTTTTCCGACAAAATGATCGTGCAAATTGTTCTACAATTCAGAGTTAAGCTTTTTTTTTTAGCTTTTCTAACGATTTACAAAAAGCTAACCATAGCACAGTTTTTGGAACAAAAGTTTTTTTTTTTCTGTGCAGCTGTCCTGTACTATATTGTACCTTCTAAGACAATAGCAATACCGTTGTGGAATGAGCTTGTCCGCTGCTCGTTGTAAAATAGAGACGTGTGGTGATGTACCCACTCCCCTGCACGAGGGAAAGCCTGAGCTGGCCTGAGACAAACTGTCTCTGTCCCTGTCTTAATCCTGTTTCAAGGACAGGACTTGGCGACACGACATCTGACGGAATCCTGATGAACTACCAGCACTCAACATTGGCTAGCATTAACGAGTCTATATGCTTATCTTTTTAAAAATCACGATTAAACATATAAGTTACCGAGTTCTTAATTTTAAAATATGTTTCAGTAGCGTTCTAGAGAAAACTATAAGCTGTCTTGCAATGGAGTTTGTTTCTGTTTTCAACATCATCTGAAGACATAGTAGAGTTTAGGAAAAACGCAGTTCAGAACTCTGTTTTATGTGGAGAATTGTGATTTTAACTACACTTTTTATAACTATCTTTGTATTCCTGTTCGATATGCTTTTGCACTGATGAAAAGTGTATAAAATACAACAGTACGTTATAGAAACTAAATAATTTTACCTTGTCCCGTTTCTTTATAAATCGTTTCACAAACTTTTGACCCATGTTACAACACGAGCTGAGCTGGCGGCCGGCCGTCCCAACTCCGGCCGGCTCTTAAGGCTGTGCGATCACCACCGCCGTCAATCGCAAGGCAAGAGATGGCAGCACTATCACCGTTGGACAGCCGCTGCATTTGTGTTAGTGATCTGTCTACCCGTCACTTACCACCTACTTCCTCCCCTACCTCTCCTCGTCACTCAATGTCTTCTCTCTCTCACTGATAGCGTTAGACTGTAAGTGGATGTGTTGTACGGAGAGTGATGTTTTAGAAGAAATTACAATTTTAGGCTAGTTAAAACTCATTTTATTACATTTCTAGTTTCTAAACAAACCTCAACAAATAGGATAGGCCTAAGCATAAAATTGGATACAGGAAGCACCTGATTAGATAAAAGCAACAAGCTATATCAATGGAAACCTGATATAATGAGCTAACATAGGTGATTTTTTTGGCATAAATAATATTATGGAAAACGAAGCATGTGCTTGATGTAATTTCTTACCCAAACGCACATCATTAATAATAACACGCAATCACGTTTACATATTTCAACATTTCTTCGGCTATACAGTTTTTCATAAACCAAACTACTGAAAGTGCTATAAGTCTACTTCCACCGATAAATATCAGCTGAACGGCCCCTTTGTTCGAGAAATAACATGGTTTACAAGGCAGGCTTTTATTTTTTATTTAAAAATTCTGTTTAATGTTTAGTATTTAGATAAGAATTGAGGCTTTCACGGCGAACGTTACAAAGTTCATCGATGTATTCCGGGCTTAAGGGCCGTGTTCCAGGGGTTTGTGACGGTCCCGACGTAGTGCTTCGCTGCTGTCGAAGTCAGAGGAACCCTGGGAAATGCCGGACGCAGTTTTCGGCGAAACGTCGGGACCGTCACAAGCCCCTGGAACACGGCCCTTAAGCCCGGAATACATCGATGAACTTAGTATTTAGAGCTTTTTATTTATGTAAAAGGCACTTTGCGGGCCTTTGCTAGGGCAAAAGTGCTCATTAAATCGTTCATTTCTAATTTTTTGGCCGTTTCACATTCAATTGACAGAGTAGCCAAACCGTTCAGACGCTCCTGCGCCATCGTTGATCGCAAATAGTTTTTAGCCTATTTTCATTTATAGAAAAATAGGCTTATGAGATCACCTTTTGTCCGTGTGTCTGTCTGTGTGTGCGTGTGTGTGTGATTCGTGTGTGTGTGTCCCCCTAATATAATCTTAACGGCTGGAGCGATTTCAATGGAACTCGGTAAGTTCATAGCACTTTTCTGGACGACCCCGACCGTGCCCTTCAAATTTTGTTACGTCTCACCAATCCAACATGGCGGCTGTGCGAAATATTTCATCAGCATTCAATATCTCCGAAACTATTACCGAGATTACCCTGGAATTTTGTACGGTGATAAAGGGAACTACTAGAATATCACCTATATGACTAACCGACAGTAGTGAATACGCGGGTTAAAGCGCTGCGTTAGGTCAAGGGGCCAAGCTCTCTGCTGACTCGGTAGACGCGTGGGTTCGAGCCCCACCGTCGGCTGTCCTTGAGATGGTTTTCCGTGGTTTCCCATTTTCAACACCAGGCCAATGCTGGGACAGTATCTTCTGACAGGCCACGGCCGCTTCCTTCCACATCCTTGCCCAGTTTCATTCATCTTCATCCATTCCCTCTCTCATCCCGACGCGCAGGTCGCCCACGGGCGTCGACTAGAAAGACCTGCACTCGGCCTCTCAGGGGCTACACGAAAAAAAAAACCTATATGACTTTTGTAAACCTGGTAACTACAAAACCAACATGCGGCCAAGCGAAATTGCGACTTTTAAATAAACATTTCTCGCGATTTAACCAACCAAACGCAATGAAACTTGGTACAGTATATGATTATACACATTGTAATGCACTGACATCTAACTTCATTCAATTGTTTACATAATCGCAATATGGCGGCTGTGCGAAATATTTCACCGGCATTCTATATCTCTGAAACTATTACCGTTATCACCCTGAAATTTTGTACGGAGATAAAGAGCACTACTGGAAGTTCATTTATGAGACTTTTAAAAATCGGTTAACTACAAAACTAACATGGCGGCCACGCGAAGTTGAAAGTTTTAAATAGACTTTTCTCGCGATGTAATGATCCAAACGCAATGAAACTTGGCACAGCAAATGTTTATACACATTGTAATATACTGGTATTTAATTCAGTTCAATTGTTTACATAAACTCAAGATGGCGGCTGTGCTAATTTTAAAATTAAGTTTTTATTTCTTGTGTCGTAATCATGCGATCGATGTGAAAGTTTGAATAATGAACCTACGCAATAATTTTCCTTTAATGGTACATGACTCTATGGCCTACACATATAACAATCCAACGTGGCGGCCTTCCGAAATATTTAGACGGTTCTCAATATCTACGAATCTATTATAGCAATCAAACTGATTTTTAATGTTCATAGGGGCTAAGAACAAAAGTTCACCTATAGGACTTTCAATAACCTGGCGATCCCAAATCCAACATGGCGGTGACGCGAAGTAAAAATATTCACATGGACATTTCTCACAATATAACCATCCGAGTGCAGTGAAACTTAGTACAGTAAATCCTTATACAAATGTTTCCATAACCACAAGATGGCAGCTGTGTGAAATTTTAAAATCTCGTTTTTACTTCTTGTGTCCTAATCATGCGATTGATGTTTGAATGCTACACGTACACAATAATCTTCACGTAACAGTACATAAGTCTATGACCTACATATATAAAAATCCAACATGGCAACCATCCGAAATATTTAGTCGGTTCTCAATATCTACGAATCTATTACAGCAATCAAACTGAAATTTTGTATGTTGATAGTGGCAATTAACATAAGTAGGATATATGAAAATAGGCTTTAGTTCTTCAGGGAACTACCTGTTTTGATCAGTTTCAAAATGGAAAAACTCCTTTCCCCCGACGCAACCGTTATAGGAATTGTAAGCATAATTCGATATGCCGTCGTTAAATTAGGATAGGACTCCTTTATCGGGGGTAAGTACTCTAGTGCACCGCAAGCACTTTTTACAGATTGCGGAACAGCGTACCTAAATAATTGTTGCTCCAGAAAAAGATCCTCTGCATCCAAATCTTCAAGCTCCCCGTCTTTTAGAAAATTAGAGAGTGTTTGACAATGGTCTTTCAATTGCCTTTCCTTAATTGGAAAGCTTGGAAGGATCGAAGAGAAATCCAAAGTATTCCGAAAAAAATAACTTCGTTAAATCTATTTTCTACGCAGCTCAGTGCAGTATCTACGACAGACAAAAAGTAATTTACCCGAAATTTATTTTCAGCTTCTTTTTAAAGTTCCTCTTCATTTTTTTCCACTTGCTGAACATTTTGCTGTTTTATTTCATCAAGGAACCTTTTTCGACTGTCTTGACGGCGAATAGAAAATGTATTTGCATAGCCCAAATTTTCCATTATTTCTCTAGCGGTGGACATTGCACTGTCAAAGCCAGTGTTGCGATAATTTTGAAGAAATTACTTTAGGCCCTGAAGTTCGGTTAAAGCCGTATCTAACGAAGTCTTCTCAGATTGGAGAGTTTTACTTGTTGAGTTTACAGAAAATTAAATATCGTACCAGATAACGAGGCTTAAAACAAATTCATACGAACTTGTATGAAGCAACCAAGATTGGGCCTCTGACCGGGTAACAGGATCTTTGGTAGTTTCTGTCAATTTTTCTAGAGCTTCGATTACTTTGCCTAACTGGTACCTGATGGGCTTGGCACTGCCAATTCAACATTCCCATCTCGTGCTACCTAAAGATTTTAGTGTGAGGAGGCCAGGACATAGTTCGCACAAAATGTCCCACCTTTCCGTGGAAGCTACAAACAAAGTGTTCAGGCGCTGAACTATACCAAAAAAATGCCATAGCGTTCTTATTGCACTAACCATGTCACCCAAAAGTAAGTTAGCCGCGGTGGCCGAGAGCGCTAACGCGCTATCTCGTGTCTCTCTGGCATCGGGAGAGCGTGGGTTCGATTCCCACCTCGGCCGTCCTGAAAATGGTTTTCGTGGTTTCCCATTTTCACCACCAGGCAAATGCCGGGACGGTTCCTTTCAATAGGTCCACGGCCGATTTCCTTCCAATATCCCTTCCCTGACCCGTCCTCAAAAGAAAAATACATGACCATTGGCTGCATTAATAAAATTATTATGTGCAACACATGCCGTGAACATTGCGCGTTTATTAGTATTTTTCACTCGCATCTGCACTCCCTTATACTTAGCCTTCATATTAGCACCCTTGTCATACCCTTGTCCCCAACAGTCCATGATATCAAGATCATTATCCTCCAATACTCCTTCTAAAACCTCAGCTAACCCCTTTCCCGTAGTGTCGTGTACCACCAAAAACTCGATGAACGATTCGACGATCCTTGGAGTTTCTGCTATCATATCAACATAGCGGAGGACAAATTTTAATTTGGGCTGGACTGAATCAAACACACTATCTTTATTTATTTATTTATTTATTTATTTATTTTCATTTATGAAAAAAAAAGGCCTGAAGAGCGGGGCCTTTCTGAGCGCGGGGCCTGACGTCTCGCGACGGCCCTGCGTATTACCAATTTGTGGACTAGGCACTCTCCCTCCGTCCAGCCCAATAAAAAAGATTATATTATGATATAGTATGATATAATTGACGGAGAGAGCTGGCCGTGCGGTTAGTGTTGAGCAGCTGTGAGCTTTCATTCCGGAAATAGTGGGTCCGAACCCCCCCCCCCCCCCCCCTGTTGGTAGCCCTGGAGATGGATTTCCCTGCTTTCTCACTTTCACACCAAGCAAATGGGCGCTGTACCTTAATTAAGGCCACAGCCGCTTCCTTCCCACTCCTAGTCTTTCCTATCCCATCGTCGCCATAAGACCTACAATGTCTGTGTTGGTGGGACGTAAGACAAATTGTAATATATATATAAACTAGTAGTAGTGCCCGGCTTCGCCAGGTGGATTTATTTGTTTTATGGATGATAATGAATACTACTACAGAACTAGCATATGATACTTAAGCTACCCGAAAGAAAAAAAAAACTTTTTGTGATGGAGGTGGTGGTGTTGGTGGTGGTGGATGTAGTGAGGGTGATAAGCAGTACAGTATAATGGACGTAACATTTAGATCATTTTCCCCTAATGATAATAATGATAATAATGAATAGGGAAACGGTTATTTACTAACTACAGCTTTGACACATGTAATTTACAAACAAATTTCTAAAAATGATTAGAAAGAGGAATAAGCGAAATAAAAGACACTGCCTATGGCCTATATCTCATTGTCTGTTAGAAATGTAGAGACCAATAGTGTCGTATTTTGTCGCATAACGCCGTAGGAAAAGAATCAGAACACTTTGGAAAACTTCGGCTGTCCCGAGCTCCTGAGGTAGCAATAGTATCATTTATGGCCACATAGCGCTCAACGAAAATTTTCGGAATAAATTACGGTAAATTTGAAAGCACCAACGCTTATTGCAGCTGATAACCTCAATGTATTGCACCAACACCATTGCACTTATACAGATGCATAATATGTCCATGATGATAACTGTTTTAAGGGGCAAAATAAGTATTTTTGCACTAATTACTCCCCGTGACTGCAATTTATAAGCAGCGCAAGATTCAACTATTTTCACAATTCTGCACCAGAACACTGCTAGGGGCGACGTGATGCAGCCCGAATTGCCAGTCAACATTAGACTTATTAAAATACTCTTACATATACACTACTACGGACATGAATGATTCTAGGGCCTTAATACATGGTTTTCAAGTTAAGTTTGTTTGTTATTCTAAATGTAGGGAATGGAGAGCGTTGTCCAAAATATCAAGTGGACAGTGTTACCAGCAGGGTTTCAAAGTGTAGGTATAATTTGGTGCAATTAGGAGGAACGGTGTAGATATGTGATAAAGGGCCTAAATGCAGGAAATAGAGTGGTCTGTCCGAAATTTAAAGTGGACAGTGTCACCCGCAGGGTTCCAAAGGGTAAGTGTACAAAATGTGATTCAGATCGGTGAAACGGTGTAGATTTTTGCCAATGGACCTAATGCAGGGAATAGAGTGGTCTGTCCGAAATTTCAAGCATACGGTGTTACTCGTCGGGTTCCAAAGTGTAGACTAAATATGTGAAATTTGGTCCAGATCGGTGAAACGGTGTAGATTTGTGCCAAAGGGCCTAAATGCAGGGAATGGAGTGGTCTGTCCGAAATTTCATGCAGACAGTGTTCCTCGTAGGGTTCCAAAGGGTAAGTATACACATTTTGGTTCAGCTTGGTGAAATGGTGTAGATTTGTGCCGAAGGGCATAAATGCAGGGAATGGAGTGGTCTGTCCGGAATTTCATGTAAACAGTGTTACCCGCAGTGTTCCAAAGGGTGTGTATACAAATGTTGGTTCAGATCGGTGAAACGTTGTAGATTTGTGCCAAAGGGCCTAAATGCAGGGAATGGATGGTCTGTCCGAAATTTCATGTAGACTATGTTACTCGCAGGGTTCCAAAGTGTAATATTCAAATTTTGGTTCAGATCGGTGAAACGGTGTGGATTTGTGCCAAAGGGCATAAATGCAGGGAATGGAGTGGTCTGTCTGAAATTTCATGTAAACAGTGTTACTCGTAGGGTTCCAAAGGCTATGTATACACATTTTGGTTCAGATCGGTGAAAAGGTGTAGATTTGTGCCAAAGGGCCTAAATGCAGGGAATGGACCGGTCTGTCATAAATTTCATTCAGACAGTGTTACTCGCAGGGTTCCAAAGGGTATGTATACAAATTTTGGTTCTGATCAGTGAAACGGTGTAGATTTGTGCCAAAGGGCCTAAATGCAGGGAACGGAGTGGTCTGTCCGCAATTTAACATAGCCTAAACTATTCCTCTTGAATCTGGCTATCATATAAAAAAGAATTTTTCGAATCCGACTGGTAGTTCCAGAGATTAGGGCGTTTAAATACACAAACAAACACACAAACTCTTCAGCTTTATTATATTAGTATATATATATTATTTTGATATATTTTGAAGTTTGGTTGATTCTTAAGTTTAGGGGCTGCGACAACGCGGTCATGTAGCCCCGTAATTTTGAAGATTACAATTCACATAAAGTTCTATTGATCATAAACATGTTTTATTCTGCTAATATAACTTACAGAATTTTATAAAGTAACTGATAAATAATTGTTAATATTCTGTAAGGAGTAATGGGTGAGATAATAACACTTCTACGATTTCCTCTAGACTGTGGTCGTGTAGCCTGGCAGGATGAGTCAGGGAGGGAGGGGGGGAGTTGCGATAGCAAAGGTGTTGAAGGAGAGGGGAAGGCAGGTGCCCGAGCGCGCTCTTGCCCAAGACCTTGTCTTGTCACTGTGTGTGTGCGCGCGGGTGTGTATGTGTGTGTGACTGATTCAGCCAGCGTTTTTTAGAGTCTGAAAGGTACGTGCACCACGGGTATATCGCTGAACCAATTTTCTTTATCAAACTTTTCTACTGCTCAGAATAAGATCCACTTCAAATTAATATAACTTTGAAGTTAATATAAAAAAATTCTCACTAAAAATGGTATTCAAATCTGAAGAGGTTAATACTAAATTTGAATTTCGAAATAAGAATTGTTCCTATTGCAGGTACTACTACAGGGGTTGTTGTAGAGAAATTTCGGTGTTTTCCGATAATTAGTTTCGTCGTGGTGATCGTACCTTTAACGCTCGAAATAGCCACTTTGAAGCCATGTCCTCAGCAAACGAGCCGTCGTTATTTTCTGCAAAACGCATATAATGTCTCACAAAGACGTACATTAGAGATTAAGAATAAAAATAAAAATAAAAATAAAATTTTAATTTTTGACCGCACAGCCTTAAGACAACGCAAATAGAATTCGGCGGAGCTGGCACGACACCTCACTGACCCATCCAGGAAGCTAGCAAAGTTCAATAACACCTATCACCTGAGAATTAAAAATCGCATTTGAAATGGAATAGTCTACTTCGTCAGATCAGTTCCGCTGAGACCCCCACTTGAACGCATATTAGAATATTGGAAAAATCCTAAAACGTGGAAATGAAATAACGCGAATTTTCTCTCGGGACGTTTCGGTATTGCTAAACCATCGTCCCCTACGCCATAGGCTAATGCATTCCATGTGTGGGTAATGGCGAGAGAAAATCGACTCCCTTGAGTCGGGTAATCTTCCAGCTCTTCCCAGCTTTACTTTTAGAGCTTGCTCTTAACGATTCTGAATTATTCCCTAAAGCTGGCAGCCATTTGATTTCCCCAGGGTTTCTTCACGTGGAACCAAATTTACAAGTCTCAACAAACTCCGCAGAGCTCGGGCAATAAACCCAATTTAAGTCATTTGTGTCACTCCCATAGAGCCTTTTAATTCAACCATTGTATGTACAGCATACCGCAATCATAAAATATTGGTTCTAACGTTTTCTTTGATTTTCCTTTTAAAGTTATAAGGTGCGTTCAAAAAGTAACGAGCCGGAGGCTGGAATGCGCAAACCGGTGACGACATCGGCTAATCGTGGCGTGTGTAACGCGGTGTGGTTCCGACCAGAGCGTGGAAGGTCACAGCACGTCGCTAGAGGGCACGCGTGCACGTCACGTGACGATACAAAGCGAGCAGCATCATGCATCAATCGTCCAACTCTGCCAGTCGCATTGCAAACAGTGGCAGCGAGCACTGCATGTCCCTTGCAAGGGTCAAGGCGTGGCACAAGCGCTTCAGGGAAGGACGGGTGACGTTAGCCGATGATGCCCGGTCTGGGGCATTACCGATGACAACGTCCAGCTGGTTGATACACTCATTACCCAGGACCGCCGAGTGACAGTGAAAGCCATAGTCGCCGTGGTCGGATTGAGCGTCGGAAGTGTGCACACCATCATGAAGGAACGACTGCACGTGCGCAAAATGTGTGCCCAATGGGTGCCCCACAGTCTTCAACCACACCAGGAAGCATGCCGAATGGCCCACTGTCTCGGTCATCTGCAGCGCTATGCGAGGGAAGGGAATGGGTTCCTGGCACGAGTGGTGGCTGGAGATGAGTCATGGTGTCATCACTTCGAACCAGAATCCAAACGACAAAGCCTTCAGTGGAAGCATCCAGGGTCACCACCACCCAAAAAAGTCAAGGCCATCCACATGAGTGCAGGAAAGGTAATGCTGACGTTCTTCGTTGACCAAGATGGCCCCCTTTTGATACACTTCATGCCGCACGGGACATCAGTGAATGCCCAGCGTTACTCGCAAACCTTGACCACCCTTCGCCAAGCGATCAAGACTAAACGACCAGGCAATCTCACACGTGGGGTCATTCTGCTCCACGACAATGCACGACCTCATACGGCCATCACAGTCGCGGCACTCCTGCAGAAATTCAAATTGGAGGTTCTCGGCCACCCTCCATACAGTCCAGACCTATCTCCCTGTGATTACGCCATGCTTGGTCCCCTGGAAAGGGCTCTGCGGGGCCAACTATTCACCTCGGACGTCGACGTCCAGCTGTACGTGCGGAACTGGTTCACATCGCAGCCCAGGGAATTTCATGAGGCAGCCATTCACCGCCTCGTGTCACAGTGGGACAAGTGCCTCAACAGCCAGGGCCAATACTTCTAACGTATAGGTACTGGTTTCTGTAATTATGCCTCCGGCTCGTTACTTTTTGAACGCACCTTATAATTTATAATCTACTTGCTGTTCTACACGGCGTTGTTCGGGTTTTGTGTAAAGACGCAAAAGGATTGAACTTGCAGTTCCCTTTTAATGTATTTATTGGTTGCAACATCACCTTTGCTGTACAAAATAAATCAATTGTAAATGAATAAAAATCTCTTCATCCCCAATACGGACACATTCCGGAAGGGGGGTCCCAAAATACTAAGGTCCGCCTAAGTCACTTACAGATTCGAGAAAGAAATAGATACACCATACACTGAAATGCCATTGACAATTTGTATCACACGGAGATATAGAGCTCTTGTATTTATATAAATTAATAGTCCAAAAATAAGCCTCCGTGGCTTAGGCGGCAGCACGCCGGTCTCTCACCGCTGGGTCCGTGGTTCAAATCCCGGTCACTCCATGTGAGATCTGTGCTGGACAGAATGGAGGCAGACAGGTTTTTCTCCGGGTACTCCGGTTTTCCCTGTCAAAATTTCATTCCAGCAACACTCTCCACTATCATTTCATTTCATCTGTCATTCATTTAATCATTGCCCCAGAGGAGTGGGTCAGGCCTCGGCAGCCGGCACAGTTCATATCCTCGCCGCTAGATGGGGGCTTCATTCATTCCATTCCTGACCTGGTCGGAGACTGGAAGCAGGCTGTGGATTTTCATTTTTCAATAGTCCAAAAATACCCCCGACAAATCTGTCATCTTCGTGAGTGTGTGGAAAAACTCTCCCCTTGGGTTGACGTCATAGGTAAGAAATATAAACGGAAAACCGAAGAAGAAAAATATTGTAGCAAAGAGAAGTCTCAAAGCACTTTGACGTGACATATTGGATGATAAAATAATTGTATCATTCGATCAACCATTCATTTACTTTAATAGGTTATGCCGCATGGAATGATTCATTAAACTACCCTTTACCTCTTCTCCAAGAATGTAAACTCCGAAAGAAAGAAAGAAAGAAAGATGTTATTGTTGGTTAAGTTTGTGATTCCCTTACTGACCTTCGAGTGTCATGATTGATAATTTGTCCTTTTTAATTGGTTCTTGGCTTCTTCATCTAAGTTGACGAATAGGCTGTAGTTGCATGGGCAGAGTCTTCCATTGATTTACGTTGTACTTTGTAATTTATTGCGTGAAGGATGTTGTTACTGTTGTAAATTCATCTAGGGGTTTTGCGACATCGTGGTCACTTAGCCCTGTGCACTTGTGCGTGTGGAATTTGTCTGATATCTATTGCTATTGAGGTGGCTGTATTAGTGTGTGTAGTTTTATTTCAGATGAGAATTGGGAAGGAGGCGGCCGTGGCCTTAATTTACGAACCATCCTGGCATTCAACTGGAGTAGAAGTGGGAAACCACGGAAAACCACTTCCAGGATGCCTCACGAGACTGAGCGGGCACCGTTCCAGCCCTCAGACCGGAATTAAATTCCTTGGCATAGCCAGGAAAAGTACGCAGACCTCCGTGGCGACAGCCAAGATGTGAAGCATTTAGCATCAAATTAGCTCTTTCGGACTCAGATGTGTTCGTTGCCTGACGTCGTCATTGTATATTCATTCGGGACCAAAACAAATTCGTTCAGGCCACATTTCGAATCATAGCTGTTATGGTAGCCTAATGCTGACTCATTGTACTACGTGGTAGAGTACCATGGGCTCATGCAGGTGTGTGTTACAAGGCGAAGAAGAACGAGGAATGGAGCACTGGGGAGGGTAGAATGAGAGCGATTGATACAGTGAGCGTGAATTACGGAAAATGTTGCAAAACGCAACCAGCTGACTGTGCAAAGCCGAAGAGGACTTGATTGTACGTCTCAAAGGAGAGGCGATAATTTTTGAATGCTCACCTGTACAGCATACTGTGCCGGCCCCGTGGGGTTGGGGTAGCGCGCCTGCCCCTCACCCGGAGGCCGCGGGTTCGATCCACGGCTCCGTCAGGGATTTTAAAACTGACGTGAGGGTTGGAATGGGGTGCACTCAGCCTCGTGAGGACAATTGAGTAAGTGTCTGACAGTGAGGCAGCACCCCAATCACGAAAACCAAGATTAACGGCCGAGGGGACACGATGCGCTGATCACGCGTCACCCCAATATCCGCAGGCCAAATGGCTGGGCAGCGGTCGCTTGGTCGGCCTAGGCCCTTCATGGGCTGTATAGTGACAGTATACTGTACTGTATACACCCCGGCAAGACAGTGAACACCCTTACAGACAGTCGTAAACACAACACGCACTTTTGAAAATGAACGCAGTTGGACAGAAACCCTTGGACCGATGTATCTCTGGGGCTGCGTGTACTCAAAACGTACGCGTGGTGAGACGTTTTCCTAACTCATGGCTCTCCAGCTCAGCTGCCCGCTGGCTGCCTAGGAGCTGTGCAACTGTGAGTGCCTGGTGTGAGGGAGTGGGGGGCAGGGTCACGCCAAACACCAGTCCGGGCATGCCTCGCTCGCCTGGAGAGATACAGTAGTGGTGGCAGCACTGAGCTCACTCCGCTGGGCAGGGAAAGGAGTGATATGTGAACTGTAACATCCCTCCATGCACGATTACTCAGTTGCAGCAAATGTACTAAAACCAACCGAAGACTCGAAAATTAAAATTCACAGCCTGCTTCCAGTTGACCGACCGGGTCAGGGAATGGAATAAATGAAGCCCCCGTCTAGTGGCGAGGATATGAACTGCGCCGGCTGCCGAAGCCTGTCGCACTCCCTTGGGGCAGTGATTAAATGAATGACAGATGAAATGAAATGACAGTGGAGAGTGGTGCTGGAATGAAATTTTGACAGGGAAAACCGGAGTACCCGGAGAGAAACCTGTCTGCCTCCGCTTTGTCCAGCACAAATCTCGCATGGAGTGACCGGGATTTGAACCACGGACCCAGCGGTGAGAGGCCGGCGTGCTGCCGTCTAAGCCATGGAGGCTCACTAACTGAAGACTCATTCTTCTCTATTTAATTAATTACATTCTGTTTATTAATTACATTAGTTTTAGCGCTGGAGTTAAATGCCTGTGCTAACAATAGCATTTCTCTTCAAAGATCAAGGTACAGATTAATTAATAAATGTAATTCTCGGTTTACATTTTATGGTAAATTCTTTGATGTTTGATGGCTTTTGTAGTAAAGGCGCTTTAAAGCCACGCTGCGCTGCGAGAAGCCTGTTTACGTGGAGCGAGCAACACAAAGAGATAAATCAAACATTATAGTCCGGGACAGCTTAAATGAGTTCCTAGATCAAGACAGGGTAGGCAACATTAACAGCCGTCCCCTATGCCTACGTAAATGTTGGTTTATGTTTGCATTTCTTGAAGGTAAGGTGTTTTCAGGTGCGAGCACATTGTCGCCAACCCTGCTTAAAATCCCGGCATCTCCAAAGACCATAATACCAGTAAAATTCCGTACCACACAGTTGCCGACATGTTTCTGGCAATAACTCCCAGAATGCATTTTTCACCAAGTCAGCCAACATTATAATTACGACTGTAACTAATGACTTATTATTTAAATAATTTCACAGTTTTCTTTGGAAATTCAAGTCTAATGAAATTGTAACAAGTTGTACAAGGTAAGTACTAGTAATATACATCGATGAAAACAGTTTATAAAGTTATTATAGACTCTTGATATGTGTGTGTCAAATCCACTTGTCTGAGATGTTTCGAAGCTTTTATTTAATAAATTTTTGGATAAATTCTTATTTAGATTTCATCATGACGCCTAAAAAATACGAGAACAAGATTGGAGATGGATTGGAGTAACTCTACAAAGATCACTACAATTTAAGTAAGTAGGCCTAGCCTAGACCTACACAATTTAAAGTACAGAGTTATTTAATCGTTGTTTTATTTATTTTTATATTCAGTCAGAGCACAAATAACGTAATAAAAAACCTTAATGGTCTTTGTAAATTTTGAAATAGTCTTCCGACTGCATTTTCCGTATGGGCCTAATTCAAACATAACCTAAAATATAGCCTATGTACGTTCTCTCTCGGGAATGTATTCTTAGGTTCAATTCGCCTTCTAATATAGTAATGTATATTATTCTCGACTTCCAAATGCCGTCAGCCATAATATTATAATACATTGCACATGTAACTCTTAAGCTTGGAAGTAGGCCTAGTCTATGATTCACACTCGGTTGGTGGTAGTGAATGTATTGGTGATTATTTATGAAGCTTATAACTTATGTACTTGGCTACTGACCTATAGCCTACTTAGTAGTAGGCAGATAAAATATTTATATTAGGCCTATTTTTATTTGTTTCAGTCATGGTTGCGACAGAGTAGTGTGATGCCCTTCAACGAACTTCAAGGGTTGTGCAACATGAATCAATCATCATTCTGAAGAGCCATATACTCACATGTGCATGGTATATGCACTGCGCTGAAGTCACATATGCAAATTTTCAGAGAATACCAACAATATCTCATAGCTCTCTTTTAGTTCTCGACATAAGTTACTGCGCCACTGAATGTCTGGGTGAAAATTACTGATGTACTAATGTTGGGTGACACAAAGTCATTGTTCGCTACTTGGTTAGATGACACGGTTTGGGCGAAGCCACTGGTTGCAACAAGTTATAAATATTGGTCGCAGCTATAGCCTACTTGTATTATTAATTCTGAATGAAAGTAGAAAGTGGGTTATACACCTGCATCGGACATGATTGTGACTGTATGCTGTGATGGCTGCGCTAGAATTAGTAGCACACAGGTAACGATATGTGTAGGCTATACATTATACGGTAATAGAAAACTAAAAATTTCATAGATCTCGTAGGCCTATACTACACAGCTTGGACATTCTTAAAATTCACGACACGTGAATAATGAAATAAAAGGCAAAACCATTGGTCTGGATAAAGATTATTGATGCTTGACTACCCCCACTGTGCATGACAAAAACCGGGGCTGTTATATATTAGCTAACGCGGCCCGCGTTACCTCAATTTTTCATATTAAAGCATTGTTGTTGTTTCTTATGGTTAGCCCAGATTCCAATCCATCAGCTTTCTTGCTTTCCAATAGAGTTGTGTGAGGTTTCCTGAAGTTCTAGCAGTCACATCAAGTTTTTTGCAATGTGGCAGGTGCCCCTTATCCATTTTACTTCCAGGTTCGTGACAAAGTGTGCATTTTTCAGATCTCAGGATGTCCCAAATAGGATCACGACTTATATAGATGGAATTCCAGCTGAGTCTGCCATTTTCGCTGTTAATTATGCACAAGTACAGTATTGCCAATCCCACACTATCGGGACTACTTTGTATAAGCGCGGTACCATGAAACAAAATAGCGCCAAGTTTGAACCAGTTCGCAATGGATTGTGCAAGCTGTTTTTGTCTAGACCAATAATTGTTAATTCATTTGGCCATACAAACACCCCTGGATTTTGTCACGCACAGTGGGGGTAGACACGCATCGATAATTTTCATCAAAACCCATGGTTTGTGCCTAGACCAATAACTTTTAGGCAGTGAGGCGCTGGTTTTCCCGATTAGTTCGAAACATTAAATTCTTGCGATCAGCGTTCATTACAGTGGTAAATACTGTTCTACATACAAAACAAACCTAACCTGGGGCTTACGCCCAGACCTCCTTGCTTGTAGTGCAATCGGTAATTTTCGTCCCGACAGTCGTCTAACCAAGTAGCGACCAATGGTTTCGTCCAGTCAGTCGCCTAAACAAGAAGAGCTCGTTTATTTCTTTTTCTCACATAATTACAACATTACATGTGTCGTCTAATGTAGGCCTATTTAGTATCGGATATGTTGGTAACTAATGACGTCAATGTGATCGCTCACTGCGGCAGTTTCACATACCAAATATGCTGTCGAACACGGCTGTGGTTGTTAAATATACAATAAATAAAAACACATGTTTAAGAGATTTAGCACATATATCCGGTGCAGAAGTGATCAAGGTTAGTAGTTACAATTGATAATGTTCCCCCCCCCCTCCCGCCAAAAGATGAAATAAGGTATGAAAATGATATATTATCAAAGTGAAAGCGAAAAGAAAAAAGAGTGATACATGGTACAGAATTAATCTGAAATTTCACTAGAGTATATGTCGTTTTATAAAAGGGCATAGCGGGTGGGTTACAGACAGCGAAGGAGAAAACATCTATTAGGACATCACTTCCATAATTATTAGTCATCATTACTCAAGGTATTTAGGCTAATTTAAGTATTCTACTTGGTTCATCACTCCTGAAGGGTTACCTCTATTACGTATGTCGTTTTGCCTTGAACATTTTTGGTTGAAGGCAGGCTATTATTTTATTTTAGAATATGCACTGAAAATTTGATGTAATCAGCGTAACCGCAGCCTTCGTAAAGAGGTTTACGTAGGCCAGCGCGTATCACATTTTTGAACAGCTGACTGCGGTTGACTGTAGCGTTGGGGGTCTGCAACACTAGCGCTGGCCAACAGCGGGGCGCACTTGAACTCGGTCAGTGATAACATTAATAATGTTATTGGTTTTACGTCCCTTTTAACTACACTGGCTTTTTGAGACGCCGGGGTGCCGGAATTTTGCCCCGAAGGGGATCTTTAACGTGCCAGTAAATGTACTGACACGGCTCCCTCGCATTTGCGCACCCTCAAATGCCAGCCGACTGCGCCAGGTTTCGAACCTGCAACCTTGGGCTCAGCAAGCGAGAACGTGATCAGTGATAACACTATGTATTGTATTCGTCATGATAATGCTATTATTATGATCATGTAGAAATGAGTGGAAGTGTAGAGGACGTACCCATTCGCGACAACGCTGCCTCAGTTCAATTCCCTCTCATATATTCCGCTCTCGCAAGTTAAATATCTCAGCTCTCCACAGAAAATTGTTTTGTGTTGGTATCTTATAATTATAATTTTCAAGATTTTCCGTCGATAAAGCTTGCCTTTCAACGCGTGTACTTAACTCGTCAATTTCTCAGTGAATTCATTGAATTTTCTACAAGTGTCTTTTAATGTGCCGGTTGATGAGAGGTCAGGAGACTATTCTACCAACCATCTCGCGTTGTGCGGCTAGCATTTTTTGGCAGTTGGTCCAGGTTCAATTTCCAGCTCTGCCAAGAAATTTTAATTTTGGTCTGAGGGATGGAACAAGGCACACTCAGCCTCATGAGGCAAAACTGAGAAAAGGAGGGTTCGATTCCTATCTTAGCCACCTTGGAAGTGGTTTCTACGCTTCTACTCCTGGCAAATGCCGGGATGGTTCCTAAATTAAGGCCATGGCCACCTCGTTCCCAATCCTCATCTGAATAATAAATGCACACACTAATCCAGCTATCACAATAACACAGGTTATCAGACAAATTCCACATGCCCAAGTACACAGATCTACATGACCATGATGTCACAAAGCCCCAAAATCAACCAACTGCTGCTTTCTACCATTCCAAGACGAAATTTTCGAGTTGCCATTAGTCGAATGCCCCTAAAATCCACGACTAGTTCAAATGGTTTTAGGCCTAAGCATTGGATCAACCATCTTCTTGCATCTCAATAGGGATTTGCCAACAGGCTTTCAACAGCTTGTCTCAATTCTGCCTTCATATATGTAGGCCTATACATGCAAGAAATGAGTACGGTACTTATCAAAAATAAAGAAATAATAAGCTAATATGTACCCTACTATTATATTTCTCTCCTACTCCTAAATCCTTCTCTGAACACTCATCTTAAAACAGAATGGTCTGCATTTTTGGACTAATTATAAAAATATAGCCTATAAGAAGAAATGAACATGCTCATCTTTAGCTCCCTGGCGAAAATAATTGAGTAAGTATTAATGTTTCTGTTCTTATGCATTTTATATGATGCTTTAAAAATCAATCTAGAAGAGATAATTTAAGTTAACTTCACTACCATAATACTGCTTAAGAGTTACTGTCGAGGACTGATGACCAAGATGTCCCTAACTTGAGCAAGGACTGCTTCACAACTTCATGTAAAACGTATTTTCGTAAAAGAGCCTTTACTTAGTTTGGATCATTTGCGATACGTGTTACATGGATGTGTGTGCTGACTTTTTGGTGTTAAATGATGTAAGTTGGCAACACCAAATGTGGCGGCCATGTTGGTTTTCTAGTAACTTATTTAAGGAGTCCTGGACTATATAACGCACCTCAAAATTACTTTCTGTGACAAGTTGCAGATTAAGTTTTTTGATGTGTGTTCATGCAGGTTCTTGGGATATCGTCGTCACCATCCGGTACACTTTGGTGAGGGTGAAATCTTTCTAATTATCTGTGTTGTTTTGGCACGTGTAAGAACTGGAGAATCAATACACAGTGGTTAAACTTCGTGCCTCTCGCCGAGACAGACCGGTTTCGAATCCCGTTTAATGAATGTGAGATTCTTCACGAGAAATGTTACACCTCGTTGTTTATATTTTTAATTATTTTAGAATTAGAGTGCCATATTCCCTCCAGGGACGTAGGGGACCAGAATTAGAGCCCTTGACTTTGTCAAGGGATCACTAACCAGGCATCCCGAGCCGGAGTTTGCGTGTAGTAGGGTGGCCACTTTTCTTCCACTCCTCCTCCTGCCATAGATCCGGCAGGTTCCCATTTTGCATCACGCGGCTGGGAGACCCCGTACCAGACCATAGGCGGGGATCGAACCCGGTATCTCGGAGGTGACACCCAACAATGCTAGCCACTTCGCCACGAGGTGGTCTGTGGTTTATATACCACGTTGAAAGGAGGTTCTGAGGCTAATGATCACATAGTTCTTCATAGTTCTCTTTGTGGTGTCGATATGTATTCGTACTTGTATTCTGCTCTAGAATTAGTCCGTCCCGTTGCGTTGTGGCTAGTATGCTTGGCTGTCATCGCGGAAGCCCGGGTTCAATTCCCAGCTCTGCCATGAAATTTAATTCTGTTCTGAGGGCTGGAACGGGGTACACTCAGCTTCGTGAGGCAAAACTGAGAAGTGGCAGGTTTGATATTCTACATCCGCAATTCATGAAGTGGTTTTCCGTTGTTTCTCCACTTCCACTCTAGGCAAATGCTGGGATGGTACCTAACGTAAGGCCATGGCCACTTCCTATCCAAATCCAACTTCAATTACAAATACACACACTAGTGCAGACATCACAGTGTCACAGGTTATCAGACAACTTCTACACGCACCCAACACGGTGCTACAAGACCACGATGTCGCAAACCCTCTAAATCAACAATAATAATAACAACAACAACAACAGCTCAAGGATTGGGAAGTACTACCCTGCCAGGGAATTGTTTCCGCTAGACGTGGAGCGGGGCTGTTGTGTATACATTACGTCAGCTCGCCACGTTATGGCTGCCACGGGCGGGAGCGGCGCAAGAGGGGGGACGCATGTACAGGCATACAATGAGAACACACCGCACAACGCACGAACCATGCACACACACGATATACGATGAGGTTTCGCTGGCGACGAGTGCACGTCTATTCCTGGCGTGTGGCTGGGCGGATCGCATTAGTTCCGATTTCCGCCACCGGCAACAATTCGCTGGCAGGGTAGTATGTGGCCATAGCTTTATATGTGCATGTGCTTAGAACAAGTCTCAAAATATATCGAAATTTACGAGCTGGTGCATGAGTGTTGACAACACTTGACAACACGGGGTGTGTGGCCGTCGTTTCATTTCACCAAACCGGCGATTTGCCAGACAGCATTGTTACCGGCAGTTAGCTTTGCACTTCCCCATCCCAGTCCCCTGGTATACTACAGCAGCGTAAAACATTTGCCACGCTCAGCATGTCCTACACTCATCCGCGTAAATGTTCTCAGATAGGGAAGAATTCGGTACTCTCCCCACACCGCTCTATACCCCTCTCCTGACGCTAAGCTCTGAAGGTCAAGTGCACACCTAAACACCGGCAACTGTGCGTTTTACCACTGCGCTAGAGAGCGTTTTACCTTTTCCTACGGCCCGCTACGGTGAGATATTCTAGGATCTTGAATGGGGCCTCTGCCTGCTTCTACTTACACGGTTAACCCTTTCACTATCAAGCTCTCATCTGATGGATGCGTGGAAACTGTCAGCCATATTTACCAGGCTATGCACACACTTCTTTTAAAATGATATAGGAGAGAGACCTTTAAAGATATTAAAATACAATATTATGAACATAGGGTGTACTCATATAAATCACTTGTTATTACTGAAAATAAGTGATGTCTCTGAGCCAAATGATTTCAATGTTAAAAAAGACAATGGAAATAAAAACAAGAAGTTCCGTGACGAACTAAAGAGCCTACTTTTCATGCCAATGATTATTCTACAGTATATGAACCTATCTAGAATAATGACGAAATTAAGTTGCTAATATCGAAATTTCTAATTAGTTCGAAATACTGTATACCTGGCATAATGTAGCCTAATAGAGCACCACAGTTGGCAGCCCTGATGACTGAATATATTCTTAGTTCCATCTCTTAAGGTACAGAATACAAAATTTGGTTGAAGTCCAATGAATAGCATGGACGTTACATGCAGTTAAACATTGAATCTAACAGCGCACGTAAAATCATGTTGGCAACAATGTCATGCATGTATTAGTCAGAAATAATCTGAAATAATATGATCTATTGTTGTGCCAATATTGATTGAAATCCATTAGTTAGTATAGAAGTTACATGCATTTTAAAATTGGACCTATCAGCAGGCTTAGAATCATGTTGGCAGCACTGACGTATATTAGTTACTCCAAATTCATCTAGAATGCCAGGTACTATATGTGTGCAAAGTTTGGAGCTATTGGCTTGCATACTTTCTGATATATTGATATTAGGGTAACAAAATAGGGACAGCACATATTAACAGTTGGCAGCCCTGGTTGCTCTTAAGAATACGCATGGTCATATCTGTTTTAGTACACATAGTACATACGAAATTTGGTTGAAATCCAAATGATAGTATGGAAGTTATATGTATTTAAAGTTGGACCTGTCAGCAGGCTTAGAATCATGTTGGTAGCACTGACGTTACTCCAAATTAATATAGAATGTTAGGTACTATACGTGTGCATAGTTTAAAGCTGTCGGCTTGCATACTTTCTGATATATTGGTATTTGGATAAAATAAATTAGGAGCATTTATTAACAGTTGGCAGCCCTGGTGGGTCTTAAGAATACGCTCAGTCATATCTCGTTATGTACACATACAATATACGAAATTTGGTTGAATTCCAATTGATAGTGTAGAAGTTATATGCTTTTAAAAATTGTACCTATCAGCAGGCTTATAATCATTTTGGCAACACTGCCATGTATGGCCTCCTGGAAATTAAACTGCAATATTATTATCTATACGTGTGCCAATTTTGAAATAGCTCCCAATCATACCTTCCAAAATATCTAACATGGAGCTCAAATTTCAATTGCGATTTTTTAGCAGTTGGTAGTACTGACATCATTTTCAAATATGGCCGTGAGCTATTCAGGTATAGATCTTTACTCCTACCAAATTTTGTTTCGATTGCTCCAGCCGTTTAGGAGTTGATAGGGGGGGGACACACACACAGCCAGACAGACAGACAGACAGAAGGACAGACAGACGGACAGACAGACAGACACACATTTGCCCGATCTCATGTCTACTTTTTCCTCATTTTTGCAAAATGTGAAAAGTAGGCTAAGAATACAAATATCAGAATTATTTTTTTTTAAATAAATTTGGGAAATGGAATTCACTTGTCAAGTCTACTAGTGTTCATGTTAAAATAAACTCTCTATTATTTGATAGCGTAGTAAATGTCAAGATTACAACTTTTCCAACGAAAACTGAGAAAAGTACAGTACACGCAAGTTTGCCACCAACGCGACGTAAAAAAGACACGAAACTCTATGTGCACATGGTTCAGACACTAAGAATTATATATAAGGTGCGAGCTGGAGGCATAATTACAGAAACCAGTACCTGTATGTTAGAAGTATTGGCCCTGGCTGTTGAGGCACTTGTCCCACTGTGACACGAGGTGGTGAATCGCTGTTTCATAAAATTCCCTGGGCTGAGATGTGAACCAGTTCCGCACGTACAGCTGGACGTCGGCGTCCGAGGTGAATCTTTGGCCCCGCAGAGCCCTTTTCAGTGGACCAAACATGGCGTAATCACAGGGAGAGAGGTCTGGACTGTATGGAGGATGGCCGAGAACCTCCCATTTGAATTTCTGCAGGAGTGCCGCGACTGCGTTGGCCGTATGAGGTCGTGCATTGTCGTGGAGCGACCACGGCGGCTATGGCGTTCACTGTCACTCGGCGGTCCTGGGTTATGAGTGCATCAACCAGCTGGACGTTGTCATCGGTAATGCAGGGAGTGCCCCAGACCGGGCATCATCGCCTAACGACACCCGCCTTTCCCTGAAGCGCTTGTGCCACGCCTTGACCCTTGTAAGGGACATGCAGTGTTCGCCGTACACTTGTGACATTCGGCGATGAATGTCCGTTCTCCCTACTCCTTCCGCTATCAGAAACCGAACAACACCTCTTTGCTCTTCGGTTGACGCCTCCATGTCACTGTTTGCAATGCGACTGGCAGCGTTGGACGATTGATGCATGCTGCTGCTCGCTTTGTATCGTCACGTGACGTACACGCGTGCCCTCTAGCAACGGGCTGTGACCTTCCACGCTCTGGTCGGAACCACGCCTCGTTACACACGCCACGATTAGCCGATGTAGTCACCGGTTTGCGCATTCACTTTTTGAACGCACCTTATAAATACAGATTGTCAGAGGTTCCCGCGGAATATAAACGTGAGTTAAAATTTCCTTCTTCATATTCCCTGAAAATTGCTGCTATCAAGCGTAAAAATAACTAAATAATCAATAGGCTAATAAGGCCTGTAACGATGGATCATTACCCTGACAGTCTTGTCACGAACAGGGCGTAACGACAGATCGTTACCTTGAATGTCAAAGGGTTAAGCCTCGTCTCGCGCCCTTCCCATGTTAGCCTACAGCTTGTGCGATTCTTTCATCAGCGAGTGCGTTGTCGTAGCGGCGAAGCTGCTTGCTCCCACCAAGACGGAGCGGACTCGATTTCCGGTTAATGCATGTGAACTGTCACGTCAGTGGTAGCCTACAGATTGTACGCAAAAAGCAGGTCCTGTGACCATTGGTCTCGGAATTAACGGTCACGTAAATCTACAAACGTCATCATCTTCATTCTCTCGCTCTCTTGATCTTCGCACCATCTGTGCGAGGGTTCGTAGCATTAAAATGTCATTTGAAGGAAGGTAGGAAGCTTATAGTTGTACGTGATCTGTAATCTCGCGATCATGAGCCACTGGACCTCAATGTTTAGGCGGAATCTGAACCACATGACGTGATATTCCACTTCGAATATCTCACATATATAGACCGGGAATCGAACCCATCATTTGCCTTAATATTTTCATAATTTAAATTTAAAATGTCTCATATTCCACAAAATTAGAACTCATTTTGAAGACAAGATCGAATAACGATTAAGGGCTTTCTTTTAAGCCCCTTCATTATTTAGGACTATATAAATAATTTGTGATCTTTAATGTAGGGCTGCTTTCTACTTAAATACCAATGTTCATGCCATACGCTCCAGTAGTTTCTATACCAACCCATAACACACGACAAAATTGTACTGGAAATTTATTTTATGTAGGCTATACAGATTATTAGGGTTCTGAAGTTTAACACGTAAAAAGTACAAAATATGCAAGCAAATATGCCTCAAAAGCTAGCTGAATATGACCTTAAAACAGAAAAATATGAACTATGTCCTCGCCAACCCAGGGTCGTTAAGCTGTATTACACAAAATTGTTTCATTAGTGCCTTTAAAAACTACTTTAAATTGCAAATATTCCAATTAAATTAAGAGTTTTTCTCTGCTTTAATACATAACTCGTCCCAAGCTTAAGTTCCTGACAGTCTTGTTCGCTCTATTGAACCTTCCATAATATAAAGTATATGGCCGGGTGAGAAAACAGTGGACAAAGCAATGTCTTGCACGCGAATTGTGATATGAAAGGTTTTTTTTTCCTTTACAAGGGACTGGAGAATTCGTCTATGACGTTGCGTTGGAGTGAAATAATTATCTCTCTATTGTAATTCCTGCTCTTGTCTCTGTTTAAGGTCAAACCGATTTAGGGGAGGTGGGTCTACTCCAAGCCCTTAAACAAATACATAGCCATTGTTCACAACAGGTGGAAGTAATGATTTTACACAAAAATATATTTATACATTTATCAGTTGTGTGGTGTTGCAAGTACAGTACCAGAGTGTTCGTGAGTTCAGTGAGTGAAGTTATCTTCTGTAAATTAATGTGTTATTATTATTAACCTTCAAGGTAATCTCCACTTAGTATAAAACAAAGTCCCCGATTCTTGGATGTCACGGGTAATCTCGAGAACCACTGGATGGATTTTGATGCGGTTTTCACCATTCCGTAAAGGATATCTCGAGGAAGGTTTCTGTAAAATATAATTTACTAGCAGTAGTGCCCGGCTTCGCCCGGTGGATTTATTTGTTTTATGGGTGATAATGAATACTACTACAGAACTGGCACAAGATACTTAAACTAACAGAAAAATATATTTTAAAAATATAACTTTTTGTGGGGGTGGTGGGGTAGTGGTGGTGGTTGTAGTGGGGGTGATAAGTAGTACAGTATAATGGACGTAACATTCAGTTAATTTTCCCGTAATGATAATAATGAATAGGGAAACGGAAAAATTTAATGCAGGCAGTGTTACTCGCAGGGTTCCAAAGGGTAAGTATACAAATTTTGGTTCAGATCGATGAAACTGTGTAGATTTGTGCCAAAGGGCCTAAATGCAGGGAATGGAGTGGTCTGTCCGAAATTTCAAGCAGACAGTGTTACTCTCAGGGTTCCAAAGGATAAGTATACAAATTTTGGTTCAGATTGGTGAAAAGGTGTAGATTTGTGCCAAAGGGCCTAAATGCAGGGAATGGAGTGGTCTGTCATAATTTTCATGTAGGCAGTGTAACTCGCAGGGTTCCAAAGTTCAACTATACACATTTTGGTTCAGATCGGTGAAACGGTGTAGATTTGTGCCAAAATGCCTAAATGCAGGGAATGGAGTGGTCGGTCCGAAATTGCACGCAGACTGTGTTACTCGCAGGGCTCCACAGGGTAAGTATACACATTTTGGTTCAGATCGGTGAAACGGTGTAGAATTGTGCCAAAGGGCCTAAATGCAGGGAATTGAGTGGTTTGTCAGAAATGTTTTGTAAACAGTGTTACTCGCAGGGTTCCAAAGGGTAAGTATACAAATTTTGGTTCGGATCGGTGGAACGGTGTACGTATCACTAACCATAACGCCGGCGCATGCGGATAGAGCAGTTCAGGAGCGCTTGTTCTACCGACTTACTGAACAAAAATCAATCTTTAAGGTTACCTGAGAGGTAAGCATAAACTATCCCGTTTGGTTTTGGCTATCATATAAAAAATAATTTTTCGAATCGGACTGGTAGTTCCAGAGATTAGCGCGTTTATAGACACAAACTAACAGACAGACTCTTCAGATTTATTATATTAGTATAGATTTATGATCAAAGGAAGCCAAGCAGTAACGATTTCAGTGAAAAAGTCGAGAAAAAAACCTGGCGTCTGTGCGCTTTTTAAGCTTACGCTGGGCAAACCGTTAAACATGTCAATATGCTGTGAGTGTAAGAATTGTTCAGCTTGAATAGTTCTACAAAAAAGTCCGCGAGAGCATATCTCTGTCTTCAACACTTCGCCCACTATTAGTGCTTTTATGTTTTCATTTCTTCCAACAATCTCCATTCAATTACTGAGTCGACAGTTTACGAGCTAGCTAGGGGCGAGCATATCACCCCAGTTACAGCCTAGCTAGTGGGCGGGCCTTTTACCGCACATACAGCCAACAGCAACTGTCGAGTTGTGTTTAGTTAAGACTTCAGAGAAGAGTGGTTGTGTTTAGAGTTTGCCTGGAAGTGCAACTCGGCTTTTCTTCATTTCGCCAGTGAACAGTCAAGTTAAGATTGGACGGAAGGGGGATTTGTGTTTCATGCACCTGGCCATTCTTAATTACGTCTGACAAGAATTCGTTGCAGATGCTATCTCCGTGATAATAAAATTAATAATCCAGTCAGTGATTTTAACCCATCATGCCGGGACGAAACACGGATATAGTTCGTAGTTGCTTGACATCGAAAAAAAAAAAAAAGCTTATCACGTAATGCATTCATAACTGTTCCCGGGCGAAGCTGGGGTGGGTTTCTAGTAAGGTAATAAATTGATTGTGTGTCACATAGGAATATGAATGTTGAATTTTTATTACAAATCCAATTTTTCCTGTACCTCTGAACACAAAGTTAGAAATTTATAAAATAGTTCCGTGAAGAATCAAATAACCTATTTCCATATAAGCTATTCTACTGGTCTTTTCCATCAAAATGTCTCTCTCGTATTAAACGCATTTTTATGTGATGTACTAAATTACTTTTAGTACACGACCTACGTTGTGATAAAGTATAGAACAAGAAGATCAAAATCAATATTCAATCCCCATAGGTTGTAGTCATTATAGACAAGAAACATAAAGAAAGCATAATCGTCTTACTATGGAACTTCGTTCGTCAAAATAACTCACTTCAAGATGCCAGCGACAAAACAAGTATTTCCGTGCAGAACTAAATAGCCTATTTTCTTATATACTACTTATGTTAACTGCCTCTATTAACATACAAAATTTCAGTTTGATTGCGGTAATAGTTTCGTTGATATTGAGAACCGTCTAAATATTTCGGATGGTTGCCATGTTGGATTCTTATATAAGTAGACCATTGAGTTATATACTATTGCAGGAAGATGATTTCGCAGGTGAATTATTCAAACTTCAATCGCTTGATTAGGACACAAGACAATAGACAAAGCGAGATTTTAAAATTTCGCACAACCACCATCTTGTGGTTATGAAAACAATTGAAATTAATTAGCTGTCAGTGGATTAAAGTTTGTATAAGCATTTACCGTACCAAGTTTCACTGCGCTCAGACTGTTAAATCGCAAGAAACATCCATTTCAATATTTTTATTTCGCGTCACCGCCATGTTGGATTTGAGCTCACCAGGTTATTGAAAGTCTTATATGAGGCACGTCCAGTAAGTAAGTTCCGTTTGGTAATAAAATTACATTGTGTACAGATACAGAAAAATTATTTATTGCACAACATTCTACACCTCTTAAACTACTTTTCCACATAACTGCCGAACTTTTGCAGGCATTTGTAATAGCGTGGCACAAGTTTTTGGAAACCTTCTTCATAGAAGTTTGCCGCCGACCGTAAACGAGAGTGAAGACTCCCCTGTAAGATATCCTACCGTTTGGCCACCACTGTTAGGCAAATTGCGTATGTGGTCAGGAGAACTCCTAAACATACGCAGTTCTCCTGGTAAGCACGCAATTTGCCTAACAGTGGTTGCCAAACGGTAGGATATCTTACAGAGGAGTCTTCATTCTCGTTTACGGTCGGCGGCAAACTTCTATGAAGAAGGTTTCCAAAAACTTGTGCCACGCTATTACAAATGCCTGCAAAAGTTCGGCAGTTATGTGGAAAAGTAGTTTAAGATGTGTAGAATGTTGTGCAATAAATAATTGTACTGTATCTGTACACAATTTAATTTTATTACCAAAGGAACTTACTTTCTGGACGTGACTCGTAGATGAATTTATGTAAATAGCCTTTATCAACATACAAATTTTCAGTTGGATTGCTATCATAGATTAGTAGATATTGAGAACCGTCTAAATATTTCGGATGGTCGCCATGTTGGATTTTGATATGTGCAGGCCACAGAGTTATGTACTATTAGATGATGATTATTTCGTAGGTTCGTTATTCCAACGTTAACTTCGATCGCATTAGGATCGATAAGGACAAAAGAAATAAAAACTTAATTTTAAAATTTCGCACAGCCGCCATCTTGAGGTTATGTAAACAATTGAAGCAAATTAGATATCAGTGCATTCCAATGTGTATGAATATTTGCTGTACCCTGTTTTACTGCGCCCGGATGGTTAAATCACGAGAAAGGTCTATTTAAATGTTTGAATTTCGCTTGGCCGGAATGTTTGTTTTGGACCTAATAGGATTTTGAAAGTTACATAGGTGAACTTCAAGTAGTGCTTTTTATCATCGCACAGAATCCCATGGTGATATCAGTGATAGTTTCGGAGAGAATAGAATATGGATGAAATATTTTGCACAGTCGACATGTTAGATTGGTGAGACGTAATAAAATTTGAAGGACACGAGTAGGGGAGTGAGGGGGGTTCCAACGCACTCCAAAACCCTCCTTGCCCCACTACTAAGCCTCAGCCATGTTAAATATCTCTCGAACGCGTGGTCCGATTTTGACAAATGAGGTATCGTTGGACTCGGGCTGACGTCCTCTTTGCTATGGACCACTCGTTATATTTTTCAATTTTTTTTGAAAATTTTTGTTTTCGAAAGTTGGTGATAGTTTGAAAACTAAACATGATAGAACGTTGTGCCATGGCTCAAACGAATGGTCTTTATGCCCTTTATTTTATATAATGAAACTTTTTTACTTTTATGTTTTTTTTGAAAACACTCGAATTTTGAAAATCCTATATTTTGGAAACTAGGAACTCTACAAAAACGTTTATTTGACATAAATGAAAGGTCCCTATGCCCTCTACCCCCAAAATAAATTTCAAGTCGCTAGAGCAAAAATTTGTGTTTTGTAAGTGTAGTAGTGTGGTAAGGGGAAAGCTGTCTACTAACTTATTGAACCCTCCTCGTATTTGCCCCGAACCTGATATCTCGCTAACCAAACATGGGATTTGAACATACAGGGTGTCCTAGCACTCGTAGTGATTCCCCCTACTTTCCTATAGCCTCTTTATTTAATGAAAAGACCAAAACTAAAAGGTCATCCGCTTTTAATATCTCTCGAACCAATCATGCTAGAGGCATGTTCGACAGGTCCAACGACTCGGGGTGACGTCCTCTCTGCTATGGAGCACTCGTTATAATTTTTAATAAAATTGGAAACTCGATTTTGGGGTAAACACGTGTTTTTGTGATTTTGCCGATATCTCACGAAGCAATAACGCTAGAGGCATGTACGATGGGTCCAAGGATTCGGGCAGACGTCCTCTTTGCTATAGACCACTCGTTGTAATTTTTTAAAATTTTGGAAACGCGATTTTGGGGTAAACACGTGTTTTTTGTGATTTTTGCCGATATTTCACGAACCAATAACGCTAAGGACGTGTACGAGGTGTCCTAGGACTCGGGCTAACGCCCCCTTTCAAATGTGGTAGATATTGTTTCCACAAAATAATTCACAAAGAGCCTAACGCCATACATGTTGAGAAAAAAAATTCTTTACCGTTACCTGTTTATAATGTTTATGAAGCGTGGTGGTTGAGAGAGACGATACGGCTGGGTGTGTGTGTTTCAACGAACCTGTCGCTGACCACGGTGGCTGTGTTCAATAGATCAATCGCTATTTCGACGAGTCGGTGTATGACAGAGCGAGCGTGCGTTTTCTGATATTCTACCTTTAACGTGTAAACGGTGATGAGAACTTGGTTCTATGTTGATCGAAGCGAGTACAGAAAACACACTTGCAAACGAGCAGGAGGTGAATGTCATTTGAGCTTATTGGAAGGCTCCGATCTGACTTGACAACAGGTGCAATGGAAAAAATGACCAAGACGCTTGAAGGTGAAATAATCTGACCATTGTGGTGGTAGGGAAGTGCGAAATGCATGTGAACTTGTGTGAAACCACAGGCACGCTAAACCAGTGACATCCTGTCTTGCTTCGTACGTGACAAAATGCAAGTTGACGTGAAATTTGATCTACCGCAGGTGTTCACTTGGGACGTTATCTATCTACATGCGCGATAACTGTTAACAAGTTACATCCTGTTTTGCTGCGTACGTGACAAAATGCAAGTTCATGTGAAATTTGATCCGGCACAGGTGTTCGCCTGGGACGTTAGCTGTCCACGTGCACGATAAGAGAATGTTCAAAGCGTGAGAAAAAATGATTATACATGCAACGTAGCATATATAAAGACATGTCGTTATCATTTCCACTCTCACTTGGGTGGACTACCTTTGAACACACTGCGTTGCATGAAACCCCTGGTCTTGTTTAACAGTTTTGGTGTTGGTGGAAAATACTTAACCTTGTTGTGGGGTAGGTATTTATTTATATATTTATTCATTTATACATTTATTGATTAATATATATATTTACAAGCAATTATTTATTGATTAAGTAATTAATGATTTTATTTATTTGTTTGCAGATAACCGGCATACCTTACATGTCTGAGGGAGAAGAAACCATTGCACTTTTGAGCCCACTAGAAGGGAAGAGTAACAAGTCACTGCAAGTAAAGGTGAGATGATTTTTTTAAACTAACTTGTTTCATTTTTTGTTTTATGTTTTATTTTATGAAATGTATGTATTAACCTGAATTTAGGTATTTATAGCGGTTTATTTTATTTATTTTTAGAAACTTGGAAAGAATAGCCTTACCGCCGTAGCAGTCGCTGAAAAAAAACAGAAACGCACTAAAGCGAAACCACTGCCAAAGAGTGAACTGTTTAAAACTCAGGTAAGTCCAACTTAAAAATGCTATTCCATTTTACCACTACTGAAAACTCGTAGACAAAAAAAATTCATTACCTGTACATGACTGGGACAATGATTGCTTTCTTGATTAATGGCTATGTTGTTGTTGTTGACTGGGAAAAGTACAAGGCCATGTTGGATTTTCTAAAAATAAAAATAATAAATTTAATTTATGGGTGGTTCCCTATGGACTCAACGAATATCCACAGGTTTGAACATGATAATGTGAACAAAATGACATGACATTCATTTTGTTTATATATTGGTTAAAGGGAGGGTGGGGGAATGTAAATGACTGTAGCTTTATAAAAAAGAAAATAAGTACATGGGTTACTGTTAGTGCCAACATACAGTTTATTTTTAATGGTGTTTTGATATATTAATGCCAATTAACGTTAACGTTTTATTTACAAGTATTGATTGATTGATTGATTGATTGATTGATTGAGTGATGGGATATTTTGTTTGCTTTTAGGTGTCGTCATGTGCCATTAACGTAATGAACAGACAGTGAACAAGCATGCATTATGCTTTAAAGTACTCTGTGCAATGTTAATAACTTACAATAAGAAAAAGTTTTATTATAACACATGGCGTTAGTACCAAATACAACAAGTGAGCAAGTTGGTTTACCACGTGGGTTAAATTTAAAATCAGAACATGATCGATGGTTAACATTTGAATCCTGGCCTGTAGGCTTTTTGTCGACGCATGAACTTGCAAAAGCCGTTTTTTTTTTACTTGAACCGAGAAGATGTGGTGCGCTGTGTGTTTTGTCGTATTGAACTTTCACATTGGGAAGAAGGGGATGATCCCTTTAGAGACCATTTGCGATGGTCTCCTCACTGTACTTACATGCTTGGAAAGCAAGTGGGTAACCTACCCGTGCATTCATTTTACCGAACCACAAGGCCTTTGACCGCTACTTACGTTGCTGAATCACAAATAAATAATAATAATGATGTATTACCAGCCAACGGTAGTGTCGATATATGTGGTCCATATGCCATAGACAGTGTTGAATTGGCGTGTGCTTTTGAAAATTTGGGAGTTTGCAAGGCTAAAGCACTAGCACACCCAGAGTACAGCTCTGTTGAAAAACGTTTCGAATCTTATAAAAATGTTTGGCCATTAATATTAAAACACCTTACCAAACAGCTAAGTGAAGCTGGATTTTTTTATACTGGTGAAGGGGATAAAACAATATGTTTTTATTGTGGATTTGCTTTAAAGGATTGGCAAATGACTGATGACCCTTTTGTGCAACTCGCTCGTTGGTTACCAAACTGTAAATACATGGTGTTGCTTAAAGGTCAGGAATTTGTGAACACTATTCGTAAAGAAAAAGTGATTGCAGCACAAGACATAAAAGTGCCTTTAGAGTTAGAGCACGCGGAGCAAATACATAAGGCTGAAAGAAAAGACTTGTCTCACGAACAGATACAAAAGTGTGACCAACAATTATGTAAAATTTGTTATCAAGATGAACTAGGTGTTGTATTTTTACCCTGTGGACACATGATAGCCTGTGTCAAGTGTGCATTAGAACTTAACACTTGTGCTATATGCAGAAAAGTAGTATCTGCTACAGTTAGGGCATTTCTTGCATAACTAGTATAATTTATTCGCCATGCATAGTGCAAAATCCTTAATTGCACAATATTATTAAAGCTGTTTTAGAGTGTAATTGATATGCTTTTGTTTTGTTTATAGACTACTACAATGAATGTTTTGAATGCTGTGGGACAATCATGTGGCTTAGAGACAAAGAAGCTCAGCGAATTGCCAACGCATATTCCATTCCGCATTATCAAGATTCGGAAATTGAAAACAGCATATGGTGATCGTGTACTTTGTGTATGTGAAAACTTTGAGACATTTCTGCCTATACGGTTTAATGATATGTCGGAAAGTGTTTTTGATGAAGTCAATAATGCTGTGCAACCTGTACACTTAATTTATGAAGGTTTTAAAAACAATAGGTGCATGGTTCGTTTTAATTAAATAAATTAAAAAAATGTGAAATAATAATGGAAAATATAAGTAATGACAATATACTGAAAAAGAAAGAAAATATGTGTATAGAATAGTAATGTTTCAGTGTTTAGTGTTGTCTTTAAAAATATTATGATGAAACCAAAAAAAACAAGAAATGTATATAAAGTTTGTAAATAAATGCAAAATCATGTTACAATGTTGTTTTATTTTATACAAAGTTAGTATATTTAACATTGCAGAGTATACATGATTATGACAATAAATGCACACTGAATACAAGCCTTTCTCACTTTACAATAGTCTGTTATAGTTTTAAACACAAGGCTTGTTGTAGATTATTTTATAGCAATGTCCATTCAACGTTGTTTTCGAAAAGTGGGAAGCCGCAATGGTTGTATAGGCATAAAAGCTTTATTGTTATTACTATTTAGTCACTTTGATCCCCTTGCATATCAAGAGCAGATGACCTAGTTGTTCCACTCTTTAAAACGACAACAACAACACTACCTCTTGCATAGTTTGTGATGTTGATGGCTCTTGCGACGTGGAAGATGGATTAAAAATAACTTTTAGAACTGGGGTTAACCGTTGCTCATTAAACAACGCACTATTTTGAGTAGCAATATGGTTTTCTTGATTTTTTGTCGACGGCAACTGTGTTTCATGCAGCACACTACATTGATGATCACTGACACTTAAAACCTCACTATTTTTACTTTTTAGGTCACCACGACAATGTTTGGAACGTTGCTTTGAACAACGCCAAATAACAGTTCCATTTTTATTGGTTCGTTTCACAATATATGAATATCCTTTATAGTATGCGTAAGGCTTACCATACCTAGTCACTGATACTTCCATATCAACTGTCAAGCATAGACTAAGCTCTAGTAAAGTCAACTTGGTAATAAGAATACTAGTTTAGTGTGAGAGCAAATATGGATCCAAAGAGTTCAGGTAAAAGTGAAAGCAAATAAGCAAATATAAGAAACAAGAGTGGGGGGTAAAAGTGGTCGCAAAGTGGCAGACCCATTACACAATAATTTCAGCACGACGAAGCTCTTGTTCAATTTCTTTGATTTCCCAATCGTGACCGATATGCCCAGCTTGTCGTAAAGCATGCAATTGTCGAAGCCGTTGAATTAGCTTACTGGGTTTGTTCCAGTATACAAATTTAACAAATGATTTTTTAGGTGTAAACAAAGCATTACCATTATCATGATCATTATCATCATCATCATCATCATTATCATCATCATGATCACCATTATCATCATGACCATCATCACTGTTACTATATAGTCCTTTTGATCCTCTTGCAATACCACTTTATTTATAGTCTGAGTTGATTTTGATAGTGTTGAAGGTTTCTTGGACGTTGACAACTGTCCTAACATGACGTTTTGAGGACATGATAAGTCCTTTTGAACAAACACTGCACTATCTTTAGCCGCAATATCGTTTTCTTGAACTTGCTTTTTAGCATTTTGATAATTGTTTGTAAACAGTAAGCGTGGTTCGTTTCGAGCACTACATTGATGAACACTCACACTTAAAACCTTTCCATTTTTACTTTTCAGATTGCCTCGACATTTTGTTGACCTCTCTTTTGAGCATCGCCAGAATATTATTCCATTCACATTCTGGCGATTATAGTTATAGGAGTAGCCTTGATAGAGTGCACGTAGCCTACCTTTGTTGGTTGTAATAAGTTCCATAGTAGTAACTGACCTGTCAGTACGATGTTCACACTACAAAAGTTACAACTGTTTTGCTGATGGAGTGACCTACCATAAGCTTATATATTGGTTTATGTGTTGGCTTTTTGTGTTGGCTTTTTGTGTTGGCTTTTCGTGTTGGCTTTTGTGTTGGCTTATGTGTTGGCTTTTTGTGTTGGCTTTTTGTGTTGGCTTTTCGTGTTGGCTTTTCGTGTTGGCTTTTCGTGTTGGCTTTTTGTGTTGGCATTTCGTGTTGGCTTTTGTGTTGGCTTTTCGTGTTGGCTTTTTGTGTTGGCTTTCCGTGTTGGCATTTCGTGTTGGCTTTTCGTGTTGGCTTTTTTGAACTGGCCTTTCGTGTTGGCTTTTTGTATTGGCTTTTCGTGTTGGCTTTTTGTGTTGGCTTTAGTATTGGCTTTTGTATCGGCTTATTTGACAAGTTATTTGTGTCAATGTATTTAGTGGATTTTTTTCTTGGTGTTGGAAAGTAGTTGAAAGAGAGGGAATATTTAAAGACTTAACCTCAGCTCACTAACCTAACCTAACCTAACCTAACTTTACCTAACCTAACCTAACCTTTCAACTCTCAGATGTTAATTAAATTCTGTGCATAGTCAAGTTGGAACCCAAGACCTCAGGGGTAAAAAAACAATTATTTTTGACGACTTATTTTGGTAACTTACTTTAATGGCTAACCTAACTTTACCTAACCTAACCTAACCTCAGCTCACTTTGGATATTACTAGTAAGTGTTCATATCCTCTGCTAGATAGCATGCTAGTAGTACAGGTAGTGCTCATATTTACCGCTAGGTAGCGGAAACATACTTTGCATGTTGCATGTGACACTTGTGAAGTTTAACCACATGCAAGACGTGCTTGTATAAGTTCTCTATTTAAACTCAATATACAATTCACCACTAAATGTTCAGAACTAACATGTATAGCCATGTTTAGGGTATATAGGAGACCCTTAGCAAGAAAGGCTGTCTAACCCACGGGTGTACAGCCTTGTCATACGCAGTAAGCACCTGTTGGCAGAAAACAACAACAACAACAATTTGAGAAAGCCAACAACATATCCATTAATGTATTTAAAGGAAACAGTTTTTTGTTGGCTTTCTCAAATTGTTGTTGTTGTTGTTTTCTGCCAACAGGTGCTTACTGCGTATGACAAGGCTGTACACTCGTGGGTTAGACAGCCTTTCTTGCTAAGGGTCTCCTATATACCCTAAACATGGCTATACATGTTAGTTCTGAACATTTAGTGGTGAATTGTATATTGAGTTTAAATAGAGAACTTATACAAGCACGTCTTGCATGTGGTTAAACTTCACAAGTGTCACATGCAACATGCAAAGTATGTTTCCGCTACCTAGCGGTAAATATGAGCACTACCTGTACTACTAGCATGCTATCTAGCAGAGGATATGAACACTTACTAGTAATATCCAAAGTGAGCTGAGGTTAGGTTAGGTTAGGTAAAGTTAGGTTAGCCATTAAAGTAAGTTACCAAAATAAGTCGTCAAAAATAATTGTTTTTTTACCCCTGAGGTCTTGGGTTCCAACTTGACTATGCACAGAATTTAATTAACATCTGAGAGTTGAAAGGTTAGGTTAGGTTAGGTAAAGTTAGGTTAGGTTAGGTTAGGTTAGTGAGCTGAGGTTAAGTCTTTAAATATTCCCTCTCTTTCAACTACTTTCCAACACCAAGAAAAAAATCCACTAAATACATTGACACTAATAACTTGTCAAATAAGCCAATACAAAAGCCAATACTAAAGCCAACACAAAAAGCCAACACGAAAAGCCAATACAAAAAGCCAACACGAAAGGCCAGTACAAAAAAGCCAACACGAAAAGCCAACACGAAATGCCAACACGGAAAGCCAACACAAAAGCCAACACGAAAAGCCAACACAAAAGCCAACACGAAATGCCAACACGAAAAGCCAACACAAAAAGCCAACACGAAAAGCCAACACGAAAAGCCAACACGAAAAGCCAACACAAAATGCCAACACAAAAAGCCAACACATAAGCCAACACAAAAGCCAACACGAAAAGCCAACACAAAAAGCCAACACAAAAAGCCAACACATAAACCAATATATAAGCTTATGGTAGGTCACTCCATCAGCAAAACAGTTGTAACTTTTGTAGTGTGAACATCGTACTGACAGGTCAGTTACTACTATGGAACTTATTACAACCAACAAAGGTAGGCTACGTGCACTCTATCAAGGCTACTCCTATAACTATAATCGCCAGAATGTGAATGGAATAATATTCTGGCGATGCTCAAAAGAGAGGTCAACAAAATGTCGAGGCAATCTGAAAAGTAAAAATGGAAAGGTTTTAAGTGTGAGTGTTCATCAATGTAGTGCTCGAAACGAACCACGCTTACTGTTTACAAACAATTATCAAAATGCTAAAAAGCAAGTTCAAGAAAACGATATTGCGGCTAAAGATAGTGCAGTGTTTGTTCAAAAGGACTTATCATGTCCTCAAAACGTCATGTTAGGACAGTTGTCAACGTCCAAGAAACCTTCAACACTATCAAAATCAACTCAGACTATAAATAAAGTGGTATTGCAAGAGGATCAAAAGGACTATATAGTAACAGTGATGATGGTCATGATGATAATGGTGATCATGATGATGATAATGATGATGATGATGATGATAATGATCATGATAATGGTAATGCTTTGTTTACACCTAAAAATCATTTGTTAAATTTGTATACTGGAACAAACCCAGTAAGCTAATTCAACGGCTTCGACAATTGCATGCTTTACGACAAGCTGGGCATATCGGTCACGATTGGGAAATCAAAGAAATTGAACAAGAGCTTCGTCGTGCTGAAATTATTGTGTAATGGGTCTGCCACTTTGCGACCACTTTTACCCCCCACTCTTGTTTCTTATATTTGCTTATTTGCTTTCACTTTTACCTGAACTCTTTGGATCCATATTTGCTCTCACACTAAACTAGTATTCTTATTACCAAGTTGACTTTACTAGAGCTTAGTCTATGCTTGACAGTTGATATGGAAGTATCAGTGACTAGGTATGGTAAGCCTTACGCATACTATAAAGGATATTCATATATTGTGAAACGAACCAATAAAAATGGAACTGTTATTTGGCGTTGTTCAAAGCAACGTTCCAAACATTGTCGTGGTGACCTAAAAAGTAAAAATAGTGAGGTTTTAAGTGTCAGTGATCATCAATGTAGTGTGCTGCATGAAACACAGTTGCCGTCGACAAAAAATCAAGAAAACCATATTGCTACTCAAAATAGTGCATTGTTTAATGAGCAACGTTTAACCCCAGTTCTAAAAGTTATTTTTAATCCATCTTCCACGTCGCAAGAGCCATCAACATCACAAACTATGCAAGAGGTAGTGTTGTTGTTGTCGTTTTAAAGAGTGGAACAACTAGGTCATCTGCTCTTGATATGCAAGGGGATCAAAGTGACTAGTAATAACAATAAAGCTTTTATGCCTATACAACCATTGCGGCTTCCCACTTTTCGAAAACAACGTTGAATGGACATTGCTATAAAATAATCTACAACAAGCCTTGTGTTTAAAACTATAACAGACTATTGTAAAGTGAGAAAGGCTTGTATTCAGTGTGCATTTATTGTCATAATCATGTATACTCTGCAATGTTAAATATACTAACTTTGTATAAAATAAAACAACATTGTAACATGCTTTTGCATTTATTTACAAACTTTATATACATTTCTTGTTTTTTTTTGGTTTCATCATAATATTTTTAAAGACAACACTAAACACTGAAACATTACTATTCTATACACATATTTTCTTTCTTTTTCAGTATATTGTCATTACTTATATTTTCCATTATTATTTCAAATTTTTTTAATTTATTTAATTAAAACGAACCATGCACCTATTGTTTTTAAAACCTTCATAAATTAAGTGTACAGGTTGCACAGCATTATTGACTTCATCAAAAACACTTTCCGACATATCATTAAACCGTATAGGCAGAAATGTCTCAAAGTTTTCACATACACAAAGTACACGATCACCATATGCTGTTTTCAATTTCCGAATCTTGATAATGCGGAATGGAATATGCGTTGGCAATTCGCTGAGCTTCTTTGTCTCTAAGCCACATGATTGTCCCACAGCATTCAAAACATTCATTGTAGTAGTCTATAAACAAAACAAAAGCATATCAATTACACTCTAAAACAGCTTTAATAATATTGTGCAATTTGGGATTTTGCACTATGCATGGCGAATAAATTATACTAGTTATGCAAGAAATGCCCTAACTGTAGCAGATACTACTTTTCTGCATATAGCACAAGTGTTAAGTTCTAATGCACACTTGACACAGGCTATCATGTGTCCACAGGGTAAAAATACAACACCTAGTTCATCTTGATAACAAATTTTACATAATTGTTGGTCACACTTTTGTATCTGTTCGTGAGACAAGTCTTTTCTTTCAGCCTTATGTATTTGCTCCGCGTGCTCTAACTCTAAAGGCACTTTTATGTCTTGTGCTGCAATCACTTTTTCTTTACGAATAGTGTTCACAAATTCCTGACCTTTAAGCAACACCATGTATTTACAGTTTGGTAACCAACGAGCGTGTTGCACAAAAGGGTCATCAGTCATTTGCCAATCCTTTAAAGCAAATCCACAATAAAAACATATTGTTTTATCCCCTTCACCAGTATAAAAAAATCCAGCTTCACTTAGCTGTTTGGTAAGGTGTTTTAATATTAATGGCCAAACATTTTTATAAGATTCGAAACGTTTTTCAACAGAGCTGTACTCTGGGTGTGCTAGTGCTTTAGTCTTGCAAACTCCCAAATTTTCAAAAGCACACGCCAATTCAACACTGTCTATGGCATATGGACCACATATATCGACACTACCGTTGGCTGGTAATACATCATTATTATTATTTATTTGTGATTCAGCAACGTAAGTAGCGGTCAAAGGCCTTGTGGTTCGGTAAAATGAATGCACGGGTAGGTTACCCACTTGCTTTCCAAGCATGTAAGTACAGTGAGGAGACCATCGCAAATGGTCTCTAAAGGGATCATCCCCTTCTTCCCAATGTGAAAGTTCAATACGACAAAACACACAGCGCACCACATCTTCTCGGTTCAAGTAAAAAAAAAACGGCTTTTGCAAGTTCATGCGTCGACAAAAAGCCTACAGGCCAGGATTCAAATGTTAACCATCGATCATGTTCTGATTTTAAATTTAACCCACGTGGTAAACCAACTTGCTCACTTGTTGTATTTGGCACATGACGACACCTAAAAGCAAACAAAATATCCCATCACTCAATCAATCAATCAATCAATCAATCAATACTTGTAAATAAAACGTTAACGTTAATTGGCATTAATATATCAAAACACCATTAAAAATAAACTGTATGTTGGCACTAACAGTAACCCATGTACTTATTTTCTTTTTTATAAAGCTACAGTCATTTACATTCCCCCACCCTCCCTTTAACCAATATATAAACAAAATGAATGTCATGTCATTTTGTTCACATTATCATGTTCAAACCTGTGGATATTCGTTGAGTCCATAGGGAACCACCCATAAATTAAATTTATTATTTTTATTTTTAGAAAATCCAACATGGCCTTGTACTTTTCCCAGTCAACAACAACAACATAGCCATTAATCAAGAAAGCAATCATTGTCCCAGTCATGTACAGGTAATGAATTTTTTTTGTCTACGAGTTTTCAGTAGTGGTAAAATGGAATAGCATTTTTAAGTTGGACTTACCTGAGTTTTAAACAGTTCACTCTTTGGCAGTGGTTTCGCTTTAGTGCGTTTCTGTTTTTTTCAGCGACTGCTACGGCGGTAAGGCTATTCTTTCCAAGTTTCTAAAAATAAATAAAATAAACCGCTATAAATACCTAAATTCAGGTTAATACATACATTTCATAAAATAAAACATAAAACAAAAAATGAAACAAGTTAGTTTAAAAAATCATCTCACCTTTACTTGCAGTGACTTGTTACTCTTCCCTTCTAGTGGGCTCAAAAGTGCAATGGTTTCTTCTCCCTCAGACATGTAAGGTATGCCGGTTATCTGCAAACAAATAAATAAAATCATTAATTACTTAATCAATAAATAATTGCTTGTAAATATATATATTAATCAATAAATGTATAAATGAATAAATATATAAATAAATACCTACCCCACAACAAGGTTAAGTATTTTCCACCAACACCAAAACTGTTAAACAAGACCAGGGGTTTCATGCAACGCAGTGTGTTCAAAGGTAGTCCACCCAAGTGAGAGTGGAAATGATAACGACATGTCTTTATATATGCTACGTTGCATGTATAATCATTTTTTCTCACGCTTTGAACATTCTCTTATCGTGCACGTGGACAGCTAACGTCCCAGGCGAACACCTGTGCCGGATCAAATTTCACATGAACTTGCATTTTGTCACGTACGCAGCAAAACAGGATGTAACTTGTTAACAGTTATCGCGCATGTAGATAGATAACGTCCCAAGTGAACACCTGCGGTAGATCAAATTTCACGTCAACTTGCATTTTGTCACGTACGAAGCAAGACAGGATGTCACTGGTTTAGCGTGCCTGTGGTTTCACACAAGTTCACATGCATTTCGCACTTCCCTACCACCACAATGGTCAGATTATTTCACCTTCAAGCGTCTTGGTCATTTTTTCCATTGCACCTGTTGTCAAGTCAGATCGGAGCCTTCCAATAAGCTCAAATGACATTCACCTCCTGCTCGTTTGCAAGTGTGTTTTCTGTACTCGCTTCGATCAACATAGAACCAAGTTCTCATCACCGTTTACACGTTAAAGGTAGAATATCAGAAAACGCACGCTCGCTCTGTCATACACCGACTCGTCGAAATAGCGATTGATCTATTGAACACAGCCACCGTGGTCAGCGACAGGTTCGTTGAAACACACACACCCAGCCGTATCGTCTCTCTCAACCACCACGCTTCATAAACATTATAAACAGGTAACGGTAAAGAATTTTTTTTCTCAACATGTATGGCGTTAGGCTCTTTGTGAATTATTTTGTGGAAACAATATCTACCACATTTGAAAGGGGGCGTTAGCCCGAGTCCTAGGACACCTCGTACACGTCCTTAGCGTTATTGGTTCGTGAAATATCGGCAAAAATCACAAAAAACACGTGTTTACCCCAAAATCGCGTTTCCAAAATTTTAAAAAATTACAACGAGTGGTCTATAGCAAAGAGGACGTCTGCCCGAATCCTTGGACCCATCGTACATGCCTCTAGCGTTATTGCTTCGTGAGATATCGGCAAAATCACAAAAACACGTGTTTACCCCAAAATCGAGTTTCCAATTTTATTAAAAATTATAACGAGTGCTCCATAGCAGAGAGGACGTCACCCCGAGTCCTTGGACCTGTCGAACATGCCTCTAGCAGGATTGGTTCGAGAGATATTAAAAGCGGATGACCTTTTAGTTTTGGTCTTTTCATTAAATAAAGAGGCTATAGGAAAGTAGGGGGAATCACTACGAGTGCTAGGACACCCTGTATGTTCAAATCCCATGTTTGGTTAGCGAGATATCAGGTTCGGGGCAAATACGAGGAGGGTTCAATAAGTTAGTAGACAGCTTTCCCCTTACCACACTACTACACTTACAAAACACAAATGTTTGCTCTAGCGACTTGAAATTTATTTTGGGGGTAGAGGGCATAGGGACCTTTCATTTATGTCAAATAAACGTTTTTGTAGAGTTCCTAGTTTCCAAAATATAGGATTTTCAAAATTCGAGTGTTTTCAAAAAAAACATAAAAGTAAAAAAGTTTCATTATATAAAATAAAGGGCATAAAGACCATTCGTTTGAGCCATGGCACAACGTTCTATCATGTTTAGTTTTCAAACTATCACCAACTTTCGAAAACAAAAATTTTCAAAAAAAAATTGAAAAATATAACGAGTGGTCCATAGCAAAGAGGACGTCAGCCCGAGTCCAACGATACCTCATTTGTCAAAATCGGACCACGCGTTCGAGAGATATTTAACATGGCTGAGGCTTAGTAGTGGGGCAAGGAGGGTTTTGGAGTGCGTTGGAACCCCCCTCACTCCCCTACTGACACGGTCAGAGTAGGACGATACAATGCTATAACCTTACCGAGTTTCATTAAATTCGCTGGAGCCGTTTAGATTATATTAGGGAGGGGGACACGCACACACATAGGCACACACACCCACACTCACGGACAAATGTAAGCTCATAAGTCCATTTTTTTTCATAAATAAATAAAAATAGGCTAATAATGAGGTTATAAAATTTCCAACTGATTCCATCATATATATTATTTCAGTCGGCCTAGTATAGATCCCTCCTGCGGCGCTCACAAGCGACCGATCGTGACAAATAAACATTCAAATGAAAGGGAATAGACATTAACAGTGACTAATCGCACTCTAATTTCATAAATATCTACAATTTCTTTAGAAAATGACTTTAAAAAATGTACGAAGTGTGCTATTTGCAGATGCTGTTGCTGTAGGAAAATACGCTCCATATTTCCTGGCCACTTCACATTTTGGCCGCTGTGACGCCTGTTTAATGCCATTATAAGATTCTGAGGTCTTTCCTTTATCATTTTGCATGGATTTCAGAAACAGTAAATCAAAGGAATTAGTACTCAAATCGTATAATCTCTTAGTTATCGATTAACCGGTGAGTGTTATGATGAACCAATTTTCAGCGATTGCCTTCTTAAGTTAGGGAACGTAGAACTTGGAATTCTAACTGAAATGTAAATAGTGTTCTATAATCATTTGGTTGAAATAAAAACATAACAACCTTTCTCCTTAAGTCTCTCATTATAAACCTATTGGGGGGAAAGTGTAGTTTATGAACATGCGAGATATCTTGCACGGGTGCGCTAGTCTTAAATATTTGAAACAATTGAACATTATTAGATATCTCTATGCTAAATTCAGAATAAAGATTCACTGTGCCAAGTTTCACTGCACTCGGGTAAATTGAACGGCAGAAAAGTTATTTTAAATATTTGAATATCACTTGGCCGCCATGTCGTTTTTGTGTTTCTCAGAAATTAGAAAATCACATCAATTCCTTTACTTAACAGTCCTCTAAATAGTTTAGGAGTTATTGAGAACTGGTGAAATAGCCTGTATAGCATGGAAGCCATGTTGATTGTTTTATATTATGTAGGCTATGCTATAGAATTGTATGCCAGCAAATTAATATTAGAATCGAGGCTATTTATATCAACCTACATATATATTGGTTGTTTTCTTTGTCGTGTAGCCTCCTGGGAGGCCGAGTGCAGGTCTTTCTAGTGAACAGCCCGTGGGCGACCTGCGAGTCGGAATGATGATGAAGAAGACGTCACATACACCCAGTCCCCGGGCCAGAGGAGTCGACTTTAGGAGATTAAAATCCCCGAGGGTCCGGCCAGGAATCGAACCCCGGACCCTTTGGGCCAAAGCTTAGAGAGCTAACCAATTCGCCATGGGGTCGGACATTGCTTGTTTAAGACACGGGAAATAAGATCGTAATTTTATAAGATTATGCACAGCAGCAATTTTTAGGTTCTTATACAAATTGTATTAAATTAGGCGCCAGTATATTGAACCTTGTGTGAAGATTTAACATGCTTCATTTCAAAAGTTTGATATTCCCCCTCTCTCATTCGTAAGTGCCATGTGTACCTCGTCCAAATATACCTGTATTAAGTTGCCAAGTCTAGTCTCTCTAATGTGGTGTATGTTACTGTATTCAGGATAATCTTCAACTATTAAACACCTGGTTTCAAACTCGCCACGCATAAGCTAAAAAAACTCTTTAAGCGCAAACAGTCTAGTGAGAATGTCCCGGCACCTTTGATACTGCCGTTAATACCGGCCTAGGTTTATTGAATAAAAAGATACATCGTACATCCTGATCCGATTACATGTTTCCCTTATTAATCCCTTATCTAGCTTGGCTGCATCGCTATGTTGTGTCTTGTTTCCGACAGGGTGTGTTTTCTAGTAGAATGAAGAGGGGTGAACTCTCCATGAAAGTGTGTTCGTTTAATTTATTGGGGTTGTCTCTTTTAGCTAAGTGTATCTCGATTGCTTCCTTTTTGTCAAGAGTGCCATTCGGTTCGTGATGGATTATTTTTAAGTTGGTTTCAATGTTAGTGAACTGTGTCCCGCATCGCACATGTGTTCGCATAGGCCGAGTGCGTCCCGTATTTTATCGCATTTCTGTGTTCATTGTATCGTGTATCCATTCTTCTCCCACTCTGCCCGATGTAATTTTCTTGACACACTGTATCTTGGCACGTAATGGAATATACCCCTGACTTTGAATACGGGTCTTGTTTATTAGATTACTATTGTGTCGCAGCTTTCCGGTTGAGTTGTTCGTTTTATGCCTTGTTTTTTGAACAGATTAGTGATTTTCATATGTATTCGCGTTCATATAATTGAATCATACAAACTGATACAGCTACAATACCTACATTAAACTTTCATTATTCGTTCAGTAGCATTGTTTTGTAAAGCAAATTAGTGGCCAATAATTAATGCTGGGACTGATAAAACGCAGCTTATAAGAGGGAGAATCTATGGATAAAGTTTGCTATCTTGGAAATAAGTGCCAAATGAGAGTTTCAGGACTGCAGTATAATTGGCAACTGTTGCGTTTTGTAAGCGTTTGATGTTGATGCACTCAGTATTTCACTAAGAGTTACCGCGTCTAGCCGCTCTGCTTGAGTCAGATAAAAGGAAACCTCCATCGTCCTTTAAGATGTTTGAAATGTCTACTGCTATGACAGAGTTGACAGAAATTCTGGCAGCCACCCAGTGAGTACAAGCGAGCGAGCAAGCAAGCAAGGGCACGAAATATTTCTATGCTCCAAGTGTTTTCTTAAGGGTCAAGTTCAATCCAACAGACCCATTTTCTTCAACTGTTCTGTATTGAAGGATACTACGAACACATGTTTCTTTATTCCCTTTCTCAAGGAGGTGGGGATGGGGTGAGATAAATCGCTACTTGCCGGTAAGTTATGATAGGATGAACGTCATCGGAGGAGATGAGGGAGGGGGCAGTGACTGGATATAAAGTACGCTGGTTCTATGGCTTGACCGAGCCCAGGATTTTTAAGGTGTAAAAAGTAACAACTAGTTCCGCGAAGAACTAAATATCCTATATACAGGGTGTCCCACCTAACTCTGCGACCTCAAATATTATCGAAATGAAACAAGATGTGAAAAATCTACTTGCACAGGAATGTTGCCACGTGAGGGGGTTACCCAATGGGAGGATATGTACAATCCAGGCAATTATAACAATACCACTTTTAACAAAAGTTACCTTTTTTTAAATGGAAAATACATGTTTTTTCTAGCAAAATCAATAGTAAACATACAATTATTGATAACAGAATTGGTTTCGCTTCTCTAAACCTCGTACCTTCTGAAATAACTAAAGTTGTAGGTTATTAACCAACGACAGTGGAGTATCAATGTTTGGTACGGTATCACTGGCAACCGTATTGTAGGTCCCTATTTTTATCAGGGAACACTAAACGAACAGAGATATGCATCATTTCTTCAAGACACGTTACCCCTTCTCATGGAGGACGTGGGATTTGAAACTCGTGTATCAATGTGGTTCCAGCATGATGGGTGCCCCGCATATTCCGCAAGTGTTGCCAGAGATGTAATGGATGAGAAGTTTCCAAATCGGTTGATAGGACGTGGTGGTCCTGTGAGATGGCCAGCACGGTCCCTCGACTTGACGCCATTAGACTACTTTCTCTGGAGCGCATTGCAAGATAGTCTATCAGGAAGTCCCAACTACAATAGCGAATATGCAACAGCGTATTACTTCGGCGTGTGCGGAAATATCTGTGGAAACACTGGGATCAGTACAACGCTCTGTTGTTCACGTCTACAGAAGTGCATTGATGCAAACGGTGGTCACATTGAACATCCGCTGAAGTGACACAGTTTCATCAGTTAAGATGTTACTGCTTACTTGTGAATGTCTCTTCCGTGCTGGATGTAATTTAAAAACATGACGTTTCTTTAAGCTATAGGCCACAAGTTTGTTTAGGAAATTGGTAATTGTACATTTTGAACTATGTGTACAGTTCTACACATTTGTTAAACTTGACAAACAGTGTCTCCATTGCCTTCCTCTACAATGTTAGTTATTTCAGAAGTTACAGGGTTTAGAGATGTGAAACCAATTCTGGTATCATTAATTGTATGTTTACTCTTGATTTTGCTAGAAAAAAACATGTATGTTCCATTAAAAAAGGTAACTTTGCGTTGAAAGTGAATTGTTATAATTGTCTGGATTGTGTATATCCTCCCATTTTGTGACCCCCCTAACGTGGCTACATTCCTGCGCAAGTAGAGTTTTCAAATCTTGTTTCATTTCGATAATATTTGAGGTCGCAAAGTTAGGTAGGACACCCTGTATATCCTAGTTATGTTAATTTCAGTTTGATTGCTGTCATAGATTAGTAGATAATGAGAACTGTCTAAATATTTCGGATGGTTGCCATGTTGGATTGTACATATGTAGGCCATAGAGTTATGTACTACTAGATGACGATTATTGCGTTGGTTCATTATTCAAACGTTAACTTCGATCGAATCAATAGGACGCAAGAACTAAAAACTTAATTTTAAAATTTCGCACAGCCACCATCTTGAGTTTATGTAAACAATTGAACTACATTAGATGCCAATTTATTACAATGTGCACAAACATTTGCTGAACATGTTTCACTGCGCTTGGATGGTTAAATCGCGAGAAAAGTCAATTTAAATCCTTCAACTTCGCTTAGCCGCCATCTTTCTTTTGTACTTCACAGGTTTTTGAAAGTCACATAGGCTAACTTCTAGTAGTGCCCTTTATCACCGTACCAAATTTCAGGGTGTAATCAGTAATAGCTTTGGATATAAGAAATGAAATATTTCGCACAGCCGCGATGTTGGATTGGTGAGACGTAGTAAAATTTGAAGGGCACGGTCAAGGTCGGATGAAATAGTATTGTGACCTTACCGAGTTTCATTGAATTTAGATTTTATTAGGGACACACACACACACACACACACACACACGCGCGCGCGGAAAAAAGGTTATCTCATAAGTCTATTTTTTCATAATTAAAAACAGGCTACAAATGAGGTTCTATCAGTACAGTTTGCCAATTTGCAGGTAAAAAGCGAAAGGTAGTAGGAGACGTCTGCAAAATAACCAGTGATGGACGAAGGAAAGAGGATATAAAATGTAGGTTGGCTCAGGCAAGGAAACATTTCTACAGAAGAGAAATCAGTTAACATCAAATAGCCTATAGATTTAGGTATTAGAAAGTCATTTTTGAAAGCCTTTGTCTGAGCGTGATGCTCTATGGAAGTGAAACTTTGACTATTGGCGCTGCAAAAAAGAGGAGAATAGAGGCGTTTGATGTGGTGTTACAAGATGAAGATGATGAAGATGTATGACGACGAGTGGGCGAGGAGAGATGTTTATGGCGACTGCTAATGAAGAGAAGAGATACTAAGACACCCAGGATTAGCAAACTTAGATATGGAAGCAAGGGTTGACCAAGGTTAGAATAATGTTAAACAGATTGCCTCGGATGTAAGGTGCGCTAGCTATGTAGAGATGAAACGATTATCTCATGACAGGGAGGCATGGAGGGCTGCATAAAGCCTGTCAAATTACTGAAGGCTCAAACAACAACAGAATCTTATTTAGAATTTACAGGATTGTTGGAATGACTTATATGGTTTGTATAACTCTCTGGCCATGCCTTTGGATTTTTAAGCTCTGTAACTTTAAATTGTAAAAAATAAAATTAACTGTAACTTGAGTATGTACTGTATTTGGAAGTACCAACTTCAATACACCAAGGATCAGGATGGACACTGCATGTGCAGACCAGTGGCGGATACAGGCCTTGCGGGGCCCTGGGCGGTATGATAAGGTGGGGCCCACAACAATAGGAAATAAAAAACAAGATGTTCAGTAAAGAACATATAGCCTACTTTCTCCTAAATGCATGGGTATTGTTATAACTCTTTGTCCTTTTCAAGGAGTATAATTGAATGTTGGTTGTAGTAGCTTGTTGAAATACAACGTGTTATACGGATATTAAACATGAATATGAGGTGTCCTTTGTTAGTGCTTCATCTGTACAAAATTTCATTCAATTCGTTTTCATCGTGTTTGAATTGATATTGTGAATCGATTTGCACACAAACATGGCCGCTATCTGCAAATAATTGGGCCGATGACCTTGTCGTTTGGTCAATAGATGCCTCCCACATAAAGGTATGTTGCTGCAAAATTTAGTAGAGATCGGCTGATTAGGTTGGTCGTAATTTGATTTAAGCTTTTAACATTTTGGTGGCCGCCATTACGTTTCCGTCAATATGGCGACGATATAAAACATGACACTAAGTTGCCTTTTACAAGTGCTACCTCTGTATCAAATTTCGTTCACATCGGTTTCACCGTGTTTGAATTGATAGGGGGAATCGATTTGCAAACATTTATGGCCGCTATCTGCAAACTATTTGGCTGATGACCTCGTCGTTTGGTCAAAAGATGCCACCCACATAAAGGTATGTTGTTGCAAAATTTAGTAGAGATCAGCTGATTAAGTTGGACGTAATTTGATTTAAGCTTTTAACATTTGGGTGGCCGCCATTACGTTTTCGTCAAGATGGTGGGGATATAAAACGAGACACTGAGGTGCCATTTGCTAGAGCTACATCTGTACCAAATTTCGTTTAATTTGGTTTCACCGTGTTTGAATAGATAGGGGCAATCGATTTGCACACATACATGGCCGCCAATCGCAAATTATTGGGCTGATGACATTGTAGTTCAGTCAAAATATTTGTCTTACATAAAGGTATAATGTTGCAAAATTTGGTAAAGATCGGATGATTAGTTTGGTCGTGATTTGATTTAAGCATTTAACATTTGGGTGGACGCCATAACGTTTTCGTCAAGATGGCGGCGATACAAAACATGACACTGAGGTGCCCTTTACTTGTGCTACCTCTGCACCAAATTTCGTTCAATACGGCTTTACCGTGTTTGAATTGATAGGGGAAATCTATTTGCACACAAACATGGCCGCCATCCGAAAACTTTTGGACTGATGATCTTGTAATTTGGTCAAAAGATGCTTCCCACATAATCGTATGTTGCTGCAAAATTTGGTAGAGATCAATGGATTAGTTAAGTCGTAATTTGATTTAAGCCTTGAACATTTGTGTGGCCGCCATTACGTTTCCATCAAGATGGCGGCGATATAAAACATGACACTGAGGTGCCCTTTGCTAGTGCTACCTCTGTACCAAATTTCATTCAATTCAGTTTCACCGTGTTCGAATTGATAGGGGGGGACAGACATTCAGAGTACACACACTCACACACACACACACACACACACAGACTCACACACACACACACAGACACACAATTTTTCGCCCTGTGTTGATCTCATAAGTCTACTTTCATTTTTTGCAAAAATCGAAAGTAGGCTAATATCAAATCAAAGGGAAAACAGTTTGGTAATAATAATAATAATAATAATAATAAAATAAAGAATAGTTACAATATTCTGAATACACTACAGTACATTTTTTTAATAATATGAAAGAAACCTTTAAGTCCCCTTGAAGAAGATTATGTAAACTATGAAATGTTAAAATATTACTTTGCGACTTTTTTCCCGGCTGAAGTCTTCTATTATTTCACTGAAATCTAAACTTGCTATACGGTCACAGTAGGTCATAGCTGCACTGAAAAAAGGAATATTAATCATAAATTAGTTTGAAAAGTATAATTATTTAATTAATTAATTAAATTTATGTTCGACCCTGACTATTATATGTCAGAAGACTGTACTATATTGTGGCTCATTATAACACTATTTTTAGCCTACTTTTCACATTTTGCAAAAATGAGGAAAAAGTAGTCTTATGAGATCGGGCAAATGTGTGTCTGTCTGTCTGTCTGTCTGTCTGTCTGTCTGTCCTTCTGTCTGTCTGTCTATCTGTCTGGCTGTGTGTGTGTCCCCCCCTATCAACTCCTAAACGGCTGCAGCAATCAAAACCAAATTTAGTATGAGTAAAGATGTGCACCGGAATAGCTCACGTCCATATTTGAAAATGATGTCAGTGCTACCAACTGCTGAAAAAACGCACTAGAAATTTGAGCTCCATGTTGGATATCCTGCAAGGTATGCATAGGAGCTATTCCAAAATTGGCACACATGTAGATAATACTATTTCAGATTAATTTCCAGGAGGCCAACCATGACAGTGTTGCCAAAATAATTTTAAGCCTTCTGATAGGTCCAATGTTTAAATGCATATAACTTCTACACTATCAACTGGATTTCAACCAAATTTTGTATGTAATATCTGTACATAAACAGATATGACTGAGCGTATTCTTAGGAGCCACCAGGGCTGCCAACTGTTAATAATTGCTCTCTCTATTTTTTTTATCCAAATACCAATATATCAGAATGTGTGCAAGCCGACAGCTTTAAACTATGCACACGTATAGTACCTGACATGTTTGATTAAGTTTGGAGTAACTTATATACGTCAGTTCTACCAACATGATTCTAAGCCTGCTGATAGGGCCAATTTTTAAATACATGTAACTTCTATACTATCAGTAGGATTTCATCCAAATTTCGCATGTGCTATGTGTAACCTATCAGATATGACCAGAAGTATTCTTCAGTGCAATCAGGGCTGCCAACTGTTAATAAATGCTGTCTATATTTTTTACCCTAATATCAATATATCAGAAAGTATGCAAGCCAACAGCTCTATACTTTGCACACGTATAGCACCTGACATTCTAGATTAATTTGGAGTAATTAATACAAGGCAGTGCTGACAACATGATTCTATGCCTGCTGATATGTCCAATTTTAAAATACATGTAACTTCTATACTAACAAATGGATTTCATCCAAAATTGGCACAACAAGATATCATAATATTTCAGATTATTTCTGACCAGCACACGCATGGTATTGTTGGCAACATGCTTTTACGCCTGCTGATAGATCCAGTGTCTAACTGCATGTAACGTCCATTGGACTTCAACCAAATTTTGTATTCTGTACCTTAAGAGATGGAACTAAGAATATATTCAGTCACCAGGGCTGCCAACTGTAGTGCTCTATTAGGCTACATTATACCAGGTATATTTTGAACTAATTAGATATTTCGATATTACCAACTTAATTTCGTCATTATTCTAGATAGGTTCATATTCTGTAGAATAATCATTGGCATGAAAAGTAGGCTGTATAGTTCTTAACGGAACTTCTTGTTCATTATGAAACAGTTTCTCCCACCAATCAGAGCTCAAGAAACAGTTGTTTGACCAATTCGATAAGATTAGCATCGTACCTGCGCTGAGTTCCACGGCCTTCTAATTTATATTTCACTGTGTGGCCTAGTGTCATAGTAGGGTAATCGAGGAGGCCATGGTCAAATACAAGGCATTCTCTGCGTCTCATGCGCTCTGTTCAGTACATAAAACTGGCGAAATCTCGACAGATATTTAAAATATTTATGTTCGAACATTAAATAGTTACAATAATTATCGTCGAACATAAACAGTCGTATGCAACTCGCCTATAATTGTAATTAAGACACTCGTATGGAAATTATAAAACTCGCATACACTCGTTTTATAAACATACTCGTGTCTTAATTATTGTCATTATAGGCTCGTTGCATAATGTACTATTATAAAGTCCATGGCGCGGGGCCCCCTGGACCGCGGGGCCCTGGGCGGTCGCCCTCCTCGCCCTCCCCTAGATCCACCCCTGGATCGAACGTTCACAGTATACTCATTTTGCTATACGTAGTGTGAGACTGAAAAACACACAATTCATTTTAAACACTACATGCGTAAAATGCAATTCATAGACAATCTTCCATTTATATATGTTTGATTGCTTGAGTAAAGCAACGCTCTCTTGATGTTTAGTACTGTATTGACCGTATCTTCAACTGCCAGGGAATCCTAACAAATAAAATGAAGTGATAATTATCAACGACATTTTTCTTTTTACCGCGAAGGCAGTTCTCTGGGAATCGCATTTAATATAATCGGGAGCGTTGGCTTCGAACTCGTGTCCCAAATGATGCTGTCCGCCGGCTGGCGCTCCATTCTGTTACGCTGGGGAGTGACTCATCGTTATGATTATAGGACGTGCCGACATCTTTCGACGCCGAATCAGTAGTCAGTGCCCGTTGCGCCACCAACAACGACCCAATCCCGTAATTCAGTGGGGAACTTAATTACCAGCCAGAGTTACCAACTGTGTCCTCTCAAAGTCACCAAATCCAGAGTAAGAAGTACACCAAAAATTCCCTAAACGATGTTAAATATTTTCTAATGTTATGAAGAAGGTTGTTGTTTTAGGGGCAAAATATCGAGGTTATGTGTTTCCAAGACAAAGAAAATATAATTAAGATTCAATCTTCGATTTAAAAATGAGATATACCATGAGATTAATTTTAAGTAAATAAGAAATTCTTCAAGAGCCTCCGTGGCCTAGGCGGCAGCACGCAGGCCTCTCACCGCTGGGTCCGTGGTTCAAATCCCAGTCACTCCATGAGAGATCTGTGCTGGACATAGTGGAGGCAGACAGGTTTTTCTCCGGGTATTCCGGTTTTCCCTGTCACAATTTCCTTCCAGCAACACTCTCCACTCTCATTTCATTTCATCTGTCATTCACTTAATCATTGCCCCAGGGGAGTGCGACAGGCTTTGGCAGCCGGCACAGTTCATATCCTCGCCGGTAGATGGGGGCTTCAGTCATTCCATTCCCTGACCCGGTCGGTCGACTGGAAGCAGGCTGTGGATTTTCATTTTCAAGAATTTCTTTAAGAAGTTTCCTAAACTTCATACTTGAAACATGAAGCAATAGGCTTAGTATCATTCCAAAAAATTATTTTCCTAGTCTTTAATATCCGGGTGCCTTTCCTGGATATTGTAACCGTTTCTATGTAATGTAGACCAGTAGTCTACAAAAGAATAAAATCAGTCAGCTCTCGGGGTCATAGCCGGGGTTTCAAATTAGAATCACTGTAGCACATGTTCAGGTCTACATTCAGGTTCTTCGGAGTACAAATGAATGACATATACGATTAGGTGAATATGCATCTATAAACAATTTAATTTACCAGGAAAACTACAATCTCCCATGACGTTAAACAATAAAAATATATTCCTCAAAACATCATCAGAGCAAATCTTTATTACCTAATTAAATAAATCCTTATTAAAATTAATCCTCAATAAAATAAATCCTCATTAAAATAAATCGTCATTACATAAATCCTCATTAATATAAATCCTCATTGACATATATCCTCATTAAAATAAATACTTATTGCAATAAATTCCCTTTAAAATAAATTCTCAGTAAATAAATCCTCATTACTATAAATCCTCATTTATATATCCTCATTAACATAAATCCTCATTAGAATAAATACTTATTGCTATAAATCCTTATTAAAATAAATACTCATTGGTTTAAAAAACAGGCATATCAATATCTCACATATATATTATTCTCACTTGACGAGCATTTAATCTTTGACACATACATTATTGAATCCTCAAATAATAAACTTCTATCTTGAATCAAGTCCCCTTAAATTGGATATCACTCCTTTTAAACCTTGGAGCTGACGTATATTCTTCATAATTTGAACTCGTTGAACATTCATGAATATAAAATCAATATTTGAAGTACTAAACTTATCCCTAAGTTGGTATATTGCCTTTCACGGCCAGTGAATTAAAACTCGGCAATTTTTCTAGACATGTGCCGTGTCTTGTGTGGGGTTTCGCCTAGGACACCAAGCTGGCTCATCAGCGGGCTCTTGATGTCCCTTCCCGGATCCCCACAGAAGTAGCGAACTGCGCGCTACCTCCCTTTATATGAAGTGCACTTACATCTCTGTACTGCGAGAACTAAAAGCTCAAGCAGCCTTAACCTCCCTATGAAGCTACCAAAACGATGGTATATTGGCTCTCACGGCCAGTGAATTAAAATCCTAATTAATATAAATAATAAATAATTATTGCAATAAATCCTTATTTAAATCCTTATTATACAAGACACGGCACAAACCTAGAAACATTGCTGAGTTTTAATGGGCAATGTGTATGTGTGTGTGTGTGTGTGTGTGTGTGTGTATGTGTGTGTGTGTGGTGCAAACCTCGGGAAGGTCTCTGTAATTGCCGCCACTCACGCAGGAGTAGCTTCTTGGTAAACCACTCTGCAATTTGAGCTACGGCAGTAGATACCACTTTGTAATGTACGTCACAAGGTATTTGAAATTTCGTTATATTCCTTTTTTTCTTTTCATGGGTTTTTAAAATTGTTGACATTTATGTTCGAGAAAAACGCTTCAGTATCAGATTGGATGTAATAATCCAGCATTGTAACCAGTACACGTTCATTAGTGGCCATGACTCCATGTGCACGCTGTGCCATCTATCTTCTGGGATTGTATAACTCTTTCCTGCTGACTGGACTGGTTGATGGTAGCCACACTAATTGAGGATCAGTCCAAGCTATGCATCATCGACTTCACGGAAATATATCCACCTTCCACTAATAGCAGAAGTTGGCAACTAAATGTCACCAACACCGAAGGAAAATATCACTCCAAATTAGATCATCTACATTTCTGACACTGTACACTCCGCCTATTTTAAAACAGGTGGCACATTTTACCGTCATGCCTTTCACGTATTAGTCCAGGATTTATTTTCGATGAAGGCTCAATCCATAAATATAGCCTAATACAGCTTACATTTAATGATGATGTTTCAAAGCGAATTACAGTAAACTCTCGATTATCCGCGGGCGGTTTATCCGCTTTGCGGATTATCTGCGGTGCTTGTAGGAGAACATTTTTATAAAAAAAAGGAAGATTTTGAAACCGAAAATTATTTCTCAAAAATTGAAATAAAGTTACTAAATACTTAAACGTAATACCTTGAAGAGCAAGACGACGCATCACTTTGTGACAAGATGGTGTTGAGAAAACTCAAATCACAAAAAAAGAAAAAGTGTTTCACTACGAAAAAGGAAAAGCAAATGTCCGATTTTTTTGTTAAACAGTAAACAAGACTTTTTAATAACACACATAACATCGACTGAGTTTTGTTATCATGTACTGTAACCTATATTTTATGAGTTCCCCATGACAGTTTTAATGTAGGCTCGTAGGTTTATTATTTCTTTATATCTATATTATCGTGTTGGCAACGTTTTCAATTGCATTGGACACGTCTGCAGTAGACGCAGTGTCATTATTATTATTATTATTACTATTATCATATACGTATACTTTCTATTATTAATTATTCTATGTATTTTAGGTCACTATTGACGAGATTCTGAAGCTAGCTCTAATCATATGTTGTCTAAGAAAGTTTATTAATATTGTTCAGACCACAGAAGCAGGAGTCAGGTTCATGTTCTGGTCACGAGAAAGAGTAGGTGCCTTTGCATGTGGTGCTACCTATCCAAAGGGCTAGAACTATGACAAACGAGCTCACTTGTGCTGTTAGAAGATGGCCTTGTATGAACTACTGGATGTGTACGAGAAGGGAAGAAGCCCTTAGACGAGGAACAGGGTGTGACAATAGCGCTTCTGAGAAGGGACTCCCTGGGATGAGGTGTGGCTTGAGGACGGGCTGTGGCATTCAGACTGAGTGCACTGCTGAAGAAGATTGTCTCTCTGGACTTTGAGATGACAAGGTTGTGTAGCGAGTCTCTCTTGAGCTGAGTGCTTCGTGTTTATACGGAAAGAAAAAAGCTTGAAGACTCCGATTTGTTTTAGTATGGAGGGCACCACGTGATTGGGTTCTTACTGTTATGCCACAATCACAGTAGGGCTGCTTGTGCAACGTTGAAGAGAACCGTCAAATGTGAAGGGATGGCTGACCAGCTTCAAAGTGGTGTAGAGGTGAAATGGACATATTGGGCAGACGACGGCATTACCGGTAATGTGAAAAACAAATAATAAATCTTTACAGGCCTTCTTCTTCTTTTTGCGTTTTGCCCATTATAGAGCGCGCTTGAACTTGTTTTTCGGCTTGATGATATTCGCCTTCCGATCTTCCCAAAATCTCTTCATGAAGTCACTGTGCTGCTTCTTCCGTTCTTCTGTCCACTTGGTTCCAGTCCTGCCACTAGTTTTCACCCTAAACTTGTGCTTTGTTACTGCGGTCCTGAAGACTTTGCGGTTTCTCAGAATATTTTCTCCGATGTTCAACTCTTGCAGGTCCTCTCTTGATTCATCCAGCCAGGCTATCCTTGATTTCTGAGATTTTATTACATTGAATAACCTTTTTGTAAGTCTATAATCGTCCATCCTGAAGAGGTGTCCATAAAATGTTAAACGTCTTTTTCGTACCGTGTTGCTGAAACTATCTGTGTGACGGTATAGGTCTGAATTTCGTCTAAATATTATTATTATTATATTATTATATTATATATTTTAATTGCTTTTCTTGTGTGTCACTTTTTTATTATATTTATCCATTTCTTGCATGCAGCTTCAGAATATAAAGTAAATTTAAATTGGATAGTTTCTTTTTAGTTAGATGCATGTAAACCTTCCTTCGTCATTATTAATTTATAGGGGGTTTTGGTAAGGCCTATGTACGAGTCAGTCCTTTCAGAATATCTGCACACGCCCGGAGATAAGAAGAGTTTCAAAAAGGTGGATTTGTTCAATTACAGTACTAATTATGTCATTTGCTTAAATTTTAAAGAAAGGCCATTTATGAGGCAGAATATTCATTTTTATTTAATTTTTGTATCTTCAAAGTTACAAATGGCTTCTCTGGGTGAAGCCATCTTGTGGCAAGAATTGACAGATAACAGTACGTCATTTTATTGTATAATAAACTTATTTAAAGCACTTGTGTGTTGTTTTTTAGTGCCTTCGACCTTTGTTTAACCATTACCAGCAATTTTGCGGCTTATCCGCGAAATTCGATTATCCGGGGTATCCGCGCCAGTCAATTCCGCGGGTAATGGGGAGTTTACTGTATCATGTCCAAATTATATGTTAGTAAACGCAATACTGTTAAACGACACGCGAGATTACCGCTATCAGCAAGTCCGTGGTTTGGAGGTTTAAAACCCGGCTGACAGCGGCAATCTCGCGTGTGGTTTCTCCCCGTTTATTGAACACTCCCCCCAGGCACATGTCGGCATAGTACTTTATACTTCAAGTCCTGGGGCACCTACCTCATCCCTGTCCCTAATACAGTTACACACACTACTATAGTCACCACATAAATACAGGTTATTAGACAATTTTAACACACACCCAACTACATGGCACTGATGACCAACATATCCCAAGCCCCTTAAATGAATTAACAACAACTAACATGTGGTAGAACTCCAATTATCTGAACTCCGACTATCCGAATCGCTGATTAACAGAATCGGTTTCAGAAAAATAAATTAAGACGGAGACGTGCTGCGATTCGCAAAATAATGATTCTGTCTAGGCGCTGTTGTCCTTCCCTCCACAAGCTAGTGTAGGCGCAGCGCGAACATTATTGGGATGATGAGCTTACTTTGACCGAGATGTTCAGCAATCATTTACTATTGTACAGCACTTGTACGTAACATGCTGCCTTTCCATTTAATTACATAATTATGCATTTAGTACCGAAAATAAGCTCTTTTTCTTTAAAATATAAATGTATGTAGATCTATACCATGTACGTAAATCCTATTATTCGAATTTTCGATTATCCGAATGGAGGTCGTCCCAATTGATTCGGATAATTGGAGTTCTACTGTAATTATATTTTGGTGACTTTTTTCCAAATTTGGCGACCCATCCAATGTAAGTATTGTTGCTTATGTGTATTACACCCACTGTTTCCAGGGCCTTATACTAACCATTTCAAGCAAGCTGCCTGGCGTAACCGGTTGTTGCTCTGTCCAAGATAGTGGGATCGAATCCCGACGCAATTGGTCAGCAATTGAAGGTGTTGTGCCCAACTCTAGGAATGGGTATTCCAAGATTCAGACACCTAGATATCAAGGGAAAGGCTACAGCCGCTTTTGAAAGTTGAGATATTTGAATAACGCGCTCCATTCCTTCCAGAAGAAAATGGAAATTTTATGCAGCTAAGAACATGTCAAGTGACGTAGCGAGTAATAGCAGAGGTCGAGACTATTTGTTGACTAAATAGTTAGCCATGGAGTAGAGACTTGAGACTTGGACCAGATTACTGGCACGGCCAAATGAAAGAGAATGCACTCAGTATCAAGTAAATCGGACCAGGGATACCAGAGATATGAGGATTTCTAGATTTCAGCGTGATGCAGCGTGACCCTGACCGTTTTGAATAAAAGCCGGCCGGCCCAAGCAACATCAGCTCACTTCGAACCAAGCTCTTGCATAGCAAGGTGCTGCTACGCTGAGCCAAGGCACATGGTTGCCGGATCTACGCAGAAGTTATCTTCAAAATTGTGATAGTCACAAAAGTGCTGCGATACATGTGGAACTTAGTAAGTTTTCGGCAGAGAGAATCACTAAGGTGATTGATATTTTTCTACGGACACTGGTGAAATATTTTATTTCTACATGGACATATGCTAGACTTTGTCTAGAAAGTACTTTGTCACAGTCCAGTAATAATCATTCAATACTTGGATATTTTAGTCCAATTCAGTCAGTTTCATAATTGTAACTTGATAACCACTCCGATCTTTCAGTATATTGAAGGCCAGTCTATCACGGTGTTGTTCATTAGCCGACAAAGGGAAACTATATGTTGCTACGCGCATGATAGATGGTGATAAGCCATGCCAAGGGAACGATCTTCAGAACAGCCGTTGATTGGTTTAGACTGTCAGTGTTTTCTTGTACTGAAAAGATTACCGTGAGTTATGTTACAACTGACATATTTGAGAATAGATCATTTAGATCTGACCCCATTTAAGCAAACTGTTATGGCGTTAACAGAAGTAAATATTAAAATGGATCAGCAGTTACTTCAAACTTCAAGATATATTACCACTATGTCTTGTTAGACAGATTGTGGGTATATAATGGCGGCCAATACAAGGATTAGACGTGCGTGTCCGATAGGGCATGTATCTGGATAAATCTGGTACAGACCAGGTTCACTACGCTTCAAGACCAACGAGAAATGTAAGCCACATTTTGACTTTATATTATGCCTAGCTAATTGGAACAAACTCATTTTCTGCAGATGACCAACACATTTATTTTTCTTCGTATTTAAATCTTGCAATGATTTACGCAAGACATATTAGAGTTATTCTGAGTATTTTCAGCACTCAGAACAGTTTAGGATCGATGACCGAGCATAACGAGGATTTATTTGAATATTTCATATTTTTGGATAATCACGGAAAACAGCCGATGTAATTGTAAAAGTTAATAATTATTTTTGTTGAGAAATGGATATTTTATCCATATTCGAAGATTCGAACATGTGGATTCTCACATAATGAAATAATAATTAAATATATTTAAAATAATATAACAAATAATAATAATAATAATCCACTAATAATAATAATAATGATTTTCTTAACTTTTCTAAATAATTCTTGGATCTTATATTTTCTAATAATCACATTTATTGAGAGAGAGCCTATGAAGTAGTTTAATCATTTCTAGTTTGGAACAGGTGATTTTCCGAAGGAGAGTGGTTAGCGCAAGCCCGCATTCAACCAACGTTACAGTTCTGGTTGAACAGTTAATATTTGCAATGAGCAAAGTATATTTTTCAGATAACACGGAGAGGCATGAAACGGGAAGCAATTGATAATTGTATCAAATAGGATATCTTTGTATTTATATAAAATCATGACGTAGATACACATTCGAAAGTGAAATAAAGAGTATCATAAGTATGGTAAATTCACGGGTTGAACTGAATGGTAAAATAAAATAAACTTGTAAGTTTATAAATCTCCCAGTGTTGATAACAAGCAGAGGCTTGATTTATTGTATAAATTTTGGGAAGAAAATTTATGTGTGTGGAGGAGTTGAAATGCCATTCCCAGGTGCGCATGTTTAAGTCGCAGGAATGAGGAAGTTTTTATTTGAGCATCAATCAAATAGCAGGTTCGATGACTCAGTGTTATAGAAGGAGTATTGGAGCTACACATTGCGTCGTATGAATGACCCGAAGGTTATTTCTTAAAAACCATCAGTTCTTATTTCAACCTTGTTTACGGATTCCATTTAAGACTTTGATTTTGCTAGAACCCGGATTTGTCATGATAGTATTTTATTCTTCTTCAGAGGAAGGCCTTTGCCGTTGTTGTTGGAATATTGTGTTCTTACACAAATAATAGAATGGGCCACTGCCAATTACAAATAATTCTATAACCACGAATAATTTGAAGGATGTTTTCAATCCTAGTGCCATGAACTAAATGAATTTATTATGAAGCTACAATTCTTATTTCCGCATTCTGTCGAAGAATTGCAAGTTGTGAAAGTTACTAAAATGGCCACAAATATAAATATTTTTCTTAATAATGATTCCAAGTGGAAAATCGAATAGTTGGATGGTCCAACAATTTATTGATCAAGTTGATGATTCAGAAATCATATATTTTGTTAGGAACTTGAAGTTCATAATCGAGTCACTTCTCGAAACGTTTAATGTCAGAAGAACAATTAATTTTGTTGTGCTTCGCACAGTTCTTCGATGCTATGCTCAAGGTCAAATACTTTTCAGATGTTATTAATATGTGTAAATAATTTGTGTTGATTCAGAGATAATAATATTTTTGACAATATTTTTTTGAAACTGGAAAAATAAGTGAAAATTAAAAATTCTATGAACATTTATTCTACGAGTGTTAATATTATGGAAAAATTCAAACAGTGAACTACGATATTTCCAGTAGAGACAATTAAATTTGAACTGGATTTAATCATGAATAATCGATATAATTTTGGAACACAGTCTACAGGACTAATAATCAGACTTGTATCTCCAAAGATAATTGTCCAATGTGTTGGAAAATTTCTGTACATTGTGTAAATAGGAATGTGGGTCGCCACACATGAATGATGCTGCTTTGAGCATTTTATTTTGCAGTCAATTTTAAAAATTCAAAATAAAATGAGATAATTTTACATGATGTGTTATGCCCAGTTGAATCTCCTTCTATCCTTATTGTTGCATTGAGCCAAAAATCAGTAAAGCATTTTTTTCATTTGATGTCGTTTTTGCGATTAGCTTTAACCCATCTGGCGCCCCGGGATATTTCGACTCTCGTGCTGACTGATTATTGGTAAAATGCATATGTGGTCGTGCGGACTCCGGTCTAAACGGGCACAGTGTTCCAATTCCAGAAATCAATGTCAGGTTTGGTGGCACGTTTATGATCCTCTTCAGGCCTTACTTCCGACGCTATAAACCCACAGCAGATTATAAAACGTTCATCCCAAATAATTATTAGTCCTATTATTAAGACCACCTCGTGGTGTAACAGCTAGCATGTTTGGCTGTGATCCCGGAGACCCGACTCTGCCAAGAAATGTAATATTGGTCTGAGGGCTGGAACGTGGTACAATCAGACTCAGGAGACAAATCTGAGAAGGAATGGGTTCGATTCCTACCTCAGCCCTCCTGGAAGAGGTTTCTCGTGATTTCCCACTTGTATTCCAGGCAAATGACGGGATGGTTCCTACGTAAGACCACAGATGCCCTTTCTCCAATCCTCACCTAAAATTCATTTCCACACACGAATACAGCCATCACAGTAACACCGGTTATCTGACAAAATTCCAAACTCACCCAAGTACACGGGGCGACATAATCACAATATCGAAGGCCCTCAAACGAAACAACATTCCCCATTGTTAAACATTTCCCTTCTTTCCCTTGAAATTTCCCCGTCGTCACAATTTTAGATAAAAGCCATTAGTTTCACTCAAAAACTTGGTTTGTTTTAATACAACAGTCAGTGGTGATGTGGGAATCATTATCCAAAGAAACTGTATTTACCTTGAACTGCAATTGAAAATCTTATTAAGATTACCATGAGAGGAATTTGAGCCTACATCCCTCCTAAATTGTCCTTACGAAGAGGTTGATTGCGTCCTTTATAATTTCCTACTAGGAATTGAATGCTTCATGTAAGCCTGCGTGGCTTAGGCGGCAGCACGCCGGCCTCTCACCGCTGGATCCATGGTTCAAATCCCGGTCACTCCATGTGAGATCTGTGCTGGACAAAACGGAGGCAGACAGGTTTTTCTCCGGGTACTCCGGTTTTCCCTGTCACAAATTGCATTCCAGCAACACTCCCCACAATAATTTCATTTCATCTGTCATTCATTTTATCATTGCCTCAGAGGAGTGCGACAGGCTTCGGCAGCCGGCTCAGTTCATATCCTCACCGCTAGATGGGGACTTCATTCATTCCATTCCCTGACCCGGTCGGTCAACTGGAAGCAGGCTGTGGATTTTCAATTAAATGCTTCATGTACCTAATAGCCGGTGGATATTGCACTCAATGAGCCATGCAGAATTATTACTGGATGCTTGAAATCTACACCTGTCAACAAACTACATTCCCTGACAGGCATAGCCCCTCCTCAAGTACGCTGTGAGGTCATACTGCACACTGAACGAAAAAGGTATGTAGAGGACCGTGCTCTCCCGCTCTTTGGTCACCAACTTCCAAGATGACGGCTCAAATCAAGGAAAAACTTCCTGCAAATAACAATGCTCACTGATAACCTGAAGTAGTTAGGTTCAAGCTATGGCAATCCAATACACCAAGTCTTCCAGCTGGCGACGACACCAACAGGGAAATCTGTAAATCACTCAATAGACTTCGGAGTTATTTTGGGAAATGCAGAGTTTTTCTACATAATCTAGAGCAGGGGTGCCCAACCGTTTTTTAACTAAGGTCCGCATTGTAAATAGTTGGGGGACCTTGCGGGCCAATAACACTCCGGGGGATTTGGGGTGTATGGATTTTAAAAAAATATATAGGTGCAATATGGTGAGTTTTGTTTCTGTCTGAGCTTAGTTTTCTTCGTATTGTTGCCGTTTTTTATATTTATTTATAGAGGATAAAAAACGATGAAAAAATCAAATATTTTAATAAATACCTTTAAAATAGTGGTACGATGACATTCAATACACTCATACAGCATGAATGACAGGGAGTGAGTATTTATGTTCATTTGACACAATTATTAATCAAATTATCAAATAAAGTTCATGATAATTAAGTTTAGTGCGACGACTGGTAAAGCTTTTTACCAGTACTTAACTTACTTAGGATCGAACTTACCAATCTTTAATAAGTATTGTAAGTGTTCATCAGTGAGTCAATGACCTTGGGTAGGGGTGAGCGCGCACTGTTCTGTCCAGTTGGTTTGAGTTGTTTCAAAGTTTTGGCGACACGGCGCCGACGCCGAGCGGCGGGCCATATCCGTCTCGCGGGCCGTAGGTTGGTCAGTCCTGATCTACAGGGATCGGAACTCTGCGATTGTGGTGAGAGGCAGCCACAATGCTACACCTGTGTTCCTGTGAGCTGTGCCCATACTCTTGCACAACACAAGCGAAGGGGGAGACATGCTCGTGGCAACCAAAAGCAACTTTTATAATGTCAAAATTCTTACAATAAGAGATTTTTAGATAATTTTCAAAATTTGTCAAATATTTTACAGTGCATCATCGTTTCCCTTATACATCCCAAGTTTATCAGAAATGTCCTACATTTGTTTTATTAATGTATGTATTACATCCGCACCTACAAAATGTGCCTCATTCAGGTCATTAGGATTTGTATTTTTTTCATATACTCTGTTTAATATTTAAAAAATTACAATTTTTAGCTGCTCTGAATAAAAATGCAATAATAGTACACCTAATTTACAGTTTAGTGATTGAGGTACATTTTGTAGGTGCAGATGTAATACACACCTTAAAATAAAGAAAAGTAGGAAATTTCTTATAAATGTGGGATATGTAAGGGAATAGTACATTATGCAACGAGCCTATAATTGCTATAATTAAGACACGAGTATGTTTATAAAACGAGCGTATGCGAGTTTCATAATTTCCATAAGTGTGTCTTAATTACCATTATAGGCGAGTTGCATACGACTGTTTATGTTCGACTATAATTATTATAACTATTTTATGTTCGAAGATAAATATTCTTAAATATCTGTCGAGATTTCGCCAGTTTTATGTACTGAACAGAGCGCATGAGACGCAGAGAATGCCTTGTATTTGACCATGGCCTTCTCGATTACCCAACTATGACACTAGGTAACGCAGTTTAGAAGGCCTTGGAACTCCACACAGGTGCGCTGCTAACCTTATCTAATTGGTCAAACAACTGTTTCTTGAGCTGTGATTGGTGGGAGAAACTGTTTCATAATGAAAACAAGATGTTCAGTAAAGAACATATAGCCTACTTTCTCCTAAATGCATGGGTATTGTTATAACTCTTTGTCCTTTTCAAGGAGTATAATTGAATGTTGGTTGTAGTAGCTTGTTGAAATACAACGTGCTATAGGGATATTAAACATAAATATGAGGTGCCCTTTGCTAGTGCTACCTCTGTAAAAAATTTCATTCAATTCGGTTTCACCGTGTTTGAATTGATATGGGGAATGGATTTGCACACATGCATGGCCGCTATTTGCAAACTATTGGGCTGATGACCTTGTAGTCAGTCATAAGATGCTTTCCACAAAAAGGCATGTTGTTGCAAAATCTGGTAGAGATCAAATGATTAGGATGGTCGTTAATTTGATTTAAGCTTTTAACATTTGGGTGGCCGTCATTCCGTTTCCGTCAAGATGGCGGTGATATAAAACATGACACTGAGGTGCCCTTTGCTAGTGCTACCTCTGTACCAAATTTCGTTCCATTCGGTTTCACCGTGTTTGAATTTATAGGGGGAATCGATTTGCACACATACATGGCCACCATCTGCAAACTATTGGGCTGATGATCTTGCAGTTTGGTCAGAATATGCTTCCCAAATAAAGGTATGTTGTTGCAAAATTTGGTAGAGACTAGATTATTAGGTTGGTCGTAATTAGATTTAAGCTTTTAACTTTTGGGTGGCCGCGATTACGATTTCGTCAAGATGGCGACGATATAAAACATAACACTAAGGTGCCCTTTGCTAGTGCTACCTCTGTACCAATTTTCGTTCCATTCGGTTTCACTGTGTTCGAATTAATAGGGGGAATCGATTTTCACACAAAGATGGCCGCCATACGCAAACTATTAGCCTAATGACCAATTAGTTTGGTCAAAGGATGCTCCCTTCATAAAGGTATATTGTTGCAAAATTTGGTAGAGATCGGATGATTAGGTTAGTCGTAATTTGATTTAAGCTTTGAACATTTGTGTGGCCGCCATTACGTTTCCGTCAAAATGGCGTCGATATAAAACATGACACTGAGGTGCTCTTTGCTAGTGCTACCACTGTACAAAATTTCGTTCCATTGGGTTTCACCGTGTTCGAATTAATAGGGGGAATCGATTTTGACACAAAGATGGCCGCCATCCGCAAACTATTAGGGTAATGACCAATTAGTTTGGTCAAAGGATGCTCCCTCCATAAAGGTATGTTGTTGCAAAATTTGGTACAGATCGGAAGATTATGTTAGTCGTAATTTGATTTAAGCTTTGAACGTTTGTGTGGCCGCCATTACGTTTCCGTCAATATGGCGGCGATATAAAATATGACACTGAGGTGCCCTTTGCTAGTGCTACCTCTGTACCAAATTTCGTTCAATTCGGTTTCACCGTGTTTGAATTAATAGGGGGAATCGATTTTGACACAAAGATGGCTGCCATCCGCAAACTATTAGGCTAATGAAGTGTTAATTTGGTCTAAGGACGCAAACTATTAGGCTAATGACCTATTAATTTGGTCAAAGGATGCTTCCTCCTTAGTGGTATGTTGTTGCAAAATTTGGTAGAGATCGGATGATTAGGTTAGTCGTAATTTGATTTAAGCTTTGAACATTTGTGTGGCCGCCATTACGTTTCCGTCAAGATGGCGGTGATATAAAACATGACACTGAGGTGCCCTTTGCTAGTACTACCTCTGTACCAAATTTCGTTCCATTCGGTTTCACCGTGTTCGAATTAATAGGGGGAATCGGTTTTCATACAAGGATGGCCTCCATCCGCAAAGTATTAGGCTGATGGCCTATTAGTTTCGTGAAAGGATGCTCCCCCCATATAGGTAAGTTGTTGCAAAATTTGGTAGAGATCGGATGATTAGGTTAGTCGTAATTTGATTTAAGCTTTGAACATTTGGGTGGCCGCCATTACGTTTCCGTCAAGATGGCGGCGATATAAAACATTACACTGAGGTGCCCTCTGCTAGTGCTACCTTTGTACCAAATCTCGTTCAATCCGGGTTCACCGTGTTCGAATTGATAGGGGGGGACAGACATTCAGAGTACACACACTCACACACACACACACAGAGACTCTCTCTCTCACACACACAGACACACACACACAGACAGACACTCAATTCTTCGCCCTGTGTTGATCTCATAAGTCTGCTTTCATTTTTTGCAAAAATCGAAAGTAGGCTAAAATAGTGTTATAATGACCATCATTCTGATACAGGTTTCTGACACATAATAGTCAGGGTCGAACATAAACGGTAAGAAATTAGAATTTTGACATTATAAAAGTTGCTTTTGGTTGCCAAGAGCATGCCATTACTTTGATATAAGTATCATTTGTCAACAATATTTCTAGCATATTCAACAATCGAATGAATATAGACATTGTATTCCTCTCCTAAGCAGGATCTCTCCCCCCCCCCCCCTAAGCGCTATGGGAGTGGCCCTTTTCTGGGCCAAGATCATCTAACCTGGGATATTTTTTTATTGTGCTGTATTTATGTATTAATGGATTTTTAAGAGCATTAAAATCCTTCAGTATGCCTTCCTTCCGAGGGGAAGTAAAGCCGGCGATCTCATGTCATAGATTTATGGCATGAAAAAAATCCTTCCACTAACTATACTTGTGTGAAGCTAAATTTCTAGGTTAGATTTCGTTGAAACGCTCTATCAAGTTCTAACGTTGACCACTAGGTGTCAATGGCAACTGGTAGCGAAAGTTGGAACTACTTGAAATTGAACGGAACTTGTAGCTCACCCCATGGGTGTCCGCTTGAAGCAGATACAGCCTCTGGCGAGCCGAATATGTCCTCGGACATTCCCGGCACTAAAAGCCATAGTCTTCGCTAAATAAATATGTAATTGCTTCTGACTCAAATAAATCAATTAATAAAATAGCCGGAACTGGAACCCGTGCCACCCGGACGAAGGGATACTACGCTAACTCCTCATTTAGACTACATGTACAATATACTGAAGCCGTATCCCCCTGTTAGTTGTTGTTGTTGCTTATTTCAGGGGATACGACATTGTAGGCATACAGCCCCGTGTATTTTGAGTGTGTGTGTAGAATTTGTGTGATAACCTGTGTTATTGTGATGGATGTACTAGTGTGTATATTTTTAAAATAGGGATAGGATTAGGAAGGAGGTGGATGTGGCCTTATGTTAGGAACAATCCCAGCATTTGCCAGGAGTAGAAGTGGGGGGAACCACTTCCAGGATGACTGAGGTGGGATCGAAGCCTCCTCTTCTCAGTTTTTCCTCACGAGGCTGAGTGTACCCCGTTCCAGCCCTCACACCAGAATTAGAATTTCTTGGCAGAGTTGGGAATCGACCTCGGACCTCTGGGGTGACAGCCAAGATGAAGGGTTCGTGAAATCTCTCAGCCACTCGTCGCCACACTTGAATGCTCCTATGGAGACCTCATCCAGGAACGCCCCCAACAGCAAGGAGGTTCAGTCATGTTTTAGAGAGGGATCATGTTTTGTCGCCCGGAGGCTCCGGCTCCGTCAGGGATTATAGAAACTGACGTGAGGGCCGGAACGGGGTTCACTCAGCCTCGTGAAGACAATTGAGTAGCTGTCTGACAGTGAGTCAGCACCACGATCACGGAAACCAAGATTAACGGCCGAGGGGGCCCGATGCGCTCATCACGCGTCACCCCAATATCAGCAGACCAAATAGCTGGGCAGCGGTCGCTTGGTAGTCCTAGGCCCTTCATGGGCTGTAGTGCCAGGGGTTATTATTATGTATTATTTATATGTGTCTAATTCCTATCCACGGTAACATGACTGGTCTGGAGTACTGAGACAACATCCTTGAACCTGACCTTACAGATTTCGCTGCCACAGTGAGTGAGGGCTTCACACTAGAGGACGATAATGCTGTGCCCATCCAGCTTGGATGGTCAATCAGTTTCCTTGGATGCATGGCATACGGAGAATGGAGTGTCCTGCCTATTCTGTGGACATGTACTGTATTGAATATGCATGGAAAGATCTTAAGAGGACAATTTCGAACCATCCCAGTTGCCCAACGAACATTCAGCAACTGATTTAAGCTGTTATCAAAGAGTGGAATAATCTGCCCAAACCCGGTTGGATCCGTGTGTTCTCAGTAAGCTTGCCCTAGGGCTCGTGGAGGCCATACGCGGTATTGATATGCCCCAACATGAAAACGACGTGTGTACAAAGTCCCACATCATCATATTTGTTAATTCTTTAGTGTTTATGTATTTTTGCACAGCAGATTGGGTGTTTTTTTTCTTTGTATGTATCCCCTATCCTCCCTATATTATTCTGCTAAGGTCCCATTCCGGTTATTTACTGAAAGTAAGGTCCTGTTAACCACACCCTTCACATATGGGGTACCTACAGGTTCCGCATAACCCCATGTGTGCCCGAAACGCACTCACTTCCTCTTTAAATGCCTCATAATTAAATAAATACCTTATAAATGTACATTTACAATGGGAGCACCGTAACCTGGCGAGCCTGCCGCTAGAGTGCAGGGCAGCGCGGCGGCGGCAGCCATCTGGCGAGATCGCGGCGTACTGCTAGCTACAAAGAGGTGCTGTGACAAGTACAAAACACTGTTCTACATAATTCTTTGTGTTCTTCTCATGCACAGTACATATGCCGTTTAACAACAATAAATTTATTTCTTCAATATTGAAAACTTCGTTCTCCCACATTCTTCCCTACTACCTCGTAAACCTACATTCACGTTGCGAAAGCTCGCACGGGCCCACTAGTTGTATATAATGTGATTACATACACATAGAAAAATAAGCAAGTCACTAAATCGCAATATGCTAAACTTTATTTGAGCACTGTAGTTACATGCGACATTTTACATGCTAGGCATGTGGCGTGTGCCTTTGGAAAGGACCCCTTTATAGTTTCGTATCAGTTAAGCATGGCATGGTTTACAGCTGATGTAATCGCAGCTGCCTGCCTCTACAAGATGATGGCGAGAATATAGAAGAAAAAACGGGGTTTTAATGTTCATCCTGTGAGCATTCAAAGAGATGTGATAGGAGCTTTTCAAACCCTCTACGCTGACCTACGAGAATACGAAACATTTTTTAAAATTATTTTAGGATGAGCCCAAAATCACTCCACGAATTAATTGGAAAAATAGAATCAAAGTTTCATATTACAAGAAACGATTCCATTTCAATCCCAACATTCATTGCTTAGCTTAGCACTCGTTAGACCACAAAATGTACTGAACCGCCCGGTACGACGCGTCATCTATACAAATTTCCATAAGGCTTTGGTCCCACACACATGGCGATGACATGCCAGGCTTCCTGCTTGTCCCGAATCACCTCAGTCACATGCCTGGCGGTAGAAAGGAGCCGCGAGGCGCGAACGGCCAACTTTAAAATTGTCACATTTAAACAATGTTAAACCACATACGAGGTATGCGGCATGTAACTATAAAAGAAGCCTATAGTTTAAGTCCTAGGTCAACCAAACCACGCTAGGTACAGGACGCCAAACCTGGCGTGATTCCATTGGTTAAGGAGTAGATCGGCTAGACATGCCCCCCTCCCCCTAGAATTTCTGCACTGTAGAGTGTTAGTGACAGCAGCTGCTCAAATGCCCAGCGAAGTTCCTTAATCTATTCCAAGTTACATATACCAACCTGATCATTTACTAACCATTACAGATTAACACACTAAAGAAGCAAATCTGCAGGTCAATAGTCACTAAAAATATCATAACAAAACCAACAATCCTGACAAGTTACGTAACTTAATAATAAACTACTATAACTAAATAAGTGTATCAATTGTAAATATCTTCAGCCACATAGCCTGAGTGTAAGGGATCTGACGATCGAAGCTAGTCATTGTAATAATCTCATGTTGTTGTTTTTGTCTTCAGATTTAAGGACTAACATCTATTGCAATCGGAAATAATCGTGTTGACCGACTGAAAAGCATAGTTGAATTGGCACACTGGCACTTCGCAGATTGCTTGGACGGAGTATAGCTATGTAGAGATGAAACGATTGGCTTATGACAGGAAGGCATGGGGTGCTGCATCAAACCAGTCAAAAGACTGAAGGCTCAAGCAACAACATGAGAAGAGCCAGAAAGTGTAAGCAGGAAGTGGAACATTGTGATGCTAATCGGTTCACTGTTGCGTGTCTCTATTCATTAGAAGCTTGTTCTTTAGTAATTCATTATGAGATTATGCATAGCTGTAAGGTTGTCCGGCTTCATCACTACTAACAAGGTTGCGTTGGAGCCATACCCTCTATACTTACTATCCATTGGACGTGTCCAAGATTGCAGGATCTAATCCCGGAGCAGTCAGTTGGCATTTGAGGGTGCTTATATGTGAGGAAGCCGTGTCGGTAGATTTACTGGCATGTTAAGCTTCTATTTCACTGCAACGTTCTTGGTTCCCTGCGTCTCTAAAGCCGCAGTAGTTAAAATATTGTTATTGTTGATACTTTAGGGTGCTTTGCGACATCGTGAATATGCGGCCGCGTGTGCTTGGGTGGGTACAGAATTTGTCTGATACCATGTGGCACTGTGATGTCTGTTCTAGTGTATGTATTTGCAGCTGAGTTACGATTTGACAGACGCGTGACCGTGTTGTTTTTGTTGTTATTAAGTTTTTGAAATTCTGCTTACTTAACAGTCCCAGCATTTCCCTAGAGTAGAAGTGGTTAACCACGGATGGTATTCCGTGGTTTCCTACTTCTACCCCATGCAAATTCTGGATGGTACCTAACTTGAGGCCACGGTTGCCTCCTTCCCAATCCTATCCCCAATTTACAAATACATACATAAGCACAGCCATCACAATAACGCAGGTCATCACAATACCAACATGGCGATATAATCATCCGAGCGCAGTGAAACTTGGTAATAGGGTAAATGTTCATACAAAATTTAATCTCCAGGCATCTAATGGAATTCAATTGTTTTCATAACACCAGGATGGCGGCTGTGCGAAATTTTTGAGTTGAGTTTTTGTTTCTTGTGTCCTAATCATGCGATCGAAGTGAAAGTTTGAATAATGAACCTACGCTATAATCTGCATCTAATAGTACGTAACTCTGTGGCCTACATAGAGAACAATCCAACATGGCGATCCTTTTCATGGGCGGGAGAATTTTTAATAGAGAAGACCAATAGGATGTATGAAAATAGGCTGAATAGTTCTTCATGAAACTACTTGTTTTAAACGAAGTTCTTATTTCTTTTATACTCTTCTAACGGCCGAATTAAAAGTTTTTGTAATGAACCATCAATATTATCCTTATCGACTGGTAGCCTACATAACTCTATCGTTAGTAACCAATCCAACAAAGCGGCTGTGCGAAATATGTCATCAATAAACAATAACTTCGATTTAATACATCAATGAAACCAAAATTTTCTGTCGTGACAAGGAACTATTATGTAAGTCTACATAGTGAGGAACAAAAATCTGATAAGCACGAAAACAACATGATGGCTACGTGAAATTTAATACGTATTTATAATGACTTTTCTTGTGATTTAATCATCTCAGCACAGTGAATTTTGGCACAGCCTATCTGAATTTAAAGTTGCTGTTGTTAATTCTTTTAGGGGCTTTGCGATATCGTAGCTATTTAACCCCATGTAGTTGGGTGCATAATTTGTTTGATAACCTGTGTTATTGTGGTGTCTGTTGTAGAGTGTATGTGTGTGTTTGATAATTTAAAGACGAACCTATCCGTATCTAGTGTTGTCCATTTGTTTAAATATTTGAAGATAGCGTCAGGGCCAAATTAAAAAGAATATTCGTTGTATTCTTGAAGCGATCCAAGTGAAGTTTCGTGCATTGAACCACCGTCTACTGGCGCTGAGTTCCCTAGCTTACTTTTCGTGATTATAAAAGCCATGCTTATGCCTTTTCAAAATGAACTCTACTGATTAACTGTAATTATAAAGATACCTCTGGACGTGAAATAACTTGCCATCCCGACGTTTGCCTGGAGGCAGCGTTGAAAGAACGGGGGAAATCATATACATGATGGCCACCCTCTGCACCAGGATTTAAACCTTCAATCTCCGGACTTGCTGCATCTCTACATCGCAGTCGAGCTGTGTGTATCAACGCGCACGATCACCCCGTGGGGTTTCTTCGTTAAGCCTACTTTTCACAATGATATACTGTATAAGTGGGATAATGCCATCAATCAAAGGCTTTTTGTGCATCTGTTTGCTTATCCCTCCCGTCCGTCTGTCCGTCTCTTTGTCTATCTCTCTGTGTGTGTGCCTGAAGGGAATTACACAAAAATGGTATGTTTCAAGTCCTTTTCTTATTTCGAAGTGCACCACTGCTGTCAATTGCAAATAAGGTGCCATCTTGGATTTTGATGCTTGACTCTGTAGCTCCGAAACCATTCACCGAAGTCTTACGAGATATTATACATTGATGCAACACTGAAGGATAAGTAGTTTTGCAAAATTGCAGGTGCATCTTTTGAAAATCCCGTGCATCCAACTTCGTGAATATGAATGTATGAATTATTAGAATAGAAATCTTGCAATTTTGGAACTTTGTAATAATGAAGTATCGTGTAGAATTTTTTTCTGTGCTGAAATCACATATAAATTGACTTCATATATTCAAGATAGCGGCTTCCATACTTTCAAAATTTTAAAATCGGTCAATCTGGATATAACTAAACATTTTACAGAAACCTTTGTAAAAGAGAAATGTTTGTAAGAGGCCCCGCTCCCACAAGACTCTCTGAAGCATATTACACACAACCGCTGTACTGCATATGTGAATAATAAAACAAAACATGATGTAATCGAGTAATAATGAAGACATTTGAGACGAAAGTAGGGATAAGCTATTTAGTGCTTTAAAGGCGCAATTTCGAGTAAGTCGCTAGACTATAAATGGTCAACATTTCCCTTATTTAGTGATTTAGATCATCGATAATAATGTAAAAATCATATAATAGTGGGGCATTGAATTTCAAAATAAACGTGGGGGTTTGTTCTTTACGTAATATCTCGTTGTTTCTTCATTTAGAGTATGGATCATCCTAATAAAGAAAGCTTTTCAGTCGGTCAACACTAATTGTGCCCAATCACATCAGGCGGGAAACAAGTATTTATATAGCCTACAAACTAACACACGCTATTATGTACAAATACCTACTTCATTGGGTGACATGTTTCGAACATCACGCGATCATCGTCAGATCCTGTTCACTTAGGCTTAACTAGTGTATGATGTTTATGAATCACAATTAAACACAAATACATATATACACTATTTATATTAGTCTACATAAGTTTGTAAAACCTTGTGTAACGTGTCAACCATTTACAAACAGTATAATACACTTCGATTGTTGTTGCGTTATTATTATTATTATTATTAATGTGGATTAAATAATTATGTTTATTGTTGTCTATTGCATTGATATTATGGATGATATCCGCTGGAGACACGCAGCGGAACCGGACCACAAGAATCAGCTCCTAAAACCAGATAAGTTGACATCACTCCATTACTTCCAGTGCATTTGTATATTGTAACTGTGTATTTGTCACGCGAGACATTGCAACACAATTAGGCCATTAGTTTAAACAGGAACGGTTGATTTTAATAGCGAAATAGGCAGATAATTTCAATACTGATCACCTACTCATCATTTTCGTGTACTGGAGTGTGTACGTAATCTGTCTGCTAATCTGAGTTGTTTGGGTGTCTTTACTTGGAACGTGTACTTGTATTTGAGGTTATGATTTGGAAAGAGGTGGACCTAGCATTTTTAGAACCATCTTCAGAATTTGTCAAAGGATCAAGTGGAAAATCAATGAAATATTTCCATGATGGATGATTCGGGGATTCTCTTTTCAGCTGTTCCCTCGAGACTGACAGAACCCTTTACAAACTTTTCAATCGGGCACCATGGCCGCGAAGCAAGCTGCAACAAGCCCGGAGATCGTTGGTTCAAATCCCGGCGCTGACAGTGGCTATTCTGAGTGTAGTTTTCCCCGGATTTTTCCACACTCTCTCCAGGCAAATGCCGGGATAGTACCTTACTTCAAATCCCGGGGCCCTACTACAGCTGCACACACTGCTACAAGCATCACAGCAATATAGGTTATCAGACAAGTTCAACAAACATCCACCCTCACGAGGTTGATAACCAAGATGTCTTAAGCCACTAAGATGAACTAACAATAACAATGTTTATAACTGGATTCAAATCCACCAGGATGAAAGTTCTAGGCAAGTTCACAGCTCATATTCTTTCCTTATAATCCGCATTAACTGAATGATCTGTAGTTTTCTTTTAGCGTATGGCTTTTAGTGCCGGGAGTGTCCGAGGACATGTTCGGCTCGCCAGTTTTGTAGCTGCTTCGAGGCGGACATCCGATGGGTGAGCTACACGTACCGTTGCGTGTGGAGTGTTGTCTGGGGAGGAAAGTTTGAATGTAAGGACGAGGAGTTGGAAGGTAGCGGCTGTGGCCTATCGTTAGGGACCAACCCCGGCATTTGCCTGGAAGGAAGATGGGAAACCACAGAAGACCATCTTCAAGGTTGCCGGCGTGGGGATTCGAACCGCCTCGCCTCCCGGATGTGAGCGACTGCCAGCAGTCATGCCGTAACGACCACGGCTAACTCACCCGGTAGTTTATACAGTGCCATGGTCTCTCACTCAGAGCGCTAGTACAGCGCAATTATTCTCTTTATTACGTTGAGTTCGCCAGGAAACTGCTCCCAGCAAGCGACACCGCGGCATCTCACAAAGTCACCGGAGATAATCCTCTACAAGAATTGTCCCTCATAATCCACCATAATGCATGTGGTAATGGAAAACAACACGATTATTCACCAGCGAATCTCATAAAATATGTCAGAGGAGTTGACATTCCTCTCTTACAAACAGATGGCTTCTATTAAACAGATTTCGGAGCACAAGCTGGATTTTGCCTCACCCACTGGGCTGATAATAAGCAGATTTTATACCAGAAGTCTGTTAGAACGTTCTTCACACACCATAATCTTCATAATAACCCGGGTTTAAACCGGGTAAAGATTCATGTTGCGGACTGTAATATGCCCGTATATCTATGTTGAAAGTTACGACGACACGACTTGAAGGACCCTGTGGGGGGTCCGGGCGCGGACACCAAGAGCCCGCTGATGAGCTAACTTGGTGATCCTAGGCGAAACCCCACACAAGGCACGGCACAAACCTAGAAAAATTGCTGTGTTTTAATTCACCGGCCGTGAAAGCCATTATACCGGACAGATAATTATTAAACCTACGCTAGGCCATGCGTGGGCTGCTGTCCAGGAACGACTTATTCTATTTTACAAGCGTAAGCAATGTTCGGGAAAGAGAGAGTTATTGCATTGTTCAAACACTAACGGCCCGTGAGGTCTACTTCATGGTGGAACATACGACTTAGGAGGCAAATGTTTAGACTTGAAGCCATTCTCTTTCGGTGTTGCCTATACAAAATTGTCATATGTAGTTCTTCAGTCGGTTGACCGAAGAGCTACAAATGACAAATAAGGAGCCAAGCAAATGCCGATTTTAATATTATGACTATAACTGTACCTGTCATAGATCTCGTACAGCAATTATGAACATTTCCAAGAGCACACACATCTTGCTATAAGAAGCAAAGTTGTATTATTTCAAAATTCTAATCGTAACAAATATTGTCCATTTTTTGCCTATTTTCATTTTATGAAAAAAAAAAGGCTTATGAGATCACCTTTTGTCCGTGTGTGTGTATGTGTGTGCGTATGTGCGTGTTGGTGTCCCCATAATAACTTCTAAACGGCTAGAGCGATTTCAATGAAACGCGCTAAGGTCATAGTACCCTTTTGGCCGACCCCCACCGTGCCCTTCAAATTTTATTACGACTCACCAATCCAACATGGCGGCTGTGCGAAATATTTCACCGCCATTCTATATCTCCGAAACTATTACTGATATCACCCTACAATTTTGTACGGTGATAAAGGGCACTACTAAACGTTTATCTATAAGACTTTCAAAAACCTGTTAAATACAAAACGAACATGGCGGTCAAGCGAAGTTGAAAGTTTTAAATAGACTTTTCTCGCGACTTAACCATCCAGACGCAATGAAACTTGGTACAGCAATTGTTTATGCATATTGTAATACACTGGCATCTAATTTAGTTCAATTGTTTACAAAACATGAGGATAGCGGCTGTGCGAATTATTTCACCGGAATTTTATGTCTCCGAAACTATTACTGATATCACCCTGAAATTTTGTACGGTGCTAAAGGGCACTACTAAAAGTTCACTTATTTATGAGACTTTCAAAAACCCTTTTACTACAAAACGAACATGGCGGCCAAGTGAAGTTGAAACTTTTAAATAGATTTTTCTCGCACTTTAACCATCTAAATACAATGGAACTTGGTAGAGCAAATGTTTAAACACATTGTAATGCACTGGTATCCAATTCAGTTCAATTGTTTGCATAACCTCAAAATCGCGGCTGTGCGAAATATTTCACTGGCATTCTATATCTCCGAAACTATTACTGATGTCACCCTGAAATTTTGTACGGTGATAAAGGGTAGGCCTACTACTAGATGTTCAGCCATGAGCCTTCCAAAAACCTGTAAAGTACAAAACGAACATGGCGGCCAAACGAAAGTTAAACATTTTAATAGACATTTCTCTCGATTTAACCATCGGAGCGCATTGAAATATGGTACAGTAAATGTCTATACACTTTGTAATTCACTGAGATCCAGATTAGTCCAATTGTTCACATAACCTCATAATGGCGGCTGTGCGCAATTTAAAAATTAAGCTTTTATTTCCTGTGTTTTAATGATGCGATCGAGGTGAACGTTTGAATAATGAACCTACGCAAAAATCGTCATCTAATAGTACATAACTCTATGGCCTACATATATAAAAATCCAACATAGCGACCAACCGAAATATTTAAACGGTTCTCAATATCTATTAATCTATGATAGCAATCAAACTGAAATATTGTATGTTGATAGAAGATAAAAACATAAATTCACCTATGGGACTTTCAATAATCTGGTGAGCACAAATCCATCATGGTGGCAAGGCGAAATATAAATATTTAAATAAACGTTTCTCGCGATTTAATCACCCGAGCGCAGTAAAACTTCCGTAAATGCTTGTACAAATTTTAATCCATTGGCATCTAATTTATTTCAATTGTTTTCATAACCACATGATGGCAGCTGTGCGAAATTTTAAAATCTGATTTTCATTTCTTGTGTCCTAATCATGCGATTGAAGTTTGAATACTACACCTACACAATAATCCTCATTTAATAATACATAACTCTAAGACCTACATATATAAACATCCAGCATGGCGACCATCCGAAATACTTAGACGGTTCTCAATATCTACGAGCAGCAATCAAACTGAAATTTTGTATGTTGATAGAGGCAATTAACATAAGTAGGATATATGGAAATAGGCTGTTTAGTTTTTCACGGAACAACTTGTTCAATATTTGGTTCTTGGTTTGTGCTCATCTTCATAAATACCGTATATTCTTCCCAAGTTAATAAGAATGTTTGGATTTTTCTGTTTTTGAATTGGGCGTTAACCCTTAGGCTAAGAAATAAATCTCACATATTTCTACATTATTAATTAATTAAGCGTTATTACATTTTTCATTCTGAGCAAACTCGAAAAAATATTTTGAACGTTTCTAGATAGACTCATTAAAATACGCAAAGGGTTTGCGTGACTTTCATTTTGTAGCTGAAGGTTTAACACCCAATCAAAAAAGATAAATCCTAACATTCTTATAAACATGGGATACATGCGGGATGCGGTGAAAGCAACAACAAAATTTTGAATAATGGATAAAAATAGTTAAGATATAAATTTTGAAACTTGAGAACTTTGCTTCTATATGGTGCGTTCAAAAAGTAACGAGTCGGAGGCTGGAATGCGCAAACCGGTCACGACATGGGCTAATCGTGGCGTGTGTAACGAGGAGTGGTTCCGACCAGAGCGTGGAAGGTCACAGCCCGTCGCTAGAGGGCATGCGTGCACGTCACGTGACGATACAAAGCGAGCAGCAGCATGCATTAATCGTCCAACCAAGACCAAGACAGTAGGCCATTCGACATGCTTCCTGGTGTGGTTGAAGACTGTGGGGCACCCATTGGGCACACATTTTCCGCAAGTGCGGTCGTTCCTTCATGATGGTGTGCACACTTCCGACGCTCAATCCGACCACGGCGGCTATGGCGTTCACTGTCACTCGACGGTCCTGGGTAATGAGTGCAGCAACCAGCTGGACGTTGTCATCGGTAATGCAGGGGGGTTCCCCAAACCAGGCATCATCGGCTAACGACACCCGTCCTTCCCTGAAGCGCTTGTGCCACGCCTTGACCCCTGCAAGGGACATGCAGTGTTTGCCGTACACTTGTGACATTCGGCGACGAATGTCCGTTCCCCCTACTCCTTCCGCTGTCAGAAACCGAACAACACCTCTTTGCTCTTCGTTTGACGCCTCCATGTCACTGTTTGCAATGCGACTGGCAGCGTTGGACGATTGATGCATGCTGCTGCTCGCTTTGTATCGTCACGTGACGTGCACGCGTGCCCTCTAGCGACAGGCTGTGACCTTCCACGCTCTGGTCGGGACCACACCTCGTTACACACGCCACGATTAGCCGATGTCGTCACCGGTTTACGCATTACAGCCTCCGGCTCGTTACTTTTTGAACGCACCTTATAATAGCAAGATGTGTGTGTTTCCTTGGAGACGTACATAATTGTTGAACAAGATTTATGACAGGCTCCTTAAGTCGCCTGTTTACCATCTCTTGATGGATGCAGTATGTTTGCATTTGTCTGTTAGCACAGGCTAGAGAAAAATGTGTCTTTTCACCGCTGGCTGTGATTATATGGAAGCTACTGATGTATGGGTGGTGCTGAGTAATGGCCTTCAGGGCACAACTAGTGTCGGTGGATGCTGTGAAGGGTTGTAGCCTACTCGTAGGGTTGGTAATGCAGTACCGGCTCAGTAAGGACAGCAATGGCAAACTACTTTACTCCTCACCTTGCTTAGTACGCCTCATTATAGTGCTACGTTTCTTTTCTTTGGGGGTGTTTCAGCCCACATAACCGATAGTGGCACTTTTTGAGGATCAAACCAGCCTCCGGGCTGACTACCTAACAGACGGCTCCTTAAGCTGTATGCTCTCTCTTAACCAACTACTCTTCATCTTCTTTTCTTCTCTCGTTTTTCTTTATATTTTACTCTCTTTTCCACTATAATTATTCGGCGTTAGCTGATTCCTTTTATCATTTGAAATGATCTTGTCGACTTCGTCGTTACGCTGGGGTCTGGCGTTATGTTACGGTGACGGGACGAAATGTACCCAGATGCACTGAGGTGTGTGACGTCATAGTACTGCTTGGTGAATGTGTTCCCCGACAATCTCTACTTCGTTAGTATAAGACAAAAATCCCCGATTCTTGGATGTCACGGGTAATCTCGAGAACCACTGGATGGATTTTGATGCGGTTTTCACCATTCTGTAAAGGATATCTCGAGGAAAGATTCTGTAGAAAATAATTTTTGTATGATCAAAGGAAGCCAAGCAGTAACGATTTCAGTGAAAAAGTCGAAAACAAACTTGGCGTCCGTGCGCTTCTTAAGCTTACGCTGGGCAAACCGTTAAAAATATCAATATACTATGAGCGTAAGAATTGGTCAGCATGAAAAGTTCTACAAAAAAGTCCGCGAGAGCATATCTCTATCTTCAATACATCGCACACTATAAGTGTTTTTAGACGGGATGGAAGGGGCACGTCCCCGCGCGCTCTGGTAGGCATGACGGCATCCCGCGCGCTTGACCTTGCTTTGCCCCTGGTTTGCACTTGCCATTCGCGAGTAATTTGAAACAAGATAAGCAAGATAAGTATCATGCAGATAATTTTCCAACATGTCAAGAGTCTTCGGCTTCAAGCGAAGCGAGAAGCCTCCGGCATGTCTAGCATTTTTCAGCATTTGTAGCATTTAAAATGATACAAAGTCTAGTCTTTCAGACTGACTGTCACTTTTTTTTTGTATCGTGCAGTGTTCTGTAGTTTCCTTGTTGATATAATGCAATCGCAATATTTTGCAAGCTCCGTATCATGGATATTCGTATTTGGAAATTTGTAAACTGTGATTAAAACAAAGAAACCCTGTTTTGTTGTTTCCTTAATTTGAAATTTATCGTCAAACACGTTTGACATGATTTTAAAAACCTTAGTCGGTGAAGGGCTGTTATTGAATATCGCCGGCCATTCAAGCTGCCACTTGCTGAAAGGCCGATGGCAAATGATTTAGTGGATTGCGATTCTCGCCCAACTCCCTGTAGTATGGAATAACCAGTTGTACCCGTCGTTAACGTGTTAATTTATGTAACACCCATAAGTGGCCGTTGAGGGTATTCATGTCCCTAGACCGTCCTCTGCTGGAATATGCTGAGGGAGTGTGGGATTCATACCAAATGTACCTAATACAGGAACTGGAAGGTGTACAAAGGAGGAATGTACAGGTATGTAATGGAGGAACACAGATTGACGAGTAGTGTGTGTGGAATGATTCAGGATTTGGGATGGGAAAGTCTGACTTGTAGACGTTCAAGAGCAAGACTAGGGGGTCTGTTCTTAGCTTATAAAGGGGACATTGTATGGGAAGACATTCATAACAGATTGGGAGAGAAGGTTCATATATGGACAGATATTGTCATTCTTGTAAATTAAAATTAAGTCAGTGGGGAAAATATCATTTCATTGGGAAGGGGGAAGTAGTTTGTAAGGGGACATTTTCAGTCCTTTGCGTTCTGATGTTAAGAAATTCAATGAGTTGGTAAAAGAAGACCAGATCAGGAGACAGTGATGTACGGTACATGAGTTGATGGCTGAAGAAAAGTGTAAATTATTATTATTAGTAGTATGGATCAACCGAAGGAAGTAGACGTGTACCAGTGTGTGCCACAAAACCTTCAAGTATTGCGAGGGGATGGTTTGCGACCGTTGTCAATAAGGACTTCCAAGTGATGGTGACTATGTATATTGCATGGCATGCAAAGGAAAATATCGTTATGAATGAACAATGATTTATATGATAGTTTGTGACACGTCAAATTTTTTTTTGTGAAAATACACTTATGAATCTTGTACATGTAAGAAGTATGGCCACTTTTAACTACTACAGAACTTGTTCACTTCTGCTCCTTGATGTATGAACTCCAATATTCTTATGTGGGTTTTTCTTCCCGTATTATTATAATATTTGTGTGCATTTCACCCATTATTTGATATGGTAGGGTGTCGTGATATCTGGTTGGTTTGTCCACTGTTACTGCCGGAGGAGTAATAATGAACATCCCAAGTAGATTTGAACCAGCCACCTTCAACGGCGAAAGATGTTTGGTACCGTATGATTACAAAAGTGGGCCTAGTTGTTGGGTATTGAGTAGACTAAACGGACTCAATACAGCTGTATCTTACAAGTTAATACTTGCTTTCGGTATTTAAATTGTTTACTTTTCAGTAAACTTATCTTGGAATTTTCAACATAGAAACTAGATTTATAAATTATGCAAGATGAATCAACTTATGTACAGAGTGGATATAATTAAACTTGCGCAACTTGCGAGGCCCCCGGAAACCTTTGGCAGGACATGTGGAAGAGGCATAGCGAATAAACCATTGAAAGAAACACATTTTAATTTCCAAATAAGTGGGTAACAAGTGTTAATGGCGCACCATGTTGACAGTCCAGGTTACAGACGATGCTCAATGTGACGACCATCTGCATCCAGGACAGCCTGGGACCGCATCATTTGCCGATCGTTCCCCACTGCGTGGCCACCAAGATCCCCAGATTTGAACCTGTGTGATTTCTGGTTGTGGGGATACATTAAGGACAGGGTGTATCAACGGGACACTGACACATGTTGGCGTTTCAAGGTGAGCATCGCGAGGGAGATTGCCAACATCCCAGCTGAGATGTTGCGGGCAGTGGTGGAACACTCGCTAGTGCAGTCCCTGGCTGTCGTGGATGCAGATGGTCGTCACAGTGAGCATCGTTTGTAACCTGGACTGTCAACATGGTGCGCCATTAACAGCTGATACCCGCTCATGTGGAACTGTGTTCCTTTGAATGGTTTGTTCGCTATGTCTCTTCCACATGTCCTGCCAAAAGTTTCCACACCGTTTCATTGTCCTACGATCACTTGTTTGTCCGGGAGGCCCTCGTAAGTAGCACAAGTTTAATTATAACCGCCCTGTACTTTCATTTTATTTATTGGTGCTTGTCTGTGCGATCTGCGTTTGGTTTTGATTCAGAAGAATGCCAATATGCAGGACAAGTACAACTATCGTCAGTTTAAACTGGAACATGTCCTTAAGTGGAAGCCGGGGACTGGCACCTTTTCATGTATACCGGAATCATAACAGGTACCTAGAGACCACGGAGGCGAGTGACAGAGCCTGCACATTCACCGGACAAAATACGCTGCATACATTATTGCTACAAAGAACGTCACCAACATAAGCATCCATCATATCCATTCATATCTTAACGCCATTCTCCAATCGCACCTCCAATTACACCGTACTATACCCCATATACACATCACCTTTCCTCATGATCCTCCCCCTCAATCACCTTCATACATACTAAAAATAGAAAAAATAATTTTCATCAACACAAGCATTCACCACATTCATCTAACTTATTCATCATCCAACATTTCTTCATTTACGTCTCATATTACACCCTATTATGCCCCCATCTACACATCATCTTAAACACGATCATCCCCCTTAATGACCCTTACACAATAAATCCCCCTCAATCAACTTGCTTACATACTTACTTACTTACTTACACTAATAATAATAATAATATTTATAAATATCCTGAGCAATATAAGAGGTCACTATTATCCTACTTTTGGAGATTGCGGGTGTTGTATCCATGTTACACCACTCCTGAACTACTGTATTTAAGTCCTATTTTCAATTAATAAAGCAGTCGCCCCCCACCCCTCATTCCTGGACCCAATCTCTTCCCCCACCCCCCCAGAAGCGATACATCCCCCAAAACCTCACCGCTCTGCCCTAAATTGAAATCACACACACCTTCATCCAATTCCAAAAACCAAACTTCCCCATCACCCAAAAGCACACCTCTCCCTAACACTATACGGTATAGCCTATCGCTGGCCCGAAGAGACGGCGAAACCGTCTAAGGAGACCCGCTGCCGCAGGAGCAATCGCCCTGCGGCGCAATGAAACGACTGCAAATAATAATACATTATTGCTTTACGATTAATGTGGCCACTAGACGGATATATTACTGTATGTCCCAGGCCGAGAGACATAAGAAGCGATGTTTTGTGGCCTTACGAAGACAACGAAATAGAACACATCAGTGCCAAGGTGCGTGTCCTTTCTTGCCACCTGAACGTGATACAGGGGACGTTCTGTGTCTTTGGCAGTATGAACAGCGGGTACCATACACATTTATTTATATTGAAGATACACTGTCCACCTCGGTCCCTTGCTAATTACCTTCGTTGTAGTTTCGTACTTCGTAACTGCTTCTCTCCCATTATCAAGAAATGTGATTACACCGCACTGCACCGCCAGTCTTTGAGGTTAGAATTCCTTGCGCAATACCACAGACTTCAAATCCCTCAGAGTCTTGTGTATGGCTCGCTAAATTCTGTTATAAATACTAACGACGATGCATTCCGCAGAATTGTTTCAGTGTGGCGTATCTTTGTTTGCGCAGATTGTAACTGACGAGAATAGGGTGTACACACTTTTTTATAGATACTATAAATATTTAAATGCACATAATAGAGACCGAACGCTTTTTCTTTAACTGACGATAGCCGAGAGCAAAAGCGGAGAATGTTGTTTAATGCAGTGAAGAAATCACAATAAAGTACAATGTGTAGTGTAAAATAAAAATTCTAGTAATACGTATAGTGTACAGTAATTTATATTATGGAGTAAAATATTATTATTGAAATTTTGTGTGTGACTTGGTGTTATGAATTTTGTATGATAGTGACTGAAAATGCAGACAATTTAAATAAGTATTTCCTACTCTTATCATGCCCGTTTCAACGATGTTGGAGATTAGGTGAGGTAGGATTCCATGTGGCAATGGTTCTATGATCGGTTGCATTTACTGACGCCAACCTTATGAGGGGAGTTAATGAGAAATGATTCATAAACAGGTGGCCGAATTTTTATGGTAAAGTTGAATAACACCAAATTCTTTATGGTTACTTGATTCATAGAATATTGTACAATAAATAGATTTCATGTAACAATGTGCTTTGTGGTAAGCTAACCAGATCAGTCTTCGCCGCCAATTGACCTAACGTGGCTGGAAATTCATTAATGAAATTTATGATTTCCAAGTGATTATCTGCAGTGAAATAATTCCTTCTCTTTATGATAATCGTATGTCAACCATTGCTCGTAACAAAAGATAAAACGGTGACAGATTTGGTTTTAGGACAGGGTAAATTCCAACACCACACCAATTTGCTTTCTTCAAGATGTGTCCTTTAATGCATATTGTCTAATAGAAAATAATTTAAAGGGGGTTTAAAGTTAAATGTATACGATGTTGGTTCGTAAAGGATCACTTGGAGCACATTTGGTGAATGCATGACAAAATTCCACAAGCAATGGTCCTGAAACGGAGACTCGGCCTCAAATTTAATGCTGCATTGTATTGCATTGTATCTTATCAATAAAGAATTTGCATGTATTCAGCTTTGGCATAATCAGTTGGTCACCTCTGTAGGGCATGAGTTAAAAGAAAGCAGGCGTGGTCTATTAGAAGATACAGTCACAGCATTTTCTTAGGTTTCAAAATAGGACATCACGGAAAATTATTTCATGGACGGTGGATGCTGAGGTTCGAACCCGCTCTTCTTCCTAATCTAGAGATTAAAACAAGTAGTTTCGTGAAGAACTAAAGCCTATTTTCGTATAAGAATCCTACTTATGTTAATTGCCTCTATCAACAGTTTGATTGCTGTAATAGATTCGTAGATATTGAGAACCGTCTAATATTTCGGATGGTCGCCATGTTGGATTTTTATATATGTGGGTCTTAGAGGTACCGTTATGCACTGTTACATGAAGATTATTCTGTACGTGTAGTATTCAAATTTCAATCGCATGATTAGGACACAAGAAGTAAAAACGAGATGTTAAAATTCCGCACAGCTGCCATCTTTTGGTTATGAGAACAATTGAAATAAATTAGATGCCGTTGGATTAACATTTGTATAAGCATTTGCCGTACTAAGTTTCATTGCACTCGGATGGTTAAATCGCGAGAAACGTGCATTTAAATATTTATAATAGGCGTCGTCGCCATGCTCACCAGGTTATTGAAAGTCCTATAGGTGAACTTATGTTCATAGCCTCTATGAACATAAAAGATTTCAGTTTGATTGCTGTAAAAGATTCGTAGATATTGGGAACCGTCTACATATTTCGGATGGTCGCCATGCTGGATTGTTATATGTATAGGCCATAGAGTTATGTACCATTAAAGGAAAATTATTGCGTAGGTTCATTAATCAAACTTTCACTTCCATCGCATGATTACGACACAAGAAATAAAAATTTTATTTTAAAATTTTGCACAGCCGCCATCTTGAGGATATGTAAACATTTGAACTAAATTAAATGCCAGTGCATTACAATATGTATAAACATTTGCTGGGCTCAGATGGTTAAATCGCGAGAATAGTCTATTCAAATGTTTCAACTTCGCTTGGCCGCCATGTTCGTTTTTGAAACGTACATATATAAACTTGTAGTTTATCACCATACAAAATGTCAGGGTGATATCGGTAATAGTTTCGGAGATACTGAATGCCAGTGAAATAATTCCCACGGTCGCTATCTTGAGGTTATGTGAACAATTGAACTAAATTAGATGCCATTGCATTACAATGTGTATACACATTTGCTGTACCAAGTTTCATTGTGTTAAGATGGTCAAATCGCGAGAAAATTCTATTTAAAAGTCTTAACTTCGCTTGGCCGCCATGTTGGTTTTGCAGTTACCAGGTTTTTGAAAGTCTCATAGGTGAACTTCTAGTAGTGCCCTTTATCTCCGTTCAAAATTTGAGGGTGATATCAGTAATAGTTTCGGAGATGTAGAATGCCGGTGAAATATTTCGCACAGCCGCCATGTTGGATTTGTGCGATGTAATGAAATTTGAAGGGCACAGTTAGGGTCATTCAGAATAATACTATGACCTTACCGAGTTTCATTGAAATCGCTCTAGCCGTTTAGAAGTTATTAGGGGGACACACACATATACGCACACACACACACGGACAAAAGGTGATCTTATAAGCCTTTTTTTTTCATAAAAAAACGTCCCCATGGCCTTGGACCATATACGGTCCTGCCTGAAAGAGCCGACTATCGATTCCGAGCCATTTGAACGGGTAGCTACAAAGCTTTCAGGTCAAATACGACGGTGTCAATGAGTATTGAATTAGAAGAGGGGATGTAGGACGGCAATTTAAATTTGTCGCCCACCTAATTCACGTATTGATGGTGCGTGAGCGAAACGCTCGCCTTAAGGAATAGTGTAAATAACTAATTAAATAGGTGTTTCAAGAATCTGAGCGTTATGAAGTTTTAGATGCAGTGTCTGCTAGAGATGTGAATGTTTTGCAGAACAGCCCATTTATGCCATCAATGAATTTTCAACTCAGAGAGTGGGCGAGGAAACCCAAAATTACCTTGCTCTTGGAGCAGGTCACACACAGCTAAATATAGTGCTTTGTTGACGATTTCAACTGAAAGTTCCTTAGTTCCTTTTAGAAGCCGTTCAATTATTAGTTATTGCATGGCGTGTGTCAGCAATATCTCTCAACTCAGCGGCTGGTTCGCGTAAACAACAAACTTTATGGACTTTCTCTGGAACACTCAAAACACATATGTTCTTTGCAAGAGATTTACGGTCCGTTTCCTCAGGGAAATTGTGCGCTCGGTGGATCACTGACAAGCTGACAGCCTCTTTATCTCACTACCGTGGGTTTGATTTCTTTGGAGGTGATGGGCGAGAAATATTATCGTCACGGGGAATCTTACGATGAACCCTAGTTCAACAACTACCGTGTCAAATTTGGTGATTAAGTTACGAAATTAATTAAGTTGATTCTCATCCACTTTAAATAAAATGGAAAATGCCCTATCATGAAGGATTGCGACTGCAAGACTGCAATTGCACGTGCAGATAAGGATACTATGATTCCAAGCATCTGGTTAGCGTCGTTCGTTATTAGCCTACTTTTCACATTTTGCAAAAATGAGGAAAAAGTAGACTTATTCGATCGGGAAAATGTGCGTCTGTCTGTATGTCTGTCTGTCTGTCTGTCCTTCTGTCTGTCTGTCTGTCTGTCTGTCCTTCTGTCCGTCTGGCTGGCTGGCTGTGTGTGTGTCCCCCCCTATCAACTCCTAAACGGCTGCAGCAATCGAAACAAAATTTGGTAGGAGTAAAGATCTATACCTGAATATCTCACGGCCATATTTGAAAATGATGTCAGTGCTACCATTGCTGAAAAATCGCAATTGAAATTTGAGCTCCATGTTGGATATCGTGGAAGGTATGAATGGGAGCTGTTTCAAAATTGGCACACGTATAGATAATAATTATGCAGTTTAATTTCCAGGAGGCCATACATGGCAGTGTTGCCAAAATGATTATAAGCCTGCTGATAGGTCCAAATTTTAAATGCATATAACTTCTACACTATCAATTGGATTTCAACCAAATTTCGTATGTGCTATGCGTACATAAACAGATATGACTGAGTGTATTCCTATGAGCCATCGGGGCTGCCAACTGTTAATAAATGCTCTCAATTGTTTAAATCCAAATACCCATATAACAGTAAGTATGCAAGCCGACAGCTTTAAACTATGCACACGTATAGTACCTGACATTCTATATTAATTTGGAGTAACTTATATACATCAGTGCTACCAACATGATTCTAAGCCTGCTGAGAAGTCCGAATTTAAATACATGTAACTTCTATACTATCAATTGGACTTCAATCAAATTTCTTATGTGCAATGTGTACCATAACAGATATTACTATGCGCATTCTTAGGAGCAACCAGGGCTGCCAACTGTTAATAAATGCTGTCTCTATTCGTTTTTCTTAATATCAATATATCAGAAAGTATGCAAGCCAGCAGCTCTAAACTTTGCACACGTATAGTACCTGACATTCTAGATTAATTTGGAGTAACTTATAAATGTCAGTGCTGCCAACATGATTCTAAGCCTGCTGATAGGTCCAATTTTAAAATGCATGTAACTTCTATACGAACTAAGTTAATGGATTTCATTCAAAATTGACACAACAATAGATCATATTATTTCAGATTATTTTTACCAATACATGTATGTCATTGTTGCCAACATGATTTTACGCGCACTGTTAGATCCAATGTTTAACTGCATGTAACGTCCATGCTATCCATTGGACTTCAACCAAATTTTGTATTCTGTACCTTAAGAGATGGAACTAAGAACATATTCAGTCACCAGGGCTGCCAACTGTAGTTCTCTATTAGGCTACATTATGCCAGGTATACAGTATTTCGAACTAATTCGAAATTTCGATATTACCAACTTAATTTCGTCATTATTCTAGATAGATCCATATAGATTAATCATTGCCATTGACCTTTAATTTTAAGAAAAGTAGGCTCTTTAGTTCTTCACGGAACTTCTTGTTTTTATAATATGACTGTTGAACGTTAATTTATTATCAAACTAGCAACCTGCCCCGGCTTCGCCCTGGAACAGTTATGAATGCATTATGTGATAAGCGCTTTTTTATGTCAATGAACTACGACCTATATCCGTTTTACGTCTTGGCATGATGGGTTAAAATCACTGACTGAACTATTAATTATATTATCATGGAGATGCATGTGAAACGATTGTCCGACGTACTTTAAGAATGGCGAGGTGCATGAAATACAAATCCCCCTTCCGTCCAATCCTAACTTAACTGTGTATTTTGCGGTACGAAAAGTTCACATGCTAAATGAAGAAAAGCCGATTTGCACTTCCAGTGAAACTCCAAACACAACCACGCTTCTCTGAAGTCTTAACTCAACATGACTCGACAGTTTGCAGCTGGCTGTATCTGGGGTAATAGGCTCGCCCCCTATCTAAGCTGTAACTGGGGTGATAGGCTCGCCCCTAGCTAGCTCGTAAACCGTCGCCTCAGTAATTGAAAAAGGAAGCTTGTAGTTTAACGTGACCGTTAATCTCGAGATCATGAGCCACGGGACCTTCTTTTTACGTGGAATCCGAACCACAGGACATGGCATTTCACTTCGAAAATCTCACATGCATTAGCCGGGAATCCAACCCGGACCGCCTTGGTGAGAGACATACAGCTAGACCGCTGAGGCACCACGCCCGCTCAGTAATTGAATGGAGATTGTTGGAAGAAATGAAAACGTAATAACACTTATAGTGGGCGATGTATTGAAGATAGAGATATGCTCTCGCGGACTTTTTTGTAACTTTTCATGCTGAACAATTCTTACACTCGAACTATATTGATATTTTTAACGCTTTGCCCAGCGTAAGCTTAAAAAGCGCACGGACGCCAGGTTTCTTTTTCGACTTTTTCGCTGAAATTGTTCCTGTTTGGCTTCCTTTGATCATAAGTAAATTATTTTATAAAGAATCCTTCCACGAGATATCCTTTACAAAATGGTGAAAACCGCATCAAAATCCATCCAGTGGTTCTCGAGATTACACGTGACGTCCAGGAATCGGGGACTTTGTTTTATACTGAGTAGAGATAATACTCCTAAATACTTAAATGTTGATACTATTTCTAATTTAACACATAGGCTAGTATATAATAACACGGGTTCACACATTCCTTTTTTCTAGTAACTGCCATGCCCTTATATCTCTCCACATTTAGAGACATCACACCACAATGGAACACAAGGGCTACCTTATCCTCTGTGCTCTTTATGTTTCTATAAAGTTTCAAATCATCACCAAATAGTAAGCATTTGGCGTGACTAAGGTAATTAGGTAAATCATTAACAAAAATTAAAAATAGAAGAGGGCCCAGTTCGGATTCCTGAGGAACACCGGAAGAACTAATAATGTGTTCAGAATTTTCACATTTGAAACTGGCGTCGATATTTTAAATATGAACAAAACAATTTAAGAAATTGTTATGAAAAACCAAACTGATGCATTTTACTCAAAAGTATTCCATGATCAACCTTGTCAAATGTCTTCTCAAAATCTATATAAATTATATCAGTACTTCCATTCACATCCAATGTATCGTACAATGTTTGACTAAACCCCATCAGATTTGTAAGAACAGATCTATTGGGCATGAAACCATGTAGAAATTCAGAAATGCCCAATTTTGACAAGATCATAAATATTACAACACAGTATATGCTCGTAATCCTTTGCAATTACATAAATTACAGATATGGAACGATAATTAGAACTATTTTTGAAAGTTTCTGATTTTAAGATTGGTGTAATTTTCGATAGTTTCCTTTTTCGGGAATGCATGAGGTCCTTAATGATAAATTAATAATATATGATAATTGATTATCCAATATGTCTCCACAGCCCTTTATTATGTAAGGTGGTATGCCATCAGGACCGCTTGCCTTCTTAGGTTTTAACTTCCTTCAAATGCCAGTGTTCACCTCATTAACTGATATGGAAATAATGTTAGCATATCTACAGAAGGTAACACAGGAAACTCGTCCGAAGCCAAATGATCTAAATTATAATTAAAGTTAGTGTTAGTATACACCGACGAGAAATACTGTGCAAAACCACGGGCGATATTACAAGACAAGTAACTGATCTCATTATGTAAGTATTCTCCCCCGCTCTTGATTTCCTCTTACTTTGACATGTGTCCAAAATTGATTGATATCATGTTTCATTGTATTTTCTAAATCATTAACGTGCGTTCTATAAGCTATATGTATTTTGAATTTCAATTCATATCAGAGTTGTCTCAATTGGTCGGCGTAATATCTAGAAAACGTCCACTTTCTATCACATTTCCTTTTAGGTTTTATAACCTGTATAATGTCATATGTAGAACAAACTGGATATCAGGATTTTAGTATGAGCTTTCTTTTGGGAATACATATTTCAAAACATTTAAACAGACTCTAGTAAAATAAGTCTACGTTCATGTCGGTGTTGAGTGGATACACTTGAATATTAAGATGCTTTCTGCAGGCATTTTTTTTTAGAAATTTGATAAGTATTTAAACCTTTTATGGGAGGCCTTAATTATAACGACTGTTGTCAGCCCACTTAGCTACTCTATATTTCATGTCAAATTTGCAGTTTGAAACTTGATATCGCCCGGTGCACAGCCTTGATAATTGCAGGGACTAGTTGATTGTTCTATCTTACAGTACATTGAGGATCAAGTGAACTTTCCGTTACTGCTGAAATTGTCCACACAAGTGAAATACACTGTGCATAAGTTTCTAACAATTACATGCAGGAAAACACAAACGATAATTTGCTGTTTTTGCTGTACCGCATTTTCTTGACTGTCCACACGGATGCCGGGGTTCGATTCCTAGTTTTGCCAAGAAATCTAATTCTAGGCTGAGGACTCGAACGGGGTACATTCAGCCTCGGAAAACAAAACTAAGAAGATACGGGTTCGATTCCTACCTCAGACATCCTGGAAGTAATTTTCCGTGGTTTTCTACTTCTACCCCAGGCAAATGCTGGGATGGCACCTAACGTAAGACCGTGGCCGCTTTCTACACAAATCCTGCCTCAATTACAAATACACGCACTAGCACAGTCATCACAGTGACACAAGTTATCTGACAAATTCAACGCACGCCCAAGTACACGGGGCTGCATGACTAGGATGTGGGGAGAACCACTTCCAGGATGGCTGAGGAGGGAATCAAACCTTCCTCTTCTCAGTTTTGTCTGATGAGGTTGAGTGTAACTCGACCCAGCACTCACACCAAAGTTAAAGTTTCTTGGTAGAGCCGGGAATCGAACTCGGATCTCCTGGGCGACAGTCAAGAACGCCAGCCGCTTCACGACGATGTGGTCATTATTTAATTATTTTTCAAATACAACCCCGTGTAAAATTCGTGGGAGGGGTTACATATATAAGACGGGAATGTAAGTGCAAGTCAAATTTAAATACACAGCAATAAACGTAATGACAATGATAATCCACAGCCTGCTTCCAGACGGCCAGCCGGGTCAGGGAATGGAATGAATGAAGCCCCCCCATCTAGCGGCGAGGATATAAACTGCGCTGGCTGCCGAAGCTTGTCGCACTCCCCTGCGGCAATGATTAAATGAATGACAGGCGAAATAAAATGATAGTGAAGAGTGCTGCTGGAATGAAATGTTGACAGGGAAAACCGGAGTACCCAGATAAAAGGCTATCTGCCTTCGTTTTGTCCAGCACAAATCTCACATGGAGTGACCGGGATTTGAACCACGGACCCAGCGGTGAGAGGCCGGCGTGCTGCTGCCTAAACCACGGAGGCTCCTAATAAAAGTAATACATACATTAAATAAAAATAAGAATGTTACAGTCACTTGCATCATCTTTGAGTGATATTAATATCATATGGATTAACTCATTAGATTGTTGAATAGATGCAACTCACAGTTTCAGGTAACGGATACCCAATGCGAGTGTAATACCAGACCATGAGGAGGAATATGTCACCCTTCTTTGATCCTACCTTGTAGTATTGGTAGCACTGATTGAACCCTCCCTAGTTTAATAATAATGTTATCTTTTCACGTCTGTTTTAACTACTCTGGCTTTTAGAGACCCTGGGGTGCCAGAAGTTTGCCCCGAAGGGGATCCTTAACGTGCCAGTAAATCTACTGACACGGCTCCCTCGCATGTCCAAACCCCAAATACCAGCTGACTGTGCCAGGATTAGAACCTGCAACTTTGGGTACAACAAGCGTGAATGTTAACGTTGAGCCACGCAGCCAGCCCCTCCCTTCTTTCCCGGCTACTGCGCGGCCCTCTATTATTTGAGCTAACACGCAAGGAAGGTTGTTAAATTAATTTGTATCCACATCATTAGTTCAGTCGCCTCCGTAGTGTAGTGGTCAGCGTGCTTAGCTGCCACCCCGGAGGTCCGAGGTTCGATTCCCGGCCCTGCCACGAAATTTGAAAAGTGGTATGAGGACTGGAACAGGGTCTACTCAGCCGTGGGTGGTCCAAATGAGTAGAGGGGGTTCGATTCCCACATACCCTGTAATTTAATCTGAAGGAAAGTGTAATAAATCTCAACAAGTAGTTACTAAAATGTGGAATGTAGTCCTGTGCTGGGATAATGAGTTGGGAGAATGCCAATGGCCTATTGATATTTCTATTAATGCGCAAACTTCTGACTTAACATGTAGGCCCATGTATGCATAGAATATTTCTTTTCATAATTTAAAAATATTAATATGAATTGCAACAGTTCTCCTTGGCTGGAACCATAGCCACCTATAACCAGGCCGTGGCCAGACCGAATTGCAACACCGTCTCGCTGGCTTCATACGTCCGGCCGAGCGCCTAAGCTGTCTCTTAATATTCTAATTTGATATCGGATTATTGAAAAGAAGTTCACTAATATGTAAGGACGGGGGTAGTTACGTATAGGTGATAAATGGAGATTTTGATGTAAGTTATTTAACAATTATTCAAATGCAAGAACGTGGGTTCGAGCCCCACCGTCGGCCGTCCTTGAAATGGTTTACCGTGGTTTCCCAATTTCAACACCAGGCAAATGCTCGGACGGTACCTTCTGACAGGCCACGGCCGCTTCCTTCCAAATCCTTGCCCAGTATCATTAATCTTCATCCATTCCATCTCTCATCGCGACGCGCAGGTCGCCCTCGGGCGTCGACTAGAAAGATCTGCACTCGGCCTCCCAGGAGGCCACACGATGAAGAAAACTGGGAAGCAACCCATGTTCCATTGGCCAATGCCTAGCATCCTAACCAATTAACCATGTGTCGGACCTCCACTTAGGCACGGGGATGAACGTTGCTGGGGTGACTCGAAGAATGTTCATAACTTAGATTATTATGTTCTAAGGCTGGGGCAGCGGATCTGGGATTATTTATACGACGCCATTTTGGTACTTTCCTGCAGAGTGGAAACATTAGCAGGATGGCTACTGTCAACACTGGAATTCAAACAATGGCTATAGGGATGCAGCCGCCCATTGCAGTCATCGAGGGTGCTCTTAGTGATTTATACAACACCATGTACAGTACGAGTTATATACATCACTATGTTAGTATTATTGTTATTATTATTACTATTATTATTGCTCAAAGCAATATTATATATAAGGGTTAGTAGAGTCCAAAAGGTTAGACCACCTCGTGATGAAGCGGCTAACATTATTGACTGTCGCCCTGGAGGTCCGGGTTGGATTCCCAGATCTGCCAATGAATTGAATTCTGGTTTGAGGGTTGGAACGTGGTACAGTCTGCCTCGTGAAGTATAACTGAGAAGAGGTGGGTTAGATTCACACCTCAGCCATCCTGAAAGTTATTTTACGTAGTTTTCCACCTCTATACCAGGTGAATGCCGGGATGGTTCCTAAATTAAGGCCACGGTCGCCTCCTTCCCAATCCTCATCTGAATTACGTATACACACATTAACACAGGTTATCAGACACATTTAACACACACACCCAAAGTACACAGGACTGAATGACCACGATGGCCAAGCCCCTCAAATTAAACAACAACAAAAACAACAGTCTAAAAGGAAATCACGGTAGGGAATTGGAGATAAATTGGAAACGTTAGGTCAGGTGGCAGGAAAGCCTTTTTCAAGTACATTATGCAACGAGCCTATTATGGCAATAAGTAAGACACGAGTATGTTTATAAAACGAGTGTCTTAATTACCATTATAGGCGAGTTGCATACGACTGTTTATGTTCGACGATAATTATAACTTTATTATATGTTTTAACATAAATATTCATAAATATCTGTGGGATTCAGTAACTTCAGTTAGTGAACAGAGCGCGCTGGGTGGTTTGCTGACTGAACAGAACGCATGCGTGGGTCAAAGAATTTCGAAACCAGAGACCATTTACTTTGCTTGGCAATGCTATTGTTTACAGTCTGCATGATGTCTAGTGCCGATCAGAACTAGCATTCACTAATATTTTCGTTTGAAAGCAATGCGCTGTGTAGAAATTGGAATTGGGGATATTAAGGTACAGTGCTATTTCTTGTCTCATATTCGCCAGTTTATTAACGCGAACATATGGGACGGTGCACTTTCCATGTCGGTAATTTATGTAGAAGGATGCTGTGTTGCTAACTTCTGGACGAAGATTCATAAATTTCTTGCATATGTCAGAGTATTTTCTTGTTACCGTAAAGTTTCGTGCTGATTTTGTCTGTGTGTTTGGGACTGTAACTACAATGGTTGATCCGATATCCAATTTGAACTTTCAAATCATGTAATTCATGTCCGACATGTTGGATTTTGAGCAAATGCGCGAAGCTATCCTTACCTAATTGGTCAATGAATGAGCTCTGATTGGCTGGAGTAATTGTTTCATAATGAAGAATAGTACTAAAATGACCCTCATTAAGATACAGTTTTCTGACATATAATATTTACATTTCGACATCGTCGAACATAAATGTTCATTTGAGACCGTTTTGCGATTCAGCGTCCAGTCACCTTCATGATCCCCTATTAGCATTAACATTTGGTTGCCGCTGAGCGTGGCTGCGCCAGCGTTTGTTGTTTATTGTAGCATGAGCCCCGCGGGGCGAAGCGGAGGACACGGTGATGGCAGAGTGTAGTCTGCACACAAGTCAAGCAGCATTGTGTCAGATATGCGTCACGTCACAGGAGCTCATGTCACCACGGACAGTTAAACGATGACTGAGGCTACCGGAGCTGAGTCATATCTTACTCGTGCAACTGTACCTGTCAACGAAGCAGGCTGACGTGTGACACAAGTAAACAAAGAATAGTTCCCATCTCGACCGCCGGCAATCAATTCGTGCCACCTCGGCTTTTATACCTATCATAACTTAGAATTCATTCAACACTCAATCTCTTTTTGTATCGGGAAAGCTGTTGTGGTACTTGCTACAGATCTTTAATTTTCCCAGAGAGTTTGCGTCATCCTTGCTTAAGGTATGCAGCTTATCTCAATGTAATGTGGTATGTGCAGCTGAAGACTATTTATCGGCTACAACCAAGACGACCGATTTATTTTAGACGGATAACGTTATTCTGCTTGCAAAAACAAACGACATTAGGGCTCGGACTGTGATTCGAATTATTTGCCACTATTCGAATATTCGAGGGACACGAATATTTCGCGAATACGCGAATAATGTTCGAATATTCGAATATTATTAGAATACCATTGTTATTCTGGTATTCGAATCGCTGCATTCGAATAATAACGTATTCGTGTACATTCGAATATATTGTATTCGAATAATTTGAAAGGTATGCCCATTGATTTAGCCTATTTTTCACATTTTGCAAAAATGAGGAAAAAGTAGACTTATGAGATCGATACGGGCAAATGTGTGTCTGTCTGTTCCCCCCCGTATCAAGTCCTAAACGGCTGCAACAATCGAACCAAATTTGGTGTGAGTAGAGATCTATACCTGAATATCTCAAGCCCATATTTGAAAATGATGTCAGTGCTACCAACTGCTAAAAACCGAAATGGAAATTTGAGCTCCATGTTGGATATCTTGCAAGGTAAGCATGGGAGCTATTCCAAAATTGGCACACTTATAGATAGCCTAATAATATTTCAGTTTAATTTCCAGGAGGCCATACATGGCAGTGTTGCCAAAATGATTCTAAGCCTGCTGATACATGGAGGAAATAATAAGAGGAGATGCCCTGAGCTCGTTTGAGTGAAGCCAAGCGCTGCGTCCAAAGGGGGCGTAACCTTAACTTGTATTCGGTGTTCCGTGACTTACATTTGGTTGTACGAATCGAATAAGTGTTCTGTTTATTAATTTTAAGGTTCGTATTCTTGAATATCAAAATGTGTACGAACAATGAGTGAAAGAGGGTGTGCTCGAGATTAGGCCTAAAAACTGGCAAATGCCTGAACACCAATAAGAACTTAAAATCAATTTGGTGTAGGCCTAAATACCGTGATTAGTTCGGCATCAATATAATAGTTCCCAAGATGTTCCTTCTTTGGTAAAACTCGCACCTTTAGACACCTGTAGGCTATTCAATTTAATCAGTGTGTCGGCGTATTTATACGTTCTCGCTGTGTCTTTCTTACAAAAGTAGTCTGCATAGGTGCTCTCATCTTTCTATTTAAATGGGCTTTTAAAACAATAACGCAGCTTATTTTTACCAATTACCGTGATGTGCAGAGTGTATTCTGCATATCAAAAAAATCCAAGACTAGTTGGAGTGGTTTACGGCTCTAAGCATAGGAACAGCCATTTTCTTGCTACCCAAAGTGGGCGTGCCGTTTGGCTTCAGCAGCTTGCACTAGGCAGCGCAGCGAAGGCATCTCCTTCCGTTCTTTCCTCCACGTGCTGATAGGTCCAATAGTTAAATGCACACACCTTCTACACTATCAATTGGATTTCAACCAAATTTCGTGTGTACTATGTGTACATAATCAGATATGAGTGATCGTATTCATAAGAGCCGCCACAGCTGCCAACTGTTAATAAATGCTCCCTCTATTTTTTAAAATCCAAATACCAATATATCAGAAATTATGCAAGCCAACAGCTTTAAACTCTGCACACGTACAGTACCTGACATTACAGATTAATTTGGAGCAACTAATGTACGTCAGTGCTGCCAACATGATTCTAAGTCTGCTGATAGGACCAATTTTTAAATACATGTAACTTCTATACTAACAAATGGATTTAATCCAAAATTGGCCCAACAAGAGATATAATGTGTCAGATTATTTCTGACCAACACATCCATGACATTGTTGCCATCATGATTTTACGCGCGCTGATAGATCCAATGTCTAACTGCATGTAACGTCCATGCTATCCATTGGACTTCAACCAAATGTTGTATTCTGTACCGGTACCTTAAGAGATGAGCTAAGAAATATTCAGTCACCAGGGCTGCCAACTGTAGTGCTCTATTAGGCTACATTATACCAGGTATATTTCGAACTAATTAGAAATGTCAATATTACCAACTTAATTTCGTCATTTTTCTAGATACGTCTATATAGATTAATCATTGGCATGAATCTTAAATTTTACTCTTTATTTCGTCACGGAACTTCTTGTTCATTATTTGGATTGACTGTTTCGTACGAATATTCTATTCGTATCGTTCGAATTACGGTATTTGTCTCATTCCTCTATCTATGAATTCAACCTTCACGAGTGAGTTTCAGCCGTGCCCGGTTAATACGCTATTCCGGTTATTATGCGACTTTTTCTTGTCTTAATGGGTTTTTGCTGTAAGTTATTGCGGAACAGATTATGCATTTGCAAATTATTTAGTATGTCAGAGCTTTTATATGAGTGAATTTCGTAATTAAAAGTTTTGTTCAACAGTGATAAGAAATTAAATTGAGGCTTGAAAAGCAATACTGTTGCCGTTTAGAGGAAACGCACTCTATGATTTGGAGATATGTAGACAAGTACAGCTTTTGTACTCAGGAAATAAAGTTATTTCGGCCAAATAAGACAAAAGTAGCATGTAAATAATTATTTGACCCATGGTATTTAAAAAATGAAAAACCACGGAACCTACAATGACATGTCCATTCTTTAATTCAGGGAAGAAAACAGAATACAAGCTAACCCGTGTTTGGGTAAACGACGATATATTGCCTAACGTTTTTACAAAACCAAATATTAAAAATAAGAAACTCGTCGAGTCTTCTCTTAGCGCCGTGCAAATGCACATTTCCTTCAACATAAGCACAACATTATCGACACGAGTACGGTACTTGAAAGAAAAGAAAAATAAGAAATTTCAGTGTCAACAGGCTTTTAACTCAAATATTATTTCGCGCGAAAATTTTCTTATTTTGGACAAAAAAAATCAATTTGTCAACATTGTCAGGTTCAAGGCTTGTTCTTTTGGCATTAACAATATTGCCACCCGTGGAAAAATTTATTTCTGATTGAACGGAGGTGCCAGGAATGCACAAGTACTTTCTCGCCAACTGACTTATTCTGGGGCATACCTTTTCATTAGCCTTCTACCATTTCAGGGGTCACCTACAGTTTCACGGGCGTTCCTAAAGATTTCCAGCTCTTCGGCCACAGTTTCCCTGCGCGGGGACGTATATGGAAGCTAGAAAATGAAGTCGAGGTCCCTTTCAAAGCTGGACGAGTGTGAGTGAGGTTGTGGTTGTGAAGCATCCGAATCTTCTCCGGTATCACAAGAAAGCATCTGCACTTGTAGTTCCACCCAAATCATTTCCGTGTCTTGTGCATTTTCGTGTAAAAGATTTTTGTAACGTGAATCCACAGCAGACGCTAATTGGGTTAAACTTAGACCTGTGGTCGGTTCTTCATCACTAATGTGAAATCGTCTTTTAAGAGCCCCAGAAATTGTCGATTTTAGAGATTTTGATGTCTTGCTCTGTGAGTCGTCATCCTCATTTTTAGCCTATTTTCAATTTTGAAAAAATAGGCTTATGAGATCACCTTTTGTCCGTGTGTCTGTGATTGCGTGTGTGTGTGTGTGTGTGTGTGAGAGAGAGGTGTGTGTGTGTGTCCCTAATAACTTCTATATTGCTGGAGCGATCTCAATGAAACTCGGTAAGTTCATAGCACTACTCCGGGCGACCCCGACCGTGCTCTTCAAATTTTGTTACGTCTCACTAATCCAACATGGCGATTGTGCGAAATATTTCACCAGCATTCAATATCTCCGAAACTATTCCCGATATCACCCTGGATTTTTTACGGTGATAAAGGGAACTACTAGAAGTTCACCTATGTGCCTATTGAAAAACTGATAACTACAAAACCAACATGGCGGCCACGCAAATTTGCGACTTTTAAATAGACGTTTCTCGCGATTTAACCAACCAACCGCAATAAGACTTGGTACAGTATATGTTTATACACATTGTAATGCACCGACATCAAACTTCGTTCAATTGTTTACATAACCACAAGATGGCGGATGAGCGAAATATTTCACCGGCATTCTATATCTCTGAAACTATTAGCGGTATCCCCCTGAAATTTTGTACGGAGATAAAGGGCACTACTGGAAGTTCATCTATAAGACTTTCAAAAACCGGTTAACTACAAAACGAACATGGCGGCCAAGCGAATTAAAAATTTTAATAGACCTTTCTCGCGATTTATTGTTCCAAACACAATGAAATCTGATACAGGAAATGTTTATACACATTGTAATGCACTGGTATCCAATTTAGTTCAAATTTTTACATAACCTCAAAATGCCGGCTGTGCGAATTTTAAAATTAAGTTTTTATTTCTGATGTCGTAATCATGCGATCGAAGTGAAAGTCTGAATAATGAACCTACGCAATAATTTTCCTTTAATGGTACATGACTCTATGGCCTATACATTTAACAATCCTACATGGTGACCATCCGAAATATTTAGACGGCTCTGAATATCTACGAATCTATTATAGCAATCAAACTGAATTTTTATGTGCATAGGGGCTATGAATTTAAGTTCACCTATAGGACTTTAAATAACCTGGTGATCACAAATCCAACATGGCTGCGACGCGAAGTATAAGTATTCACATGGACGTTTCTCGCAATTTAACCATCCCAGTGCAGTGAAACTTGGTACAGTAAATCCTTATACGAATGTTAATCCACTGGCATCTAATTTATTTCAATTGTTTCCATAACCACAAGATGGCAGCTGTGCGAAATTTTAAAATCTCCTTGTTACGTCTTGTGTCCTAATCATGCGATTGAAATTTGAATGCTACACGTAGACAATAATCTTCATGTAACAGTACATAACTCTAGGACCTACATATATAAAATCCAACATGGCGACCATCCGAAATATTTAGTCAGTTCTCAATGTCTACGAATCTATTACAGCAATCAAACTGAAATTTTATGTTCATAGTGGCAGTTAACGTACGTAGGATATATGAAAATAGGCTGTATAGTTCTTCACGGAACTACATGGTCATTTTTAGCCTACTTTCGATTTTTGCAAAAAATGAAAGTAGACATGAGATCAACACAGGGCCAAAAAATTGTGTGCCTGTCTGTGTGTGTGTGTGTGTGTGAGTGAGTGTGTGTACTCTGAATGTCTGTCCCCCCCTATCAATTCGAAGACGGTGAAACCGAATTGAACGAAATTTGGTACAGAGGTAGCACTGGCAAAGAGCACCTCAGTGTCATGTTTTATATTGCCGCCATCTTTACCAAAACGTAATGGCGGCCACTCAAATGGTCAAAACTTAATAATGCATTACGACCAAACTAATCATCGGATCTTTACCAAATTTGGTAACAAAATACCTTCATATGGGACGCGTCTTGTGCCCAAACTACAAGGTCATCAACCGTACCATTTCAGGATGGCGACCGTGTGAATTATGCAAACTTTATAATCCAAAACATGGGACCAAGAATCGTTTAATCTGTTCTAAACGACGTGGTTCGTTCGATATTAAAAGTTTATATTGTAATATTATAGTCTAGAAGTGACTTTAAAAATCTGAGTCATCTCGGTTATTTGACAAGATGGCAGCTGATCTCTCGTTCTGACCTATATTTTACTAATTTCAGTATGCTGCATGCAATATAACCTACTGATAAAAATGATATGAACTTAATATGAAATGAACTCGATTTGAAATATACTCCAGTGAAGAAATCTTCAGTCCAAGTGATTATTTGCTAATACAGTACGTTATATGTTATATGAACTCGGTTTGAAATATACTCCAGTGAAGAAATCTTCAGTCCAAGTGATTATTTGCTGATACAGTACGTTATATGTTATATGAACTCGGTTTGAAATATACTCCAGTGAAGAAATCTTCAGTCCAAGTGATTATTTGCTAATACAGTACGTTATATGTTATATGAACTCGGTTTGAAATATACTCCAGTGAAGAAATCTTCAGTCCAAGTGATTATTTGCTAATACAGTACGTTATATGTATTTGATCGATAGCGCTTGAATTGTGAGTGTACGAATGGCTGTGTGGTTAGGGTTCCCGTCTCTCACGAGGCTGGCCGGGTTTCAAATCCAATCAGAATTGAACTTTTTTGCTTGATTTTTTATTATTTATTGTTTCTTGAGTACTGAGACGTTATAAAATAAAGCGTTATATGGTGCTTTTTGCAATGGAAAATATATATTTAATTAAAACGACATTCTCCACTTGAGTGACATCTACCAGCCCTCAGTTGTACTATGCAGAAACTAACCACAGACCTCTAGATGCGAGCTGCGCTCTATACCGGCCAGTGAGTGAACCCGGTCTTAACGACTGCTAGGAGTAATAATACAGTGACATTCTTTTATTCCTTGTGCACGGATGCGTTGTTGATAACCTCAAAACTTGCAATATGTATGATTTGGAGATGGATTATTTTGTTATACCGTGTATTTAAGATTAGTCTATAAATTTACGGGTTGCGAAGTTACTTCACTTAGTTCTATATCCTCTTCGTACACGACACAGAACAACAACGTGACGTCAGTTTCTGATCTGCTCTGATTGGCTATTACATTGCTACAGTCGGATAGTTGGCAGTCGAGGAGTGTGGAGGATGAAGATCGCAGTGGGCGTCCCTACACATCCATGAATGAGAACAACATTGCTCGTGTACAGGACATGGTGTTAGCAGACATGTGCATAACGGTGGCAGTCGTAGCGTCCATACTAAGTAACGATCGTGCCCGGGCCCATCACATGCTCCATGATGTGTTGGGTTACCAAAGTGCGTTCAAAACTTGGGTACCGAGAAACCTGACTGCAGAGCAAGCTGTGCGACAATCCCTTGCATTGCAGGGCACCGAATATTATCACAGTGGTTTCTTCAAACTGATTGCGCCCTACAAGTGTGTCAATGTCGGTGGCGACTATGTCTAAAAATTGTGCAAGGTGTATAGTTCATGATTCCGTGGTGTATGTCAGTTTGGCAATAAAGGGCCCCTGAGCAAAAAATGAGGAAACTTATTTTCGGAACATGAATCTATGAGATGGCCATGAGTATTAAGGCACACACGCGACTTGCGGCAGAACCCCTAGCTCTTCTTTACTAATTATTTTTGTCCTAGGGTTATAAAACGTGTTTTACGGGGGTCATATATAGGCTACAACTTCCTAGGATTCCTAATTTTGGAAACATAGCATACTTTCCAAATTGAACTTGATTGGAAATTATCAAAAAAATACCACGTTTTGTTTTAACGATAAAGGGTATAGAGACCTTTCGTTTAAGCCATTGCACAACGTTCCACAACAATTCGTTTTGGAAAGATAGTCTACTTTCCAAATTAAAATATTTGGAAAAAATTACAAAAAAACAATGTTTTGTTTCAACTCTAAAGGGCATAGAGACCTTAAATTTAAGCTGACATATGACTTTCTAGGATTTTTAGTTTTGAAAATATAGCCTACTTTCTAAGTAAAACTTGTTTGAGCAAACTGTAAAAAATGCCATGTTTTGTTCTAACGATAAAAGTTATAGACCTTTTATTTAAACTTACATATGACTTTCTAGGATTTCTAGTTTTGGAAATATTGCTTACTTTCCAAATTAGACGTTTTTGGAAAAATCTAAAAAAAAGTTTTGTTCTAACGATTAAGGGCAAAACACTTTTCGTTTAACCGATATATGTCTTTTTAGAATTTTTTTGGAAAAGTTTTAAAATATAATGTTATAGACTGGGATTGGGACAGAGATAGGAGTAGGAGTTAACATATGTCTTTATATGATTTCTAGTTTAAACATATAGCCTACATTCAAATATCTTTTGTAAAAATCTAAAAAAATATGTTTTTGACTAGGTGTGGGATAGAGGTAAGAGTAGGTGTTGGGAGTCAATCATTAACCTTAAAGTAATCTAGAATTTTTAAATTCTTAGTGTTGTTATTGTTTATTACTTATGGAACTACCAGTAAGCATTATGCTGCCATCAAAAGGGTAGTGATACTTTTCAAGACCATGAGAATACGCCTCTAAATACATAAAAAAATAACCCACCACACAAGCCAACATCAGAGAGCGACTAAGTTAATAAGCCGACACATAAGCCAACAAATAAGCCGACACATAATCCGACAAATAAACCAACAAATAAACCAGCACATAAGTCGACAAAAAAGTGGAAGCAAAGTGGGTGAAAAATAAAGGTGGGCACAAAAGTGGGATCAAAAGTGGGAGCAAAAAGGGAGCAAAGTGGGAGAAAATGTGGGAGCAAAGTGGGAGCAAACGTTACCTTAGTTTAAAGTGGGAGCAAAGTGGGAGAAAAGTGGAAGCAAAGTGGGAGCAAAATGGAAGGAAAGAGGGCTCAAAATAAAAGTGGGAGCAAAGTCGGAGCAAAGTGGAAGCAAATGTGGAAGCAAAAGTGAGAGAAAATATGGGAGCAAAAGTGGAAGAAAAGTGGGGGCAAAGTGGGAACAAAGTGAGAGCAAAGGGGGATCAAAAGTGGGCGCAATTCGGTTGGGTTCAGTTTTGGTTCGGTTTGAGTTTGGTTTAGTTAGGATTGGGTTCGGTTTGGATTGGTTCGGTTTAGTTCGGTTTTGTTCGGTTTAGTTCGGTTCGATTTGGTTTGGTTTGGGTCGGTTCGATGTAGTTCAGTTTGGTTCGGCTCGTTTCGTTTTGGTTACTTATAAAAGTGAGGGTATTGTTGGTTTACATTGTACTTTATAAACTGGGTTTGGAAAGCCTGTTTTAACAAATTCCCCCGCTTTGCTTTTCTCAATTCCCATACACATTTACAAGTTGCATCCTCATCGCTAATGCGATTGTAGAATGTTAAACGCTTGCATAGTAATACATTTTACCTGATGCAACATTACTATACAATTGCGCAATTTAACTTTCTGTTACGTCATGCGACAAGTTTTTTCTTGCTTTAAACGATACAGCAATCTCGCTGTGTGTATAGCCATGTCTAGGGTATATTAGGGGGCCCTTAGCAAGAATATGTTTAGTTGACTACTACCTCTCACGGAGATCACATCGTGAAAGACCGTCTAACCAACCAGTCTACAGCCTTTTAATACGCAGTAAGCAGCTGTTAGCCTTGACTAGGGTATATTAGGAGACCTTTAGGAAGAATATTTTCAGTCGACTACTACCTAACACGGAGATCACATCGTGAAAGACCGTCTAAGCGAAATATCAGGGAAACAAAAGTCAATGACGTTGTAGTTTTTGGTTATTTGGATAAATCAACAGCCCATGGGAAAGGGGGGTTCAGCCCGAGTAAAATGATACCCCACATGGCCATCTACGGTCATGCGTTCGCGAAATATCGAGGGAAACAAAAGTCAATTACCTTTTAGTTTTGGGTTATTTGAGTAAATTAATGGATCATAGGAAAGATTAAAAAATACCCTCAAAACAATTTTCACATCACCCTCACCTATTATCGGTTCGCGAGATAGCTATGAGTATTAAGGCACACATGCGACTTGCGGCAGACCCCCTAGCTCTCATCTACTGTCTTTTTTGTCCCAGGGGCATAGGACTTGATTTAGAGGTTAGAGGGGGGTAATGACCTTTGGTTTAAGTCAAACAACAACTTTCTAGAATTCATAGTTTTCGAAATATAGCCTACTTTCCAAATTAAATTTCTTGGAAAAATCTAAAACATCATGTTTTGTTCTAACGATAAAGGGTATAGAGACCTTTCGTTTAAGCCATTGCACTACGTTCTGCAATGAATGGTTTTAAAAATATAGCCTACTTTCCCAATTAAATCTTTTTCTTTGCAAAAATCTAAACAATAAATAATTCACAGTTAACATGACCAAAAATACCATTAAAATGAGTCGTCACACAACTCTGTATGTGTTTAGGTTCACGAAATATCAACTTAAGTCAAGCGGCAACATGTAGTCGCGGTGCATGCTTTAACGCTCACTGCTACGGGTGGGTTAGAACCGGTAGCTCTCCTCTACTAAAAGTAAACTTACGGGAAAACAGCGTCCAAAGTTAGAATTCCAAAATAAGCTTGCCCCATAACTTTGGTTATCATCCTCCTCTTAAAACTGGTTCAGCATTTTTCCTTTGGCAGCTCTATGCCTATTTCTGGCTTCCTCTGTTAATTCCTGGAACTTTCGGTGAGCATTTCGGAGTTATTCCTTGTCGCATCGTAGCATGGTGTCAACAGATCGACACCCAATCCCAGGTTATCTTCCTCCTCTTCATTCTGGTCCAGCAGTTTTCGTTGGCAGCTTTATGTCTATTTCTGGCTTCCTTGGTTAATTCCTGGAACTTTCGGTGAGCATTTCAGAGTCTTTCCTTGCCGCATCGTAGCATGGTGCCAACAGATCGACACCCGACACCCAATCCCAGGTTATCTTCGTCCTCTTCAAACTGGTCCAGCAGTTTTCGTTGGCAGCTCTATGTCTTTTTCTGGCTTCCTTGGTTGATTCCGAGAACTTTCGATGAGCGTTTCGGGGTCTTTCCCAAGCTAATTCTGTTAGACAAGTTACGGTGCAATAGCATCTACACTTGTGTTTCTACTGTAATGGCACTATATATTATATTGTACTAATCTCCCTGCTTCTCAAACCGTGAATCTTATCGCATGCTCGTTTTTGTTCATACCAATTTATAAATCTGGTACATAATGTTCATTTTCTGTGTTAAATATTTCCTTGACTATGCCATTCCACCAGAATGTGCACATATCCCTGTGTACACATCACGCTCCCCATCCTCCTGCATCCCTGTATTTCACAAGGGACCCCCGCGTGTGCGAGGTATTGAATACCTTCGAGCCTCAAACATCGTCTATCATTCATAAGCTGTATTGGCTACTAATGGCAAGAGGAGGGCGGAACTGTACGTATTCGAAGATGAACAGTACGTGAGGCTATGCGACGTGGTTGAAAGGCACAGTCAACGCGCATATTACAGTAGTGGTAGCAGTCTTGATATAAATCAGTACAAAAGCTTTGCCTTATATCTATATTAACAGTTGCGGACGTTGACAATACACCAGAAAGGAACGCAAGAAATTTAGCAGAGTGTGAAAGAGGTGGCCGTTGACACATTAGCGATTTGAAAGATGAGTCAATGGAATGTGTAGTTTCGCATACTCTCGACTACGTGGTCACTGCTCATGTGGAGTGCACTGATGACGATACAAGCTTAACAATAAGTGAGAGTGATATAGAAAGAAATGTCCAGCTGTGTGGTAAATCATCTATATCGGAGCCACAGCCCCCGCATCCAGTGAAGCGAACTATAGAGCAATCGCTGTACAATGAACGGATACAAGACATAGAAAATAAATCGAACAAATTGTCAATAAGTCCGCATCAATATGACCGTGTGGTACATAGGAAAACTATGATAATTCAAGGGAGGGCAGGGCTAACCTTGCGCGATTCAAGGACGCTCGAGGCAAGTTACGCGATGTGCATGACAGTGACCTACTAAATTCTTTCAATCAACGAGCGTTATTGTCCTAACGCATTTGTTTACCAAAAATGGCTGCTTATAGCCCGGATGGTAAATTGGATAGAAAGTTATTTATTGGACAGCAAGAAGTTGGGGGCGCTCTACCTCCAACATTCTGTCTCGTGTCAGGGATCAAGCAATGGGCCTTTCATAACTACAACTTTAGCATGACCACTGCTTTTAGTCCTCATCTTTCTGTTGCTTGACTCATGGCCTGCCTATAAAAAGCGTCATGTATTGGAGAAAACCCCTCATTGCAATTCATACCACCTGGAACCGTGGGACAAATTCAGCCTCTGTATGTCTGTTTTTACCCTGCCAACAAATCATATTGCCGCACTGTCTGCAGCTACGCCATAAAAGAATAGCCACTTTTACAATAAACTGTACGACAGATCGATTCGCATTCGATTGCATTGCATTGCAGTCACCACGTTATATCAAAGTCAATGTGATTTGCATTCTGTAAGAGCAGATGCCTAGCTGATCGTCCTGAGCGGATTATAACTCCCAGTTTGATTGCTGCAGTAGTTACAGTGATATTCAGTACTAATGAACTACTTCTCGTGACCGCCATGTTGGATTGGTTTTAATGTAAGCCATATAATTATGAACCAGCAGCGGTTGTTCATTATACAAAATGTGAATTTGATAGTTTGAATGGGAAACGAGAATTTCAAACATGTCTTTTAACTCCTCAGCTACTGATTTTGAATTTTTGAACACAATTGAACAACAATAGATTCAAATACGTTTAGATCTACATAAAACATTGCTGTGTTAATTTTCACGTCTCGTGGATGATTATAACAACAGAAAGTTTACTTTAAAGATTTGAAACTCGCGTGGCCACCATGTTGTATTTGTGTTTACCAGATTTTCAGGAGTCACCTACACATAGCCGACTGACTTCAGAGCCCTCAATAACCATACAAAATCTCAGATTCATTGCTGTAATAACTTCGGATATATTAAGAACCAGTGAAATATTTCGCGAGGTAGCCAAGTTGAATGTTTTGATATGTAAGCCTTGGAGTTATACACCTGTAGATAAATATTAAAGCAATGGTTTACTAAGTTTCACTATGATCACATGAATAGGACGCAAGAAATAATAATGACATGAATTTTGAAAGCTATTACTAATTTCTCATAACAATTGAATTATATTTGGAGCCAATAGCCTACAAGACGATTTAAACAAAGATTTACCGTGCCAAGATTAGTTCCACCGCTCTTGGAAGATTAACTTAAGTCATGAGAAAAGCCCATTTGAATATTTTAAATTCGTGTGGCCGTCATATTGTGTTTGGTCTTAAAGTTTTTTTTCTAAATTCTCATACATGAACATACTTTATTGGCTTCAATCAACATACAAAATTTCAGGTTGATTACAGTAATAGGTTTGGGGATATTAAATGCCTGTAAAATATTTCGCGTGGCTGCTAGTTTGACACTTATTAAACATTGAAAGGCATGATCGGGATCGGACGTGGCAGTAGTAAGGTCTTACCTAGTATCGTTGAAATTGCTTGAGTCGTTTAGAATTTACCAGGAGGGACACACGGACAAAAGGCGATCTCATAAGGCAGTATTTCATAAGAAGTAAATAGGGTAAAAGTATGTAGCATGCGGGAAACAAAACGCGGGCTTCTGGGCGCAAAGTCATCGTCCCAACCACTACACCAAGTGGCTTTCATCGGACGGGGTCTGTTAAGAGTGATATGTGTAGTATAACTGGTATAAATAACATTGAGGAAAAACATCTAACCTGTAATGAAGTGTATTTCAAACATGACCATACCTAAATGCTTCTAATTTCAGATTCCTGTTATTTGTGTAGTGATATTTAATGTACCATCGCCAATTATTTCAAATAAGGACAGAGCAGTGCGCGTTGTCGTTTGACTGGTGGGCGTGCCGAGTCATACGGACTGGTGTTGATGGCTAAATATGTGGACGTAAGCCCCTAATGGAAGTAAAAACATCAGAAAATGTATTTCAGGAAAACATAAGACCAAATACAAGTTGCAAAATATTCCCTGTTGGTTTGCTTCAAACCACTGTTCATTGCACTGCAACAGTAGCGTAACTAGGATTTCCTCCTGGAGGGAAATGAGGTAAGTCAAGATTACATTTGGGGGGCCGGGATTAGCGTCTGACATAATGACGCATAATCAGTGTAACCTCATTTCTATATTTTATTTTAATGCTACATTTATTAGCATAGCATATTTCCACTTATCAACGTGCAAATGCTCGAAAGGTAAGAATTTTGCTGACATTGAATTATAAAGTCCAGTTTTCTCCGCAAAAACGTCTGGCACTTTCTACGACGAAAGATGGTGCCACATTCATCTCGCAGCCAAACCCTCGTGCTCGTTCAGTAATTTGTAATTAGGGTAATTAGTCCGGCTCCGTGGCTAAATGGTTAGCGCGCTAGGCTTTGGCCCGTAGTGCCCCGGGTTCGATTCAAGGCCGAGCCATCAGGTATTTTAATCTCCTGGGGTTAATTCCCGAGGCTCGGGGACTGGGTGTATGTGACGTCTTCATCATCACTTCATCCTCATTGCGACGCGCAGGTCACGCACGGGCGTCAACTAGAAAGACCTGCACTCGGCCTCTCCGGAGGCCACACGATTGATTGATTGATTGATTGAGGGTAACGCAAAAGAAAAATACACGCGTTAAGGAAAGGAATGCTTCTAAATTAGTAGGTAGAGTATATACTTACATAAACCAACAATTTGTCATCAATTCGGAGATTGGTTTTAATCAAACCTTTGTACAAATCTCATATATGTATTATTTGCCTCGGGGGGGGGGGGGGTTGATCACCCTGCATTGCACTGAGGTTTTTAGCTCGGAACGAAGCAAGGGCTGCGTAGCGTAGCGGTCAGCATGGTTAGCTGCCGCCCCGGAGGTCCTGGGTTCGATTCCCGGCTCTGCCACGAAATTTGAAAAATGGTATGAGGACTGGAACGGGGTCTACTCAGCCTCGGGTGTTCCAAATGAGTAGAGGGGGTTCGATTCCCACCTCAGCCATCCTCGAAGTGGTTTTCCGTGGTTTCCCACTTCGTCTTCGGGCAAATGCCGGGATGGTACTGTCCCCGTTTACCCGGATAGTAGGCTGTCAGATATCCGCCCCCTCAATCGGATTGCCAACAATCAATCGCACCAGCTCAGCTACATCAATGAAAATGGCACTGACAGATACTACCGAGGTTTGAACACAGAAGTTACCAAGAAAAATTATTGTGGAACACACCAAAATAGACGGGGTTACATACTTACTTTTACTTACCTCTTATAAATATCTCGGGGATTGGGTTGACAACAGGATCCTTAAAGTATGCTCTCACAATAACCTTCACCATGACATTTAAAAATGAACCAGACCGAAGACGAGAACTTTGAACCGTACAAGAGCTTTATTTTCACATAAAGAGTATGATTTACACAACTCAACAAAATAAACGTGGCTATCAGTAGCCCATGTCAATCTGACTACGTCCTCCTAAAGGACTTGCAAATTATCAAACAATATGTTAGCTCCCATGAGCTCAAAATAACGTAACATTTTAATACACATTTGGATTGGATGAGGAAGTCAGGGTACGACATATATAGAGCATTTGGTTTCCTTTTAATAAACATAACACCTTTATTAATAGGCACAAGGCCGGAGTATCGACCTCACCCGCTTGTAACCAGATGTCTGGCCGGCTGGTCTACTCTTTAACCTGGCTCACACCTGTCAAATGGGGCGCACTCCTCACCCCACACTTGCGTAAGAATTCAGCTCCTTTTAAAGCTTTAAATGTCTACAAGACAACTCATACATATTGACGCAAATCTTTCAAATGTTTAACTTCCATCCCACTGGATTATTTTAACTATCCTTAAACTTGTTAAGTTATCATCCAAATGTTTAAAAAGCATATATTAGAGTATAAAACACACTCTTAAATGTTTCTAACAAAATCACATAAATTATTTATAACAATTAGAAATTGTTTATAATATTGTCGAAAATAATTACAAAAAAATTTAAACACGCCTTTAAAATTTCTTTCGTTCCACATTATTGTCAAAGATATTTACATTTATTATTTACAATATCAACATTTAAATTATTTAAATTAATAATTTAAGAAATACATTGAACCACATGTTTTATTCGGTTGGTAAATTCATAATCGTGTTTAATATAATCGACCAATGAAGGTTAGTTATACATGTAAATGTCACAATCTGGTTTAATAAAGGTTGTAATAATTTTAATTATTTGTGACGGTAATCTTTATTCAAAATCTTATCTCAAATTCTTTCAAACTCTTGTTAATTATAACAGTAAATTCACTTGATTAATTTTCAACGAACTATGACAATACACTCTAGCGGAAAATACTTCGCTTACAAAATAATGCACAAACTGCATTCAAAATAGCCCAAAATTCATCATATATTAATCTATATGGCATTAAAACTTCCACCGAGCTTACAAAACTTCCACAAATAATTCTTTATCATTATTAATTACTGTGGGAATCTCCTTCATTTATTTAAGGGCATTATACATCAGCGACTTTCAACATCTCCGCTGCACTATCGATTATACATTCATAGTTCCACTTAAAAATTTTTATATCAATAATTGTTTCAAAACTGTTGTCATTTAAACTTCGTGGATTTCATTCATGAATCGAAATGAAATAAAAATTTGCCAATCACAAACAAATTTAATAGTGAATACGCTTATATACGCCTGTCTGGTCTATCAAAATTTAAGATTAACATCTTCAAAGAATTGTAGTATAAAAATACTATCATCAAACAAAGTGCGACTAAGTGCAAAATAGTCGAATAGAATCCAATTAGACTGGGGAATGCAAACATCATTATATAAATTTCTATATGAGAAAAAACCTAACACAAGTTTCACGAATTTAATGCATTCAATAATTCATAATTAATGTTCATCTTTCACAAAATTGCCTGTGATGCAATGGTCGTTCATGACTGACGATAAATGTCTGTGTTGTAATCAATTCAAATAACGACTAGTATTTCCAAGATCGTCGACAACGTACTGGATTTTAACGCTCTAAAATCATTTAAATGTTCTTCCTTCTTGATGATGACAGAAAATTGGTCAAAGTAATTAAACTGGGGTAGAATTACTTTAATAAAGTGACACGCTGTCTGAATTTAAATCTGCCATAAAAATCATTAACTTACAGTCAAATCGTGACTACAAAAATAAGCAAATTACTGAAAAATCTAAATATCAGTCTCAACTGATTCAAAATCATTTAACTATGCCCATGACATAACAATGTCTTAATAAAACGTCGAAAAAGGTATAACTCATCAAGGTGTACTGAGAATAGGAATCTCAAACAAGAATATCGGGCATAAATATACATGAGGACAAAAATATAGGAAAAATGGTTGCTCAAACATTGCTAAGAAACTCAAATACAATAAACGTTCACGACTACCTTATCTGCCGATTGACGTTCCAGAGGAAAATTCCCCAAAGAAGACTGTTGATGGATCCATTTCACCAAGTTAAAGCTGAGCTCCATCCTCGAAACCAGAAACAGCACCATCGAAGAATCGAACTGCTTCACGAAGACGAACGACATCCTTCCGGCAATAATCTTCTTTGTGAGTCGGGACAACCCTGACCTCTCTTGAAAAATCCCTGAAGTTCCAGTTGACAATCGCCATGAAGTTTTTGTATAAATTTCCGAAGAAATATTCATATTCAGAAAGTATGAAATCATTTCTATTGCTGTTTGATAGTATTCAGCCTTTACTCACGAAACATGGGTGTAGATGGTTATTTACCACATGTTCGCTTGTATGGAATAGCAATTAGCGAAGTTCCATGTTGCTATTTTACTCCGTTGAAATATGTCCCAATTGCATAAAGTCCTTTAGCCTTCCACGTTCTCTTCGGTAATAGTATTAGAAGAACAAACTGCCTTATTAAATTGCTCCATTATACTGCAGTGTTGTGTCACGAAAGCAATCTGAAGTCTCCCTATTTCACTAGCCCTGTCAGCCGTAGCGTTGAGTCTGGCTATACAAAGTGTTTCTTCTGTGGCGAGAAAATCACTTTTGTCAGTCGTCTAATTTTGTCAATAACTTCCAAAATACTTCTTCGAAATTGTTCAGCTTTTCTACAGTCCTGACTGTAGTAATGCACAAGAGAATTAGCTTATAAGCGACCGCTAACTGTTCACAGCTAATCTTGTAGAAGCGGTATAAGTGTCGTTTCAACTTCACCTGGATTTACTTCACAGTAAACCTGCACTGCTTGTATGTTCGACTAGTGGCTTCGCCACGCGTTACAAAGACGACTTTTTCACTACTGATTCACTCGACGTTTCACTGAAATGCTTATTTGAAATCTGACGATTGATTTATAATCTGAGAATGAGGCTCCTCTCTTCTGCGCAAGGCCTTTTATGAACTTCACGAGGGGCGTATCTATCCCTTCCATCGCGTGTTACTGCGTCATCGCTAGAAGTTCCAACTTCGTCAATACATGACGGATTTTCATAATTCAAAAACTGAAAATAAATTTCACCAAAATTCCAGAACAATGCCTCTACTGCAAATGGATTTCCACAATTCTGCATTCCAAAAAGTAATTAAAAATACCATAGTTTCAGCAATCTCCGTCTTCCTTTAGACTATCGTTCATTGGTTTAAGTCTCCCCTCCAATAGCATAATTTCTTCCTCAGCAGAATTCCACGTTTCTCGCGACTGCGTCGTACATCTCGGATCCTTCTCGAATAAATGCTGACGTCACTGAGAATCTCAGCTCAAGTAGCCTGCTTGCATAACGTCTGCGTCATCCGTGCTTACGTCATGCCTACCCACGTCATAACTATGACAGCCATAACTTTCGCTATAATTTCCAAAATAGCCACCGTGGTCTCTATATAATTCAATTACGGGGGCATTCTCCTCTCACCACGTTTTAAAAACAGTTGCAAATTGTTTTTAAACTCAGTGTTACAAGTACCTCAACTCTCTTGAACACGAAATTGAATTATTACTGGCTTACTCTAGGATAGTATCTTTTTAAATTTCCAGCATTGAACTTGCCGTAAATGACGTTATTCTCATCATCGTAGAGTTCATAGCAGTTGTTTCCATAGGCGTTCGTAATCCTAAACGGCCCCATGAATACATTTCCAAATTTGGGGTATATTTTCTTGCTCATATCAGCCTTGACAGGTCTGCGTAATAATACAAGATTTCCAACTTGTAAGGGTGCACCAAAGCGTTTTCCAGCTACTCTTTTCAATCGTTTCTCTGCTGCTTTCTGGAGTTGTTCCTTCGCCTTGTCAATCCTCTGCTGCCTTCCTACGTCGGGATCTCTAGGAGTGTGGTTGAAAAGATTATCCCACGGCCTTTCTGGGTTTCTTCCAAGATGAAGTCGCATTGGCACTTCTCCTGTGCTCTCCTGCACTGTAGAGTTCAGACATTCCTCTATAAGGGGTACAAATCTCACCCAACCAGAATGATCATTTGGACAGAAAATTCGACAGAATTTCGAAAATTCAGCCATATATCTTTCTGAGGAATTCGATTCTGGGTAACGCACGCTTGAAAATAAGTGCTTAATGCCAAGCCTTTCCATGTCCGCTGCAAATTCCACGGACGTAAACTGCGTTCCATGATCTGACAGTAGATATTCTGGTATACCAGCTTTAGGAAATACAGCATTTTCCAGTCTGCTTACTACGTTCCTTGTGTTCGCTTTCTGCATGGGACTCATTGTAACAAATTTTGAGAAAACATCCACGGTAACCAACAGGTACTGGTTACCCTGATATCCCTTCGGACAGGGGCCAAATATGTCCGTCGCCATCAGTTCGTTTGGCTTAGAAGGAATCATAGCCTTCGGTTTTCCTTTTAATAAAGCAGAAGCATATTTTGCTCTTTGACATTTGTCACATGATCTAATGACCCTGGCAATGCTGGAACGCATGTTAGTCCAGATAAATCTCTCTTTAAGAGTATTAAGAGTCTTATCTAAACCGGCATGTCCAGTTGCGTGATGAGCTACCCACACTAAATTGACAACAAGTTTAGGTGGCACGACTATTCGGAGTTTTGTATGCGCAGAGTCAGCATACTTGCATACGATGTCTCCACTCAGGACAAAGTGTCGTGAGTTTCTGCGTGTAACTGCATAGTCAACATCAGTATTGTCCATGTAACCCTTGAGGAACCTGTACATTTTCCTTATTGGAGCGTGTCTCTTCTGTGACACACCGATTCGGGCTAATCTCCTAACGGTTTCTTGATCTTCTTGCTCCAATTGTACATGGTGTATCTGCACATTTTTAATAGGGTTACGTGATAGAGCATCAGCCAGTAAGTTATCTTTCCCAGGCTGGTGGACGATAGTGGCGTTAAACTGTTGGGTGAACAAAGCCCAACGTGTCAATCTATCACTCGACATGTCAGTTTGCAGCATAAACTGTAGTGCTTTATGGTCAGTAATAATAATGACCTTATGTCCCAGCAGTATTTTCTTTCAGGCTTGCAATGCTGTTACAAAAGCTAACGCTTCAAGCTCCGTCGTGAAGTAATTTTCCTCGTGTTTCTTCAACTTCCGACTAGTGAACGCAATGTAGTGCTTGTTGCCTGCCTCGTCTTTCTGGTATAAGACTGCACTAATGCCTACTCTTGATGCATCAGACTCAATATAGAACACCTTTTCAAAGTCTGGGTACTCCAGTTTCACATTATTTCTGAGCATCTCTTTTGCTTTCTCAAAAGCCTCGTCTGCAGCAGTACTCCATTTCCATCTGTTATTCTTCTTGAGTAAGTCATACAGAGGAGCCATAATTTCCGAGTATCTTGGACAGTGGCTGCTAATAAATTGGCATGCTCCTACAAATTCTCTGACTTGTTTCACCTTGGTTGGCTTTGGAAATCTCGTGATCGCATCTACTTTTTTCATGTTTGGATGATATCCATCTTTATCAATAGTATGCCCCAAGTAATTTATTTCTTGCTTCAAGAATTGACATTTTCCAAAATTCACCTTGATATTGGCCTCCCGTAAATTCTCGAACAACTTTCTCAAGTGCACTAAATGTTCTGCGGCGCTGGGTGAAGATACGATTAAATCGTCGATGTAGCAGATTACATTTTCTTTCACTTCGTCAGTGAGCTTACTATCAAGTGCTCGAATAAGTGCTGGTCCACTGTTAACCATACCAAAAGGCATTCGGACAAAGACCCATGACGTCTGGTCAAATAGGAATCCAGTGTACTGCATACTATCTTCTTCTAGCTGAACTTGATAAAATGAAGACGTCAAGTCAAGAACGCTGAAACATGCTCTCCCTTTGAATTTTCGAAGCAGATCTCTAATCTTGGGTGGTCGGTCATTTTCTGGAAGAATCTTCAAGTTAATGGTTCTGGCATCGAGACAAAGACGTATCTGACCATTACTTTTCTTCACTACTGTGATGGGGTTTATATAAGACGACGCCTGTTTTTTAATAATCCCGTCTACCTCCATTTTTCTGATTAACCCTCGTACTTCTTGATAGTATTTCTCAGGAATGGGGTATATTCTCTTCTGGTAAGGGGTTTCATCTGTTAGCCTTATCTTGTATTTATAATCCTTAATCAATCCAGGCTTTTCATCGAAAATATCTTGGAATTCCTTTATCAGATCCTCAAATTCCCCCTGAATTTCTTCAAATCCTTCAGTTTTTCTACTGGGTATTTCTGCTAAATTTTCCACTTCATTAACTATAGTATTCAAAATTTCTTCCCTAAGGTCTATTTCCAGACTGTTTTTCACGTCCTGTTCTTCTATCTCTTCTGTGATCATGTACCCATCATTAAAGCTAATACTTCTGTTCTTCATGTCAATAATAGCTCCGACCTTCGATATAAAATCGATTCCAAGCACCATATCAAAATTGATCTTGCTCACTACAATGAAGATCTGTTCATAATTCCTTCCATTGATCTCAAAGTTCAATAACACTTGAATCTTGCACTTCACTGCCTTATCTTGGAATATCCCTCTCACTTTGACGGTAGAAACAGGTAGAACTGTCATGTTCTCTCCTCTTAGCAGACTTTGATAACATTCCTCTGAAATGATGGAGAAAATTGCACCAGTATCCATCAGGGCTTTATACTGTTGTCCATCTATCCGTACAGAAATAATAGGTAAGGCACATGGTCTTTCCTCTTTAACGATACCCCTCTCTTCTAGCAAATCTTCATCAGTCACTTCATATATCTCATTAATCGTAATCAGGTGTGGTGTGGCAATGTATTTACAGGTTCTCACTGACGTTGAGAAATCGGCGTTTTTTTTTTTGTGTTACCGACCTCAAAATTCTGTTGGCTCGTAGAAGGCCCAGGATCGATTACAACATCCTGCCTTTTCTTTTGGTTGTCTGCTTCTTTATCCCGTAATTCTTTCAGGTATTGCTGGCTTTCCTTCTCTCTTTCCTGATACTGATCGGGTGTCATAACCTGACCTTGAGGATTCTGATTTCTGTTTTGGCTCTGGTTATTCCTGTTATAATTTCGGTTATAACCATTATTGTTATAATATCTGCCTCTTCCATTGTAATTTCCTCGGTTATAGTTCCAGCCTCTTCTCTGTTGATACGGTCGGTAACCTTGCGATCTGTTATTTCGGAACTGATTATTCCTGTGAGGACCTACATTGTCAGTTTTCTCCTCATCTGGCTTGTCAGTTTGTTGGACTTGGTCCATATAAACAGTATTTATTTCTTTATACTCCTGCCTTTGACCTTTCTGCACCACGTTAGGCATTGGACTCGTGTAGTCTAACCTCCTCAGTAATTCATCCATGCTGGTTAAATCCCTGATGTTGGACCAAATTTTTAGTCTTCTCACCTCAACTGGCAGCATACGAGAAATCGCATCAATAAGTTGCTCCGTGGACAATGGGGGTTGTAAGAATCTCAAGCGGGATAATTGACTCGTAAAGAAATCAGCGTACCGCGTTGGAAGAGTGCCGGAGTATTTTCTTGAATACACCTCCGCTCTTAACGAATTCTGCGCTTCTATGGACCAAAATCGTTTGATTAATGCCTCTGCAAACTCGTCAAAGTTACTGAATGTGTATCTAAATGCGCGAAACCATTCGAGGGGTCCTCCAATCAAATATCTCTCCACTATCTTCATCTCTCTCTCTCTGGGAATGTGAGCTTCGATGAAATAATCTTTGAGGTTCCTTACATATTCGATAGGTGTCAAACTATCCGTGTTACTGAATTTCTGCGGTTTATCTTCAAAATTCCTGATGACCGTTACGTTCCTCGGATATGAATCCGGGTAGTTTTTCCCACTATCACGATAGTTCCACTCAGGTTCCATATTCCTCTCGTCATCTTCCTCCCTGAATCTGGATATACGTTCTTCAGGAGTCACGTCTCTCTCTTCTGGATCTAGGTTATATCTTCTGGCATAATTCCTACTAGTTTCGCAAGCTAAGCCTACTGTATCCTTGTCAGTGATTTCCGTTAATACTTTCTTGATTAATTCTTCTTTGTAGGTCTCCATTAAATTAGCCTCTCCTAACTTCAAATTCTTTAGTTTACTCGTCGTTTCATTCACATCAGAGACAACTTTATGAATCTGTTCCTCTAATGCAGATTTTAATGTTTGCACATCCTGATCTAATTTTGTCCTATCTTCAACTTGTCTTTCGGATAGCGAATCCATCCTGACGCTTAAATCTTTCCTAATCTGTACTACTTCATTGTTAATATCAATTTGAGTACTGGCAAGTTTCCTTTCAATACGATCCTGAATTTGGGTTACATGTTCCCCACTTGACCTAATCCACTCTTCTTTCCATATTGCTACATTTTCCGTTAACATTTCTGCTATGTCTAATTCAATATCCTCTTTCAATACTTTATTATGGTCTAATACTTGGGTTCTCATGACCTCTACATCAAACTTTAAACCTTCTAAAGACGCTGTCGTTCTAACTGACTCATCAACTAGCCTAGTCGTTAATGCACTTATATTACGTGTACAAAGAGTTTTCGAATTTTCTATCTCTTCCCTGACTTTATTTACATCAGTTTGGACTTTAGCAACGTCTACGAAAACTGTGTTGACCTCTACTTGAATTTTATTTATGTCGCTTTGCATCTCGTTTACATCCGAATGAATGTTATTAATATCAACCTGAACATTGGACACATCAGTTCTAACATTTTGGATTCCTCTTTGGACTTCCTCAACCTTGTCTTGGACAGTCGCAACATCATTTTTGACAACAACTACCTCAGCCCTAGCACAAGAAATATCACTACGGACATTAGCAACATCTAAATTCAACATTGTCAGATCTTTATGCACATTAGCAACATCTATTTTAACATTGGACACGTCTGAGCGGATGTCAGTTACAGTATTCTCAATTCCTTGGGTATTAATCTGTAAACGCGACATATTATCCTCTAAGTTAGCAGAACTGGTCTGAAGAGTTTTCATATTCTCCTCCATTCGATTAGCATTCTCCTTCATACTTTCATTCATGCTAGCTTTCAAATTAGCAGACAAATTACTAGCATTCTCCTCCATCATCTGCTTTATATTACTATTCATGTTAGCAGACATCTCCGCTAACATCATCTTCAAACTTTCATCTGCCATTACAATATTATTCAAAATTAGACTGCTGTAGGGACATACATCAAAAGAGCAAAATAACAACATTTGAGCAACACTTTTCACCATATATAAATTTGATCAATTTTCTGTCTTAAATCTAACTTATAACTACCTTATAATTAACTTTCGAAGACACTTCATGTTGAAACAAACTCAAGCACATGTTCAAATTTCCCTGGCTCATTTTAAAATATCCTAACACAAATAATTTACATTTACAATCCAAATAATTTAATTTTATCTTTAATATGACTGAAATGTCATAAGCCGGTCAAATAAAATAAGATTCCAGATCATAGGCGATTTTTCTAAGTTTCCAGCCCATTTAACCTTTCTCAAGTCGTATAAGATATGATCTTTTCTGAGTGTAATTTTCCTACTACAATACAACATTTAATTCCTATATAATCACACTCTTAAATTCTACAATTGGCCTAGACCTCTAACAAAGAATCAACCTCTTTATTTGAGTCTAATCGAACCACACGTTTTAGGTTTGCCAATCCTACTGGCATTCAACCTGGTGATCCAGTTATGTTGAATCGAGCCCCAACGTTTTAGGTGCGCCAATCCTTCTGTCCCCGTTTACCCGGATAGTAGGCTGTCAGATATCCGCCCCCTCAATCGGATTGCCAACAATCAATCGCACCAGCTCAGCTACATCAATGAAAATGGCACTGACAGATACTACCGAGGTTTGAACACAGAAGTTACCAAGAAAAATTATTGTGGAACACACCAAAATAGACGGGGTTACATACTTACTTTTACTTACCTCTTATAAATATCTCGGGGATTGGGTTGACAACAGGATCCTTAAAGTATGCTCTCACAATAACCTTCACCATGACATTTAAAAATGAACCAGACCGAAGACGAGAACTTTGAACCGTACAAGAGCTTTATTTTCACATAAAGAGTATGATTTACACAACTCAACAAAATAAACGTGGCTATCAGTAGCCCATGTCAATCTGACTACGTCCTCCTAAAGGACTTGCAAATTATCAAACAATATGTTAGCTCCCATGAGCTTAAAATAACGTAACATTTTAATACACATTTGGATTGGATGAGGAAGTCAGGGTACGACATATATAGAGCATTTGGTTTCCTTTTAATAAACATAACACCTTTATTAATAGGCACAAGGCCGGAGTATCGACCTCACCCGCTTGTAACCAGATGTCTGGCCGGCTGGTCTACTCTTTAACCTGGCTCACACCTGTCAAATGGGGCACACTCCTCACCCCACACTTGCGTAAGAATTCAGCTCCTTTTAAAGCTTTAAATGTCTACAAGACAACTCATACATATTGACGCAAATCTTTCAAATGTTTAACTTCCATCCCACTGGATTATTTTAACTATCCTTAAACTTGTTAAGTTATCATCCAAATGTTTAAAAAGCATATATTAGAGTATAAAACACACTCTTAAATGTTTCTAACAAAATCACATAAATTATTTATAACAATTAGAAATTGTTTATAATATTGTCGAAAATAATTACAAAAAAATTTAAACACGCCTTTAACATTTCTTTCGTTCCACATTATTGTCAAAGATATTTACATTTATTATTTACAATATCAACATTTAAATTATTTAAATTAATAATTTAAGAAATACATTGAACCACATGTTTTATTCGGTTGGTAAATTCATAATCGTGTTTAATATAATCGACCAATGAAGGTTAGTTATACATGTAAATGTCACAATCTGGTTTAATAAAGGTTGTAATAATTTTAATTATTTGTGACGGTAATCTTTATTCAAAATCTTATCTCAAATTCTTTCAAACTCTTGTTAATTATAACAGTAAATTCACTTGATTAATTTTCAACGAACTATGACAATACACTCTAGCGGAAAATACTTCGCTTACAAAATAATGCACAAACTGCATTCAAAATAGCCCAAAATTCATCATATATTAATCTATATGGCATTAAAACTTCCACCGAGCTTACAAAACTTCCACAAATAATTCTTTATCATTATTAATTACTGTGGGAATCTCCTTCATTTATTTAAGGGCATTATACATCAGCGACTTTCAACATCTCCGCTGCACTATCGATTATACATTCATAGTTCCACTTAAAAATTTTTATATCAATAATTGTTTCAAAACTGTTGTCATTTAAACTTCGTGGATTTCATTCATGAATCGAAATGAAATAAAAATTTGCCAATCACAAACAAATTTAATAGTGAATACGCTTATATACGCCTGTCTGGTCTATCAAAATTTAAGATTAACATCTTCAAAGAATTGTAGTATAAAAATACTATCATCAAACAAAGTGCGACTAAGTGCAAAATAGTCGAATAGAATCCAATTAGACTGGGGAATGCAAACATCATTATATAAATTTCTATATGAGAAAAAACCTAACACAAGTTTCACGAATTTAATGCATTCAATAATTCATAATTAATGTTCATCTTTCACAAAATTGCCTGTGATGCAATGGTCGTTCATGACTGACGATAAATGTCTGTGTTGTAATCAATTCAAATAACGACTAGTATTTCCAAGATCGTCGACAACGTACTGGATTTTAACGCTCTAAAATCATTTAAATGTTCTTCCTTCTTGATGATGACAGAAAATTGGTCAAAGTAATTAAACTGGGGTAGAATTACTTTAATAAAGTGACACGCTGTCTGAATTTAAATCTGCCATAAAAATCATTAACTTACAGTCAAATCGTGACTACAAAAATAAGCAAATTACTGAAAAATCTAAATATCAGTCTCAACTGATTCAAAATCATTTAACTATGCCCATGACATAACAATGTCTTAATAAAACGTCGAAAAAGGTATAACTCATCAAGGTGTACTGAGAATAGGAATCTCAAACAAGAATATCGGGCATAAATATACATGAGGACAAAAATATAGGAAAAATGGTTGCTCAAACATTGCTAAGAAACTCAAATACAATAAACGTTCACGACTACCTTATCTGCCGATTGACGTTCCAGAGGAAAATTCCCCAAAGAAGACTGTTGATGGATCCATTTCACCAAGTTAAAGCTGAGCTCCATCCTCGAAACCAGAAACAGCACCATCGAAGAATCGAACTGCTTCACGAAGACGAACGACATCCTTCCGGCAATAATCTTCTTTGTGAGTCGGGACAACCCTGACCTCTCTTGAAAAATCCCTGAAGTTCCAGTTGACAATCGCCATGAAGTTTTTGTATAAATTTCCGAAGAAATATTCATATTCAGAAAGTATGAAATCATTTCTATTGCTGTTTGATAGTATTCAGCCTTTACTCACGAAACATGGGTGTAGATGGTTATTTACCACATGTTCGCTTGTATGGAATAGCAATTAGCGAAGTTCCATGTTGCTATTTTACTCCGTTGAAATATGTCCCAATTGCATAAAGTCCTTTAGCCTTCCATGTTCTCTTCGGTAATAGTATTAGAAGAACAAACTGCCTTATTAAATTGCTCCATTATACTGCAGTGTTGTGTCACGAAAGCAATCTGAAGTCTCCCTATTTCACTAGCCCTGTCAGCCGTAGCGTTGAGTCTGGCTATACAAAGTGTTTCTTCTGTGGCGAGAAAATCACTTTTGTCAGTCGTCTAATTTTGTCAATAACTTCCAAAATACTTCTTCGAAATTGTTCAGCTTTTCTACAGTCCTGACTGTAGTAATGCACAAGAGAATTAGCTTATAAGCGACCGCTAACTGTTCACAGCTAATCTTGTAGAAGCGTTATAAGTGTCGTTTCAACTTCACCTAGATTTACTTCACAGTAAACCTGCACTGCTTGTATGTTCGACTAGTGGCTTCGCCACGCGTTACAAAGACGACTTTTTCACTACTGATTCACTCGACGTTTCACTGAAATGCTTATTTGAAATCTGACGATTGATTTATAATCTGAGAATGAGGCTCCTCTCTTCTGCGCAAGGCCTTTTATGAACTTCATGAGGGGCGTATCTATCCCTTCCATCGCGTGTTACTGCGTCATCGCTAGAAGTTCCAACTTCGTCAATACATGACGGATTTTCAAAATTCAAAAACTGAAAATAAATTTCACCAAAATTCCAGAACAATGCCTCTACTGCAAATGGATTTCCACAATTCTGCATTCCAAAAAGTAATTAAAAATACCATAGTTTCAGCAATCTCCGTCTTCCTTTAGACTATCGTTCATTGGTTTAAGTCTCCCCTCCAATAGCATAATTTCTTCCTCAGCAGAATTCCACGTTTCTCGCGACTGCGTCGTACATCTCGGATCCTTCTCGAATAAATGCTGACGTCACTGAGAATCTCAGCTCAAGTAGCCTGCTTGCATAACGTCTGCGTCATCCATGTTTACGTCATGCCTACCCACGTCATAACTATGACAGCCATAACTTTCGCTATAATTTCCAAAATAGCCACCGTGGTCTCTATATAATTCAATTACGGGGGCAGTACTGTACCCTCATTCTCATGACTGGAATGCCTTTATGGGAAGGTAATATGTAATTACTTGTGAAAATGAAGCGAGAGTCAGGATCATATGTTTCGCGACCCACAAGTTGAGTTTGGATAGCGATCTCGACGAGAGAAGCGGGGCGCATGCGTTGCAAGTACTGTTGTCACAGCTGATTGGTTAGGGGTATTGATTATTTTTATCGACCAGCAACAAGAGATAAACTATGCCTTTTGGATGGGAATTCAAGTTTTTTATACGTTCTGGCATATTTTAACATGTCTGTAATTATAGCAGGTGTTGGATTATTAACTACTTTCACATAATTGAATTCTTAGGAACACGGAAATAAGATATTTGCATCTTATCAGTTCCAGTTTTGAACACTCGTGGCGCGACCGTAGGTGACCTCGCAGTCGCGTTCTGGCTTGATCAACGGAGAGGGCAGATTGGATTATACCATACACGTGTACACATGTATCGCGTTATACCGGTGACCGGCGGCGAAATGTCACGTGCTCCGTGAGTGAAAGTCCGTCTAGAGTTGTGTACGATTACTGTACAGCAGGGAGTTTTCCTTAGTGCCGTGAAGGACTCCAGTATCAGTTCCGATTAGGCCATTGCGAACGAAATGAAAACACAGCTTGTCTTGCTAGATAACTGTTCATTATAGGCCTGCCATATAGAGTTCGTGAAAGGTGAATCCTTGCTTTTGACAAGCATACAATCATAATGTTCTTTCAGTAGACATTCTTCGCTTTGGAACTGGCCGGATCGATACACTCATTTCGTGTGAGTTGACAGAACAATTACACCTCCATTTGAGAAGCTTTTCTCAATACGAGTGCTTGGTTTTCGAATATACTTTTTTTATATTTAGGGCCTAACTCATATGTCTGTGATCTTGCAACTATGTTGAGCAATTTCATGTCGAGAGGAAAGGTTGCTATGAGCTTCAATGACTTAACCATGTGCGGCTAGGCGATATAAACACATGAGTGTCACTGTGCGAGCGAAGTTACGTTAATTCTGATGGTATACGTCGCGCGGCCCGTCCTGGTGAGTGCGAACACAGCTGTTGTATTGCAATACAGTGTGTTTCGCAATGAACCGATTGCGCGAGGCCAGTGAACTTTGGTGTTCGGGCCGATATAGACATCATTGCGTGCTGCGGTTGATAGGACGTTATCCGAAGAGGAAAGAAACTGTCGTTGGTATTAGAGTGGAACATTTAGTCAGGATGGGAGATGTCTGGAGATCCAGGGTTCGTTTCTCGCTTACCTGGACAGTGAAGACTTCTATTGCTTACATGGAGGGAACAGTCATAAAGGACATGACTGTGTCCTTTCGTGGTCTACAAGAATCATCTAAGGTACTGAATTAACCATCTTCAATCGTAGCTAAGCATGTTTATTCTAACGTTGTCACCCTGCCACATTTTTTTTATAAAGGATTTTTCGTAGAACGTCTAAGAATGGAGTTTAGGTTTGATCCTAGTGTCAAGACTGGCTCTATTCTGGACAGGGTTTTGATTCTATTAAAAGGATGCACCCATTGTAATTAAATGTATTATAGTTTAATTTTCTTTTGATTACTGTAGATTCAAGTTCATTTTATGGGGAATTTATTTAATGTAGAGAAGAGGAACTTTAGGCCACTCAAGATTCATCATTTTTCGTGTTTGATATATATTGTAAATGAACACTAGTTTTATGCCTTCATATGACATTACTCGAGTTTGGGTAGACTCAGTTTGGAGTTTCTACTTCCGTAAGTCTACTTAGAAGACTGTTATACACTCGAAAGTGAAATTTCAGTATTCAGATTGATTTTCGAATACTGCAGTAAGCTTTATGAAGCAGGTTCAGTGAAGAAAGCGGATTTGTTTTGATTTGCTAGGAATTTATTCCGAATGTTGACTTGATCCAGGTTCTTTCTAACGTAATTTTTTATGAGATTCTGCATTACGTTTGCTTTATTAGATTCGATCAAGATCCATTATTGATGGACTAGACAGATGTTTTAAACACAGTTTGAAGACATTTGAATACATTCACCCTATGTTATTAACGCGAATCCCAGACTAGATTTATGTGGAAGCAGATATATCGCCAAAGCGGCAATTGTTATTTAACACTTATTGAAAGCTATGCATATTGATCGTGAATAATAATAACATAAGAGCAAATGAAATAATAATTTAACAGTGATTAATTGAACTGTAAAGAAACTTGTATAATTTTAGCAACAATATTTCATTGTGAATGTTATCTGTCAACTAAGCCGAATTCTTTGTTAACTAAGAATGATAACTAATTGAAGCGCTAAAGAGATAGTAGTAATGCCTGATATTATAAATGATATGAATGCTTAGTGTAGCATGATATTTAATGGAAAAGCCATGTAAAGGCTAATGTCCTTGATTATTAAAAGGGTATTCAATGGAATATTCCAAGTTGTAGTATGGAAAGTAATCCACTCAGATAGATTGTGAAATTAGGGCAGTTTACTTCAGTATCAGTTCAAGTAAATAATCTGTTGTGAAAATCATGCATTTTAGGCATGTTGAATTAAACCTACCTGGTAAAATCTTCGACCATTTGTATCAATGCAATGCTTAACAGGCGTTTTAACAATCACTAATTCTGGTCTGGTGAGGACAGTTCATTTAAAGGGGTGTTAAAATTAAATTAAAGAAGTTAATTTTTGACTTAGCTTTATTGCTCGGTCAGAAGAGATAAATAAAATCAGAAAAAAATCAGCAAACATAAATATAATAAACCACATGGAAGATGTCACTTCTGAATCCTATAAAAAGAAACACACTAAGAAAGTGTTACAAAATGACTGTACATTTGTATTATAGCTTTAAATATTTTTTTCTGGGTATAAATTGATATATGTCTTGTAAATATGATGATTTCCGGGGTTTATATTTAAAATGTTCCAATTGCTGTCAACATTTATGTTGGCCCATGTTTATGATTTGTGTTCACTCATTCTTGGGTAAAATGCAGTCAACAACATTGATGAATGTGGGGGCTGGCATTTTTCTCCTATGTTCATGAAACTTCGGATGGATGTTGGGCACTCTGCCTTGAAATATAATATAGTGACTTACACTATATTTTCCTTTCCTGAATAAATTTTCTTTTTGATCAATTTAAAATCTTCGAAGTGTGGTACTTTATAGAAACGATAAGAGAACACGTTAAGAAGGCCATCGGTGGGTATTTCAGTGGTTTTCCCACACACCAGAGATTGCGTTCATTGTTATTCTTGTGCTTTTGAGCTTTCTTATGTCGTTCACCATGGTTTTTCTTAACGTAGTCTCAGCTAGGAATTCCTGTACCCCATTTCCTCGTCTTATGTTGGGTAGAATCTGGCAAATTTTATAGCCGGGGTTTCCAGGCTCTACGATCCAGCTGTCTTCGTGGGATTCCAACATCCTGATGGTAGGTATTTCGGGTACATAGAAAATGGCTTCCAACGTTCAGGGGCGAGAATTTACTGGAGTACCATTAAATTCCATGGTTTTTTGAGACCAATGTTTGGAAGAGATATAACTGGAATACCAGAGAGAGAGCCATAGCTTATGGGGACTTAGACAGAGATGTCATACTCCATGATGGTTCTATAGGCCGGTTGCATGACGCCATTTCATGCTAGTGTTCGACATTTCTGTTAAACACGTGGAAGGCGTCATGAACGGGTATACTCTGACGCCATTACATCGATCATTGCGAATTCTTTGAATGAACGTCAGAAAGTAATGGTGTACTGACATTTTTAGCACAAAATGCCGGAATTCACTTGTGAACAAAGCGTATATGAGGACACTCAATCTGCATGGCATACATGTAGATACGCAACCATTAATAGATTTTCTTCTTATTAATAGTGGTGCTACACTAGTTTGTAATAAATATACGATTAGAACATGAACAGTGAAAGGAATACTACGGAATCTTTACTGACGTGTTTGGTCGACTGGGACATTTGATGTAGTTCACGTTTGAGCTGCATACACAGTGCTTGGTGTAGTTAAATCCGGCTGATGAGCATTTTTGAACTCATCGTAATTTAGGAGGGTTTTTTATTCATTTAAATTATGGTCAAATTAGGATCTATAATATTATTATCGTCGATATAAAGCATCACACGTTTAGGAGTGGAAAATTTCATATTTATAGCTGACTTTATTATTAGTTATGTTTAAGTTAGCCTAGTTATAAGGTAATGCAATACATTAAATAAATTCCCATGTGGGAGTGGATTTCATTGGAATGTTCGTGCTTTGCTTAGTTATAGTGATACTCATGTTGTTTGTCTTTAGTGAATTATATTAATTATACCATGTCTGGAGAAGAGGAGGTAGTGGACCTTAAGTCGTTATACAGTATGTTACAAAATAAAATCGATGCCATATATGATCATTGGACAAATACAAGTAAAAGTCTCATACAAGATGTAGTTGCTGAGAGTCTCAGGCAAGATATTACGGGCATCCAAGGCACATTAAAGGAACTACAAAATAGTTCTAAAAGAGTAGAAACCAAAGTGAATAGGGTAAATGAAACAGTAGATGAGGTCCAAGTGGACGTAAAACAAGCCCATACAGACATTCATAAAGTACAAACGGAATCTGGCGTAGTTCAAACTGGACAAATGAAGCTAGAATTATGCGGCAATAAACTTCAATCCACAGTTGATGAGCTTCAATTGAAAATAGGTAAAGTTGAATCTAGTTAAGATAACCATCAACGAGAACTGAGTAAAATTAAAACTAGCCAGGATAGCATTAAATTCAGTCAGGATTGTGTTAAACTTAGCCAGGATAATCTTGAAACAGAACTAGGTAAAATTAAAACTAGCCTAGATAAAACAGAAACAAAGTTACTTAAAATTGAATCAACACAAAGCCTGATGCAATCTACACAGTCAAATATACAAACCAAGATAGACATAGTAGATGTCAGTCAGAAATTGTTACAGGTCCAGTTGAATGAAGCTGAACAATCCAATAAAGATTTTCAATTAGAAATGCGATTAGAATTATCCAATAATAAGAGAGAATCTAAAAATAATATTGAAGCACTTCAATTACAAGTGTCAAATGACACAATTCACACCCAAGCATCTTTAGAAAACTTAAAAGAAGAGTTATTGTTGTTGCAAACACAAGTTAGGGACCACAATAAACTTATTAAAGACGACTTTGATGTCGATATAAAAGGAATCATAAACGAGAATGTAGTCACTTTAAGGCAAGAGATTACTAAAATAAATGAAGACTACTTCAAAGACTTCAAATTAGAGGTCAATAAGAACATTGTAAAAGGTGAAATTAGATCCAGCAAGGAAATCATAGATGTAAGGGAGGACCTGATAAAAAGGTTGAATGTTATTCAGTCCAATCAAACTACAAACCATGGTAACATGGAGGATAGAATTCAAACTTTAGAGGTAAAATTTGATCAAGGCAAAACGGAATTAATTGAATTGCGTGAGAAAATGACTTCGGAAATCAACCAAATCAGAGATCAACTTGAGAATTTAACAATTGGGGACGGTATAGATCTGGATAAGTTAAGGGATAAATTAAGGGTAAATTGGATCGCAGATTTCCAAACCACGATTAAGGAGATTAATCTCACTTCACATGAAAGGGAAGGAGGTGATAAATATCCAACTCCTATGGCAAATAGTAGTCCACATTATCAAATTAATCCAAATTTGAGCTCAGCTAATCCACGTGTCCAAACATACACGTCACCGATGACACATACAGGAACGGGAGCCTACAATCTGAACACATCTAATGGGGCAGGCCACATTACGATTATTAGGAATTTTGAGGATAAGCCTCGTCGTTTCAATAATCTTGATGGGACGACACCTATAGAATTCATAAGAAGTATGCGAGATTATTTTATTGAATCTCACGTGCCAAGGGAAAGACAAGTACGTATGGTAGAGCGTTTTCTTTCCGATGCTCCGCTTCAGTGGCACAGAGCGTTTAGATACACGTTTAACGACTTCGAGGAGTTTGCCGAAGCGTTTATCAATCGTTTTTGGTCTACGGAAGTTCAGAACAACGTTCGTTCCGAAATCTATTCGAGCAAGTACTCATGTACTGGTCCGACCAGTTATTCTGAGTATTTTTCTTGTCAGTTATCGAAATTAAGATTTTTACAGCCTCCGTTAACTGAAGAACAATTGATGAGGCGATATCTCGACAGTTTCCTGTTGACGTAAGGAGGAACATAATTTCATCCGGAATCACTAGTTTAGCCGCGATGGACGATTTGTTGAGACGTCTGGACTATGTGAGTGCTGTTACGACACCCACAGTTGCGAGAAACAATCGACATGAACACAGATCCGTGAATACTATCGTCATGGACAGAACACAGCAAACAGACCAAGCCAAACCAGAGAACAGAAATTATGTTAAACCAGGGTGGAATAGGAACAATTACCAAAGGCACGATCGTCAGATCAATCGACACGCAGAACGAAATGAACAACCTTGGACACGAAAATACGAAGAAAGGAATTTCTATCGTCGGAATAATGATTATGATCGAAATAAGTATCGTGATAGACAATACAATCCCAACTATAGACCACGTACTGGTTATAGCAGATACAAAAACTATAGGACGGAGGAATTTGAACGAGATTGAGAGAAACAAAGGCTCAGAAGCGAGCAGGAAAAGTCTAAAAATAATAGACGAAAAAAATTCAGAAGAGAGGGAAAATCAGGAGATTGATGAGCGAGAAAGTAGACCGAGTACTAGTCGTCAGGGGAGCATCGAACAGACTCCTGACGAAGAAAATAAAACGCCAATCTCGAAACGCAAGTAGGAATTCAGAATTTGACACTTCCATATGAAATAACTATAAATGAAACGTTCAACGTAGCAGACGAGGATCTATTATATGAAGAAGGAGGGAGAGAGGAAGGAAGGCCTACTGAACTACCGGTGATCCAAGTACAAGTAGGAGAGCAACTATGTAGAGCTTTAGTTGATACAGGGGCTATGATTTCGATCATAAGCGAGGATTGCTTTGAAAGATTGAAAAAGGAAGATCCTTTTGTCATACTGCCAGCGTGTTCTATGAAAGTTAAAGGAATATTTAAAGACAGGTCGATGAAATGCAATATTCAAGCTCTGATGAAATTCCGGATAAATAACAAGCTATATGAGAATATATTCGTCGTGGTGAGGAACATCAATTTCGATTTAATCATTGGGATGGACTTTATTATCAAAGCTAGAGCTGTGATTGATATGAATAAAAGACTGATACAATTTCATGAAGATGCTACAGATCAGGTGGCAATAGAAGAACGAGATACAGATAACATTAATGATGATCACCCTAGATTGGAAATCCTAGAAAACATAGTCAATGAAGTCGAGCAAGAGAGGGAGCAGTATGCACTCAAAGCAGAGGGATTCGTGGACGTTGAACAGGAGTTCAAAGAATTAATAGAGAAATATCAGGACGTTTTTGACGACAAACCAGGAATTATTAAGGATTTTAAATACCGGATAAGGTTAATTGATAACTCTCCATACCAGGCGAAGTTGTACCCAATTCCGCAGAAATATTATGATGAAGTCAAAGTCATCATAAGGAAAATGGAGCAAGAAGGTATTAAGAAACAAGCATCCTCATTCCTCAATCCGATCACGGTAGTGAAGAAAGCGAATGGACAATTGCGATTATGTCTCGATGCACGGAAAATTAACACAAGAATACTCTTAGAGACAGACCGACCTCCCAAGATTCGTGAACTTCTAAGGAAGTTTAAAGGAAAAGCTTGTTTTAGTGTATTAGACCTCACGGCGTCATTTTACCAAGTTGAACTTGAGGAAGACAGTCGCCAATACACAGCTTTCCTTTTCGATCAAACCACGTATGAATTTTGCAGGGTCCCGTTCAGCATGATTAACAGTGGCCCGGCACTCATACGAGCTCTCGACGACAAGCTAACTGATGCTGTGAAAGAACACGTAATCTGTTATATCGATGACATCATCGTATCATCAGCAGACGCTCGGGAACATCTAGGATATCTCAGACAGTTGTTTGACAATCTGCGTCAGGTTAACATCAAGTTGACTTACGACAAATGTAGATTCATGCATGGGCGCATAAATTTTCTGGGGCACACGATAGACCAGAAGGGTTATCATCCCAATACTAAAAAATTGAGGCGATCACTCAATTCCCTAGGCCTATGAAGATCAAACAATTAAGAGAATTCCTAGGCATGTGTCAATTTTTGTCTAGCCATTGTCCAGGATATTCAGTGACTATGGCACCTCTTTTCGAAGTTCTAAAAAGAATAACCGATGGAAATGGACAGAAGAAACAAACCAAGCTTTCGAAGCGGCTAAGGACATGTTAAGGAACTGTATTAAATTAGAATATCCGGAGTTCGACAAGATTTTTTATATTGAATCTGATGCGTCTAGAATAGGCATAAGTGCAGTGCTCTATCAGAAGGATAGCGAAGGCAAGAAACACTACTTAGATTTTCATAGTAGGAAGTTGAAGAACCATGAACGAAACTACTTCACTACTGAATTGGAAGCACTTGCTTTCATTTCTGCTTTGCAGAAATGGAAGAAGATATTGATGGGTTATCAAGTGGTTATCGTTACTGACCACAGAGCGCTTCAGTTTATGCTGAAAACAGACTTATCCAGTGACAGGTTGACGAGATGGACATTGTTTCTTCAACAGTTCAATGCCAACATCGTGCACCAGCCTGGTAAGGACAACCTGTTAGCTGATGTCCTTTCAAGAAATCCTTCAAACAATAACCAGATTAATACTGTACAGTTGGAGAGGGAACATGTGGCTACCCTAGAAAAGCTAAAGAAGATAGCAGTGTCACAGAAGAGACACAACCCAACTAGACTTATGTACAGGTTTTTGAAAGGGTATATGGATGACTCCGATCCGAGCTATAATCAGGTCAGAAAGCGTTCAGTGAGGTATCTGATTTGCAATGATACTGTGTGTAAATATATCGACAGGGAGAGGACGAAAGTCAGGATTATAGTCCCTCCAAAGATCACTTCGGGTCTGATATGGTTGGCTCACAACATCACTGGATATGGAGGGCTAGATAAAACGTTTAAAACGTTATTAGAAACCTTCACATGGAACAGGATGAGAGAATCCGTAGCAGACGTGATAAAGACGTGCCATGAGTGCCAACGAGGGAAATACCCCTCAGCTTTATCTAAGGAGGAACCTCGAGCCATCATTCCTTCAAGGCCAAGAGAGCTGATGGCATGTGACCTCTTCGGTCCTTGTCCAAAGGGGGCTAGGGGAAATCAATTTCTCCTGGTTACTGTCGATGTGTTTTCCAAGTACGTGACCCTTGATCCCATACAGAAAGCCACAACCACACAGGTCCTTAGTCGATTGGAAAAGAGAGTTTTTCCTAAAGTCGGGAAGCCCGAATCACTGTTGTCTGACCATGGAACTTAGTTCACGTCTCAGGAGTTCGAGACGGCCATGGAAAGATTAGGTATAAATCACGTATTCTCCAGTATACGATACCCGGAATCGAACGTCTCGGAACGTATAATGGGCGAAATTTCGAAATACGCACGCTTATATTGCCCAGAAGATCATGCGAGTTGGGTTAAGTTTGTACCACTTATGGAAGAGTGCATGAACTCCACTTACCACGAAAGTATTGCAGATGTGCCCATGACTGTGCACTTCAATACAAAACCCACCAGAGCATGGAGCGAGATCACCAACTATATTCCCAGAGATGTAGAACCAACAAGGGAAGAAAGAATACTCTCTGTTCGTGAAAATCTAATCAATGCGGCTGAGAAACGGCAGAAGCGTATTAGAAATAAGCGCTATCGTCCGCCGTTCAATAGGAATGACTTAGTCTTGATAAGAAGACCTACGAAAGCAGATGTGCTCAGGAAAAAGTACACGAAATTTGCCTAGGTCTTCCACGGTCCACATCGCATATCTCGTGTCTTTGGTAATAATTGCTACGAAGTCACTAGTCTGGATGGGAGAGAAACCATTGGGCGCTTTAGCGCGAAAAACATTAGAAAATATTACAAGAAGATAATATGAATAAATGAGAATGATGTTCCATTATTTTGAGAGGTTTGTTTTTGTATACATATAAGTCTGTCCCGACTTTATGTATCATGTCGAGAGGAATATGCACCCTCATTCTCATGACTGGAATGCCTTTATGGGAAGGTAATATGTAATTACTTGTGAAAATGAAGCGAGAGTCAGGATCATATGTTTCGCGACCCACAAGTTGACTTTGGATAGCGATCTCGACGAGAGAAGCGGGGCGCATGCGTTGCAAGTACTGTTGTCACAGCTGATTGGTTAGGGGTATTGATTATTTTTATCGACCAGCAACAAGAGATAAACTATGCCTTTTGGATGGGAATTCAAGTTTTTTATACGTTCTGGCATATTTTAACATGTCTGTAATTATAGCAGGTGTTGGATTATTAACTACTTTCACATAATTGAATTCTTAGGAACACGGAAATAAGATATTTGCATCTTATCAGTTCCAGTTTTGAACACTCGTGGCGCGACGGTAGGTGACCTCGCAGTCGCGTTCTGGCTTGAACAACGGAGAGGGCAGATTGGATTATACCATACACGTGTACACATGTATCGCGTTATACCGGTGACCGGCGGCGAAATGTCACGTGCTCCGTGAGTGAAAGTCCGTCTAGAGTTGTGTACGATTACTGTACAGCAGGGAGTTTTCCTTAGTGCCGTGAAGGATTCCAGTATCAGTTCCGATTAGGCCATTGCGAAAGAAATGAAAACACAGCTTGTCTTGCTAGATAACTGTTCATTATAGGCCAGCCGTATAGAGTTCGTGAAAGGTGAATCCTTGCTTTTGACAAGCATACAATCATAATGTTCTTTCAGTAGACATTCTTCGCTTTGGAACTGGCCGGATCGATACACTCATTTCGTGTGTGCTGACAGAACAATTAGCACCTCCATTTGAGAAGCTTTTCTCAATACGAGTGCTTGGTTTTCGAATATACTTTTTTATATTTAGGGCCTAACTCATATGTCTGTGATCTTGCAACTATGTTGAGCAATTTCATGTCGAGAGGAAAGGTTGCTATGAGCTTCAATGGCTTAACCATGTGCGGCTAGGCGATATAAACACATGAGTGTCACTGTGCGAGCGAAGTTACGTTCATTCTGATGCTACACGTCGCGCGGCCCGTCCTGGTGAGTGCGAACACAGCTGTTATATTGCAATACAGTGTGTTTCGCAATGAACCGATTGCGCGAGGCCAGTGAACTTTGGTGTTCGGGCCGATATAGACATCATTGCGTGCTGCGGTTGATAGGACGTTATCCGAAGATGAAAGAAACTGTCGTTGGTATTAGAGTGGAACATTTAGTCAGGATGGGAGATGTCTGGAGATCCAGGGTTCGTTTCTCGCTTTCCTGGACAGTGAAGACTTCTATTGCTTACATGGAGGGAACAGTCATAAAGGACATGACTGTGTCCTTTCGTGGTCTACAAGAATCATCTAAGGTACTGAATTAACCATCTTCAATCGTAGCTAAGCATGTTTATTCTAACGTTGTCACCCTGCCACATTTTTTTTATAAAGGATTTTTCGTAGAACGTCTAAGAATGGAGTTTAGGTTTGATCCTAGTGTCAAGACTGGCTCTATTCTGGACAGGGTTTTGATTCTATTAAAAGGATGCACCCATTGTAATTAAATGTATTATAGTTTAATTTTCTTTTGATTACTGTAGATTCAAGTTCATTTTATGGGGAATTTATTTAATGTAGAGAAGAGGAACTTTAGGCCACTCAAGATTCATCATTTTTCGTGTTTGATATATATTGTAAATGAACACTAGTTTTATGCCTTCATATGACATTACTCGAGTTTGGGTAGACTCAGTTTGGAGTTTCTACTTCCGTAAGTCTACTTAGAAGACTGTTATACACTCGAAAGTGAAATTTCAGTATTCAGATTGATTTTCGAATACTGCAGTAAGCTTTATGAAGCAGGTTCAGTGAAGAAAGCGGATTTGTTTTGATTTGCTAGGAATTTATTCCGAATGTTGACTTGATCCAGGTTCTTTCTAACGTAATTTTTATGAGATTCTGCATTACGTTTGCTTTATTAGATTCGATCAAGATCCATTATTGATGGACTAGACAGATGTTTTAAACACAGTTTGAAGACATTTGAATACATTCACCCTATGTTATTAACGCGAATCCCAGACTAGATTTATGTGGAAGCAGATATATCGCCAAAGCGGCAATTGTTATTTAACACTTATTGAAAGCTATGCAAATTGATCGTGAATAATAATAACATAAGAGCAAATGAAATAATAATTTAACAGTGATTAATTGAACTGTAAATAAACTTGTATAATTTTAGCAACAATATTTCATTGTGAATGTTATCTGTCAACTAAGCCGAATTCTTTGTTAACTAAGAAAGATAACTAATTGAAGCGCTAAAGAGATAGTAGTAATGCCTGATATTATAAATGATATGAATGCTTAGTGTAGCATGATATTTAATGGCAAAGCCATGTAAAGGCTAATGTCCTTGATTATTAAAAGGGTATTCAATGGAATATTCCAAGTTGTAGTATGGAAAGTAATCCACTCAGATAGATTGTGAAATTAGGGCAGTTTACTTCAGTATCAGTTCAAGTAAATAATCTGTTGTGAAAATCATGCATTTTAGGCATGTTGAATTAAACCTACCTGGTAAAATCTTCGACCATTTGTATCAATGCAATGCTTAACTGGCGTTTTAACAATCACTAATTCCGGTCTGGTGAGGACAGTTCATTTAAAGGGGTGTTAAAATTAAATTAAAGAAGTTAATTTTTGACTTAGCTTTATTGCTTTGTCAGAAGAGATAAATAAAATCAGAAAAACCCAGCAAACATAAATATAATAAACCACATGGAAGATGTCACTTATGAATCCTATAAAAAGAAACACACTAAGAAAGTGTTACAAAATGACTGTACATTTGTATTATAGCTAAAATTTTTTTTTTCAGGGTATAAATTGATATATGTCTTGTAAATATGAAGATTTCCAGGGTTTATATTTAAAATGTTCCAATTGCTGTCAACATTAATGTTGGACCATGTTTATGATTTGTGTTCACTCATTCTTGGGTAAAATGCAGTCAACAACATTGATGAATGTGGGGGCTGGCATTTTTCTCCCTTGTTCATGAAACTTCGGATGGAAGTTGGGCACTCTGCCTTGAAATATAATATAGTGACTTACACTATATTTTCCTTTCCTGAATAAATTTTCTTTTTGATCAATTTAAAATCTTCGAAGTGTGGTACTTTATAGAAACGATAAGAGAACACGTTAAGAAGGCCAGCGGTGGGTATTTCAGTGGTTTTCCCACACACCAGAGACTGCGTTCATTGTTATTCTTGTGCTTTTGAGCTTTCTTATGTCGTTCACCATGGTTTTTCTTAACGTAGTCTCAGCTAGGAATTCCTGTACCGCATTTCTTCGTCTTATGTTGGGTAGAATCTGGCAAATTTTATAGCCGGGGTTTCCAGGCTCTACGATCCAGCTGTCTTCGTGGGATTCCAACATGCTGATGGTAGGTATTTCGGGTACAGTACCTTCTTCAAGGCCACGGCCGCCTCCTTCCCTCTTCCTTGCCTATCCATACTGACCATCCATTACCTTCCCTCATGAGGCCCCTGTTCGCTTTGCAGGTGAGGCCGCCTGGGCGAGGTGCCAATCACACCTCACCAGTTGTATCCACTCTGATTAGATGTTCCCAGCTCTAGGACACTGCCCGTAGAGGCGGTAGTGGTGAGTTCCCTCGCTGAGTCCGTGGGTTCCACCAACCTGGAGGGTAAACGACTAAGAAAGAAAGAAGAAGACGAAGCAAGGGATTGCTGAGGCCTCAAATTCCCCGTGACAACTACTCTTGGCACGGGCAGACGCCTCGCCTGTTGCTGAACAGTAGACTGTTCCTACTGACATATCAATGGAACGCTTTTCAGTCGCTCAACACTATTTCACAGCATTCGTATCTGTAGCTCTCATTACAGTAATAAGTCACGGGGTTGACATACTTAACCACAATAAACAATACAGTGCTATAGACCAACACCGGCCGTGGCGACCCAGAGAGCTGCTACCTCATGCCTCGCTGGCATCAGGAGAGCACCTACCTCGGCCGTCCTGAAAATGGTTTTCGTGATTTCCCATTTTCACCACCAGGCAAATGCCAGGTCGAACCATGGCTGACTTCCTTCCAAAATCCTTTCCATGACCCTTCCTTATTTAGACCCAAGTTACTGGTCGCCTGAGTGATCAGCCTATCACCATCCCCTGTTGTATCTGCTGACAAAGTGTATTCAGCTCCCAGACCCCGCCCTTGCGAAGGTAGAGGAATGATCCCTTGCAGCATCCGCGGGTGAAGCCGAGCTGTGAGGATAAGCGGTTTAAGGAAAAACTATAGAACATGTGAGTTATGGTGTTTGAAGCCATTTTTTAGTGTTGCATTAGTAAACAAAAGTTTAGTGCTTTTCAGTCGGTCAACACGATTGTACCCAAATGAGATGGGTTATTCCCTAATTCTGAAAATAATTACATGAGATAAATACGTACACTTGGATGACCAGTTTCGATCGTCATGCGATCATCATCAGATCCATTACACCTAGCCTATAAAATCTATGTCTGAAAATAACCAGTAATACTGCAACTAAATAAGTGTATTTATTTTGAAAATATTTTCACCCATGTTTTCAGACATAGATTTTATAGCCTAGGTGTAATGGATCTGATGATGATCGCTTGACGATCGAAACTGGTCATCCAAGTGTATTTATTAATCTCATGTAATTTTTTTCAGGATTAGATTAATCGTGTTGACCGACTGTAAAGCATCAAACTTTTGAACGTGTAGGTATAATATTTTGTAAATAAGATCGACACGTCACAATTTAATAATAGTAAGTATTGTTGTAAATAAGTGTAATATATAACTGCTGAATGTAATCTAGGCCTGAGTGATCAGAATCTATTGATGAAACATCGAAACAACACTTGGAAGGGATTGGTCGATGCTAGACCTCCTGTATCGGCAAGAACTCGAAGAGAAGCCTCGAGTTGAACAAAGTAGAGCGTTAAAAGGGATTTCGGCAGTTGTAGGTAAAGGAAGCAAAGAGAAAGAACAAGTTGCTTGGATATATTACATTTATTGACAATGATAACCATGCAAAAACAATTGTTTTCTTTACAGAAAGAGAATAACAGAAGAGTTTAGGTTGTGTTTCATGATGAGCAAACTCCTCATAAAGAAGATAGTCCCAGATATGGATGCCAAATAACAGTGACGAGGGACAAAGCCCAAATTCATTAGACAGGGAAAAAGTCCCATAAATTGTCTAAAACAGTTTGAATATTCAGCATTAATGATTTTACAGTGCTTGTGCAATCAAAGCAAGCAATCAAATAAAGTTTTCGAGTGGCAAACATTTGGGGGGAAAATCTCAAACTGTTTGCAAAAGAAAAGTTCTTATGGTTTTGATTAAACATTGTCAGGAGCTTGAGGAGCAAATCTCAAGATGCCAGTATGAATCCCAAAGTGTTCAGGAGCCAGGTCCCAATACAAAAGCACATTCAGCAATGATTTGAAGGTAACAGGTAGTGGTAGTGGTAGTGGTAGAGTGATCCCTGCTCTACGGGAGAGAAGTGCTTTGGTTTCCACTGTTTGGACCCACGATGGATCTCCACCGCGCATAGCTCGTGAGGTCACGCGGTTACTCCACCGCGCATAGCTCGTGAGGTCACCCGGTTACTCCACCACGCATAGCTCGTGAGGTCACGCGGTTACTCCACCACGCATAGCTCGTGAGGTCACCCGGTTACTCCACCGCGCATAGCTCGTGAGGTCACGCGGTTACTCCACCGCGCATTGCTCGTGAGGTCACGCGGTTACTCCACCACGCATTGCTCGTGAGGTCACGCGGTTACTCCACCACACATTGCTCGTGAGGTCACGCGGTTACTCCACCACGCATTGCTCGTGAGGTCACGCGGTTACTCCAGCACGCATAGCTCGTGAGGTCACGCGGTTACTCCACCGCGCATAGCTCGTGAGGTCACGCGGTTACTCCACCGCGCATAGCTCGTGAGGTCACGCGGTTACTCCACCACGCATAGCTCGTGAGGTCACGCGGTTACTCCACCACGCATAGCTCGTGAGGTCACGCGGTTACTCCACCACGCATAGCTCGTGAGGTCACGCGGTTACTCCACCGCGCATTGCTCGTGAGGTCACGCGGTTACTCCACCACACATTGCTCGTGAGGTCACGCGGTTACTCCACCATACATTGCTCGTGAGGTCACGTGGTTACTCCATCGCGCATAGCTCGTGAGGTCACGCGGTTACTCCATCGCGCATAGCTCGTGAGGTCACGCGGTTACTCCACCACAGATTGTTCGTGAGGTCACGCGGTTACTCCACCGCGCATAGCTCGTGAGGTCACGCGGTTACTCCACCACACATTGCTCGTGAGGTCACGCGGTTACTCCACCGCGCATAGCTCGTGAGGTCACGCGGTTACTCAACCGCGCATAGCTCGTGAGGTCACGCGGTTACTCCACCGCGCATAGCTCGTGAGGTCACGCGGTTACTCCACCGCGCATAGCTAGTGAGGTCACGCGGTTACTCCACCGCGCATAGCTCGTGAGGTCACGCGGTTACTCCACCGCGCATAGCTAGTGAGGTCACGCGGTTACTCCACCGCGCATAGCTCGTGAGGTCACGCGGTTACTCCATCGCGCATTGCTCGTGAGGTCACGCGGTTACTCCATCGCGCATAGCTCGTGAGGTCACGCGGGTACTCCACCACGCATAGCTTGTGAGGTCACGCGGTTACTCCACCACGCATAGCTCGTGAGGTCACGCGGTTACTCCACCACGCATAGCTCGTGAGGTCACGCGGGTACTCCATCGCGCATAGCTCGTGAGGTCACGCGGTTACTCCATCGCGCATAGCTCGTGAGGTCACGCGGGTACTCCACCACGCATTGCTCGTGAGGTCACGCGGTTACTCCACCTCGCATAGCTCGTGAGGTCACGCGGTTACTCCACCACGCATTGCTCGTGAGGTCAACCGGTTACTCCACCACGCATAGCTCGTGAGGTCACGCGGATACTCCACCGCGCATAGCTTGTGAGGTCACGCGGTTACTCCACCACGCATAGCTCGTGAGGTCACGCGGTTACTCCTTCGCGCATAGCTCGTGAGGTCACGCGGTTACTCCATCGCGCATAGCTCGTGAGGTCACGCGGTTACTCCATCGCGCATAGCTCGTGAGGTCACGCGGTTACTCCATCGCGCATAGCTCGTGAGGTCACGCGGTTACTCCATCGCGCATAGCTCGTGAGGTCACGCGGTTACTCCACCGCGCATAGCTCGTGAGGTCACGCGGTTACTCCACCGCGCATAGCTCGTGAGGTCACGCGGTTGCGCCACCGCACATAGCTCGTGAGGTCACGCGGTTACTCCACCGCACATAGCTCGTGAGGTCACGCGGTTACTCCATCGCGCATAGCTCGTGAGGTCACGCGGTTACTCCATCGCGCATAGCTCGTGAGGTCACGCGGTTACTCCATCGCGCATTGCTCGTGAGGTCACGCGGTTACTCCACCGCACATAGCTCGTGAGGTCACGCGGTTACTCCATCGCGCATAGCTCGTGAGGTCACGCGGTTACTCCATCGCGCTTTGCTCGTGAGGTCACGCGGTTACTCCACCACGCATAGCTCGTGAGGTCACGCGGTTACTCCATCGCGCATAGCTCGTGAGGTCACGCGGTTACTCCACCACGCATAGGTCGTGAGGTCACGCGGTTACTCCACCGCGCATAGCTCGTGAGGTCACGCGGTTACTCCATCGCGCATAGCTCGTGAGGTCACGCGGTTACTCCACCACGCATAGCTCGTGAGGTCACCCGGTTACTCCACCACGCATAGCTCGTGAGGTCACGCGGTTACTCCATCGCACATAACTCGTGAGGTCACGCGGTTACTCCACCGCGCATTGCTCGTGAAGTCACGCGGTTACTCCACCTCGCATAGCTCGTGAGGTCACGCGGTTACTCCATCGCGCATAGCTCGTGAGGTCACGCGGTTACTCCACCGCGCATAGCTCGTGAGGTCACGCGGTTACATCATCACGCATAGCTCGTGAGGTCACGCGGTTACTCCACCGCGCATAGCTCGTGAGGTCACGCGGTTACTCCACCGCGCATTGCTCGTGAGGTCACGCGGTTACTTCATCACGCATAGCTCGTGAAGTCACGCGGTTACTCCACCGCGCATTGCTCGTGAGGTCACGCGGTTACCCCACCGCGCATTGCTCGTGAGGTCACGCGGTTACTTCATCGCACATAGCTCGTGAGGTCACGCGGTTAATCCACCACGCATTGCTCGTGAGGTCACGCGGTTACTTCATCGCACATAGCTCGTGAGGTCACGCGGTTACTCCACAGCGCATAGCTCGTGAGGTCACGCGGTTACTCCACCGCGCATTGCTCGTGAGGTCACGCGGTTACTTCATCACGCATAGCTCGTGAGGTCACGCGGTTACTCCACCGCGCATTGCTCGTGAGGTCACGCGGTTAGTTCATCGCACATAGCTCGTGAGGACACGCGGTTACTCCACCGCGCATTGCTCGTGAGGTCACGCGGTTACTCCACCGCGCATTGCTCGTGAGGTCACACGGTTACTCCACCGCGCATAGCTCGTGAGGTCACGCGGTTACTCCATCGCGCATAGCTCGTGAGGTCACGCGGTTACTCCACCGCGCATAGCTCGTGAGGTCACGCGGTTACTTCATCACGCATAGCTCGTGAGGTCACGCGGTTACTCCACCGCGCATAGCTCGTGAGGTCACGCGGTTACTCCACCGCGCATAGCTCGTGAGGTCACGCGGTTACTTCATCACGCATAGCTCGTGAGGTCACGCGGTTACTCCATCGCGCATTGCTCGTGAGGTCACGCGGTTACTCCACCACGCATAGCTCGTGAGGTCACGCGGTTACTCCACAAGCATAGATCGTGAGGTCACGCGGTTACTCCACCACGCATAGCTCGTGAGGTCACGCGGTTACTCCAACACGCATTGCTCGTGAGGTCACGCGGTTACTCCACCGCGCATAGCTCGTGAGGTCACGCGGTTACTCCACCACGCATTGCTAGTGAGGTCACGCGGTTACTCCACCACGCATAGCTAGTGAGGTCACGCGGTTACTCCCCCGCGCATTGCTAGTGAGGTCACGCGGTTACTCCATCGCGCATAGCTCGTGAGGTCACGCGGTTACTCCACCGCGCATTGCTCGTGAGGTCACGCGGTTCCTCCACCACGCATAGCTCGTGAGGTCACAAGGTTACTCCACCGCGCATTGCTCGTGAGGTCACGCGGTTACTCCACCACGCATAGCTCGTGAGGTCACGCGGTTACTCCACCACGCATAGCTCGTGAGGTCACGCGGTTACTCCACCGCGCATTGCTCGTGAGGTCACGCGGTTACTCCACCACGCATAGCTCGTGAGGTCAAGCGGTTACTCCAGCACGCATTGCTCGTGAGGTCACGCGGTTACTCCACCGCGCATTGCTCGTGAGGTCACGCGGTTACTCCACCGCGCATAGCTCGTGAGGTCACGCGGTTACTCCACCGCGCATAGCTCGTGACGCCACTCGGTTACTCCACCGCGCATAGCTCGTGAGGTCACGCGGTTACTCCACCGCGCATTGCTCGTGAGGTCACGCGGTTACTCCACCGCGCATAGCTCGTGAGGTCACGCGGTTACTCCACCACGCATAGCTCGTGAGGTCACGCGGTTACTCCATCGCGCATTACTCGTGAGGTCACGCGGTTACTCCACCACGCATTGCTCGTGAGGTCACGCGGTTACTCCACCGCGCATAGCTCGTGAGGTCAGGCGGTTACTCCACCGCGCATAGCTCGTGAGGTCACGCGGTTACTCCACCGCGCATAGCTCGTGAGGTCACGCGGTTACTCCACCGCGCATAGCTCGTGAGGTCACGCGGTTACTCCACCGCGCATAGCTCGTGAGGTAACGCGGTTACTCCACCGCGCATAGCTCGTGAGGTCACGCGGTTACTCCACCGCGCATAGCTCGTGAGGTCACGCGGTTACTCCATTGCGCATAGCTCGTGAGGTCACGCGGTTACTCCACCGCGCATAGCTCGTGAGGTCACGCGGTTACTCCATCGCGCATAGCTCGTGAGGTCACGCGGTTACTCCACCGCGCATTGCTCGTGAGGTCACGCGGTTACTCCATGGTGCATAGCTCGTGAGGTCACGCGGTTACTCCATCGCGCATAGCTCGTGAGGTCATGCGGTTACTCCACCGCGCATAGCTCGTGAGGTCACGCGGTTACTCCACCACGCATAGCTCGTGAGGTCACGCGGTTACTCCACCGCGCATAGCTCGTGAGGTCACGCGGTTACTCCACCGCGCATAGCTCGTGAGGTCACGCGGTTACTACACCACGCATAGCTCGTGAGGTCACGCGGTTACTCCACCACGCATTGCTCGTGAGGTCACGCGGTTACTCCATCGCGCATAGCTCGTGAGGTCACGCGGTTACTCCACCACGCATAGCTCGTGAGGTCACGCGGTTACTCCACCGCGCATAGCTCGTGAGGTCACGCGGTTACTCCACCACGCATAGCTCGTGAGGTCACGCGGTTACTCCACCGCGCATAGCTCGTGAGGTCACGCGGTTACTCCACCACGCATAGCTCGTGAGGTCACGCGGTTACTCCACCGCGCATAGCTCGTGAGGTCACGCGGTTACTCCACCACGCATAGCTCGTGAGGTCACGCGGTTACTCCATCGCGCATAGCTCGTGAGGTCACGCGGGTACTCCAACACGCATAGCTTGTGAGGTCACGCGGTTACTCCACCGCGCATTGCTCGTGAGGTCACGCGGTTACTCCACCACGCATAGCTCGTGAGGTCACGCGGTTACTCCACCGGGCATAGCTCGTGAGGTCACGCGGTTGCTCCACCGCGCATAGCTCGTGAGATCACGCGGTTGCTCCACCGCGCATTGCTCGTGAGGTCACGCGGTTACTCCACCGCGCATAGCTTGTGAGGTCACGCGGTTGCTCCACCGCGCATAGCTCTTGAGGTCACGCGGTTACTCCACCGCACATAGCTCGTGAGGTCACGCGGTTACTCCACCGCGCATAGCTCGTGAGGTCACGCGGTTACTCCACCGCGCATTGCTCGTGAGGTCACGCGGTTACTCCACCGCGCATTGCTCGTGAGGTCACGCGGTTACTACACCGCGCATAGCTCGTGAGGTCACGCGGTTACTCCACCACGCATAGCTCGTGAGGTCACGCGGTTACTCCATCGCGCATAGCTCGTGAGGTCACGCGGTTACTCCACCACGCATAGCTCGTGAGGCCACGCGGTTACTCCATCGCGCATAACTCGTGAGGTCACGCGGTTACTCCACCGCGCATAGCTCGTGAGGTCACGCGGTTACTCCATCGCACATAGCTCGTGAGGTCACGCGGTTACTCCACCACGCATAGCTCGTGAGGTCACGCGGTTACTGCACCACGCATAGCTCGTGAGGTCTCGCGGTTACTCCATCGCGCATAGCTCGTGAGGTCACGCGGTTACTCCATCGCACATAGCTCGTGAGGTCACGCGGTTACTCCATCACGCATAGCTCGTGAGGTCACGCGGTTACTCCATCGCGCATAGCTCGTGAGGTCACGCGGTTACTCCATCGCTCATAGCTCGTGAGGTCACGCGGTTACTCCATCACGCATATCTCGTGAGGTCACGCGGTTACTGCACCGCGCATAGCTCGTGAGGTCACGCGGTTACTCCATCGCTCATAGCTCGTGAGGTCACGCGGTTACTCCATCACGCATAGCTCGTGAGGTCACGCGGTTACTCCACCGCGCATAGCTCGTGAGGTCACGCGGTTACTCCATCGCTCATAGCTCGTGAGGTCACGCGGTTACTCCACCGCGCATAGCTCGTGAGGTCACGCGGTTACTCCATCACGCATAGCTCGTGAGGTCACGCGGTTACTCCATCGCGCATAGCTCGTGAGGTCACGCGGTTACTCCATCGCGCATAGCTCGTGAGGTTACGCGGTTACTCCACCGCGCATAACTCGTGAGGTCACGCGGTTACTCCATCGCGCATAGCTCGTGAGGTCAAGCGGTTACTCCATCGCGCATAGCTCGTGAGGTCACGCGGTTACTCCACCACGCATAGCTCGTGAGGTCACGCGGTTACTCCACCGCGCATAGCTCGTGAGGTCACGCGGATACTCCATCGCGCATAGCTCGTGAGGTCACGCGGTTACTCCACCGCGCATAGCTCGTCAGGTCACGCGGATACTCCATCGCGCATAGCTCGTGAGGTCACGCGGATACTCCATCGCGCATAGCTCGTGAGGTCACGCGGATATTCCATCGCGCATAGCTCGTGAGGTCACGCGGTTACTCCACCACGCATTGCTCGTGAGGTCACGCGGTTACTCCACCGCGCATAGCTCGTGAGGTCACGCGGTTACTCCACCGCGCATAGCTCGTGAGGTCACGCGGTTACCCCACCGCGCATAGCTCGTGAGGTCACGCGGTTACTCCACCGCGCATTGCTCGTGAGGTCACGCGGTTACTCCACCGCGCATTGCCCGTGAGGTCACGCGGTTACGCCATCGCGCATAGCTCGTGAGGTCACGCGGTTACTCCACCACACATTGCTCGTGAGGTCACGCGGTTACTCCACCACGCATTGCTCGTGAGGTCACGCGGTTACTCCACCGCGCATAGCTCGTGAGGTCACGCGGTTACTCCACCGCGCATACATCGTGAGGTCACGCGGTTACTCCACCGCGCATAGCTCGTGAGGTAACGCGGTTACTCAACCGCGCATTGCTCGTGAGGTCACGCGGTTACTCCACCGCGCATAGCTCGTGAGGTCACGCGGTTACTCCACCGCGCATAGCTCGTGAGGTCACGCGGTTACTCCACCGCGCATAGCTCTTGAGGTCTAGCGGTTACTCCACCGCGCATAGCTCGTGAGGTCACGCGGTTACTCCACCGCGCATAGCTCGTGAGGTCACGCGGTTACTCCACCGCGCATTGCTCGTGAGGTCACGCGGTTACTCCACCGCGCATAGCTCGTGAGGTCACGCGGTTACTCCACCGCGCATAGCTCGTGAGGTCACGCGGTTACTCCACCGCGCATAGCTCGTGAGGTAACGCGGTTACTCCACCGCGCATAGCTCGTGAGGTCACGCGGTTACTCCACCGCGCATAGCTCGTGAGGTCACGCGGTTACTCCACTGCGCATAGCTCGTGAGGTCACGCGGTTACTCCACCGCGCATAACTCGTGAGGTCACGCGGTTACTCCATCGCGCATAGCTCGTGAGGTCACGCGGTTACTCCACCGCGCATAGCTCGTGAGGTCACGCGGTTACTCCACCGCGCATTACTCGTGAGGTCACGCGGTTACTCCACCGCGCATTGCTCGAGAGGTCACGCGGTTACTCCACCACGCATTGCTCGTGAGGTCACGCGGTTACTCCACCGCGCATTGCTCGTGAGGTCACGCGGTTACTCCACTGCGCATAGCTCGTGAGGTCACGCGGTTACTCCACCGCGCATAGCTCGTGAGGTCACGCGGTTACTCCACCGCGCATTGCTCGTGAGGTCACGCGGTTACTCCACCGCGCATTGCTCGTGAGGTCACGCGGTTACTCCACCGCGCATAGCTCGTGAGGTCACGCGGTTACTCCATCGCGCATAGCTCGTGAGTTCACGCGGTTACTCCAACACGCATTGCTCGTGAGGTCACGCGGTTCCTCCATCGCGCATTGCTCGTGAGGTCACGCGGTTACTCCACCGCGCATTGCTCGTGAGGTCACGCGGTTACTCCACCGCGCATTGCTCGTGAGGTCACGCGGCTAATCCACCGCGGATAGCTCGTGAGGTCACGCGGTTACTCCATCACGCATAGCTCGTGAGGTCACCCGGTTACTCCTCCGCGCATAGCTAGTGAGGTCACGCGGTTACTCCATCGCGCATAGCTCGTGAGGTCACGCGGTTACTCCACCGCGCATTGCTCCTGAGGTCACGCGGTTACTCCACCGCGCATAGCTCGTGAGGTCACGCGGTTACTCCATCACGCATAGCTCGTGAGGTCACGCGGTTACTCCTCCGCGCATAGCTAGTGAGGTCACGCGGTTACTCCATCGCGCATAGCTCGTGAGGTCACGCGGTTACTCCACCACGCATTGCTCGTGAGGTCACGCGGTTACTCCACCGCGCATAGCTCGTGAGGTCACGCGGTTACTCCACCGCGCATAGCTCGTGAGGTCACGCGGTTACTCCACCACACATTGCTCGTGAGTTCACGCGGTTACTCCACCACACATTGCTCGTGAGGTCACGCGGTTACTCCACCACGCATAGCTCGTGAGGTCACGCGGTTACTCCACCGCGCATAGCTCGTGTGGTCACGCGGTTACTCCACCGCGCATAGCTCGTGAGGTCACGCGGTTACTCCATTGCGCATAGCTCGTGAGGTCACGCGGTTACTCCACCGCGCATAGCTCGTGAGGTCACGCGGTTACTCCACCGCGCATAGCTCGTGAGGTCACGCGGTTACTCCACCGCGCATAGCTCGTGAGGTCACGCGGTTACTCCACCGCGCATTGCTCGTGAGGTCACGCGGTTACCCCACCACGCATAGCTCGTGAGGTCACGCGGTTACTCCATCGCGCATAGCTCGTGAGGTCACGCGGTTACTCCATCACGCATAGCTCGTGAGGTCACGCGGTTACTCCATCGCGCATAGCTCGTGAGGTCACGCGGTTACTCCACCACGCATAGCTCGTGAGGTCACGCGGTTACTCCACCGGGCATAGCTCGTGAGGTCACGCTGTTACTCCACCGGGCATAGCTCGTGAGGTCACGTGGTTACTCCACCGGGCATAGCTCGTGAGGTCACGCGGTTACTCCACCGCGCATAGCTCGTGAGGTCACGCGGTTACTCCACCACGCATAGCTCGTGAGGTCACCCGGTTACTCCACCGCGCATAGCTCGTGAGGTCACGCGGTTACTCCACCACGCATAGCTCGTGAGGTCACGCGGTTACTCCATCGCGCATAGCTCGTGAGGTCACGCGGTTACTCCACCGCGCATAGCTCGTGAGGTCACGCGGTTACTCCACCGCGCATAGCTCGTGAGGTCACGCGGTTATTCCACCGCGCATAGCTCGTGAGGTCACGCGGTTACTCCAGCACGCATAGCTCGTGAGGTCACGCAGTTACTCACCACGCATAGCTCGTGAGGTCACGCGGTTACTCCACCGGGCATAGCTCGTGAGGTCACGCGGTTACTCCACCGGGCATAGCTCGTGAGGTCACGTGGTTACTCCACCGGGCATAGCTCGTGAGGTCACGCGGTTACTCCACCGCGCATAGCTCGTGAGGTCACGCGGTTACTCCACCACGCATAGCTCGTGAGGTCACCCGGTTACTCCACCGCGCATAGCTCGTGAGGTCACGCGGTTACTCCACCGCGCATAGCTCGTGAGGTCACGCGGTTACTCCACCGCGCATAGCTCGTGAGTTCACGCGGTTACTCCATCGCACATAGCTCGTGAGGTCACGCGGTTACTCCATCGCGCATAGCTCGTGAGGTCACGCGGTTACTCCACCGCACATAGCTCGTGAGGTCACGCGGTTACTCCACCGCGCATAGCTCGTGAGGTCACGCGGTTATTCCACCGCGCATGGCTCGTGAGGTCACGCGGTTACTCCAGCACGCATAGCTCGTGAGGTCACGCGGTTACTCACCACGCATAGCTCGTGAGGTCACGCGGTTACTCCACCGGGCATAGCTCGTGAGTTCACGCGGTTACTCCACCGGGCATAGCTCGTGAGGTCACGTGGTTACTCCACCGGGCATAGCTCGTGAGGTCACGCGGTTACTCCACCGCGCATAGCTCGTGAGGTCACGCTGTTACTCCACCACGAATAGCTCGTGAGGTCACGCGGTTACTCCATCGCGCATAGCTCGTGAGGTCACGCGGTTACTCCACCGCGCATAGCTCGTGAGGTCACGCGGTTGCTCCACCGCGCATAGCTCGTGAGGTCACGCGGTTACTCCACCGCACATAGCTCGTGAGGTCACGCGGTTACTCCACCGCGCATAGCTCGTGAGGTCACGCGGTTACTCCACCGCGCATTGCTCGTGAGGTCACGCGGTTACTCCACCGCGCATTGCTCGTGAGGTCACGCGGTTACTCCACCGCGCATAGCTCGTGAGGTCACGCGGTTACTCCACCACGCATAGCTCGTGAGGTCACGCGGTTACTCCATCGCGCATAGCTCGTGAGGTCACGGGGTTACTCCACCACGCATAGCTCGTGAGGTCACGCGGTTACTCCATCGCGCATAGCTCGTGAGGTCACGCGGTTACTCCACCGCGCATAGCTCGTGAGGTCACGCGGTTACTCCATCGCACATAGCTCGTGAGGTCACGCGGTTACTCCACCACGCATAGCTCGTGAGGTCACGCGGTTACTCCACCACGCATAGCTCGTGAGGTCACGCGGTTACTCCATCGCGCATAGCTCGTGAGGTCACGCGGTTACTCCATCGCACATAGCTCGTGAGGTCACGCGGTTACTCCATCACGCATAGCTCGTGAGGTCACGCGGTTACTCCATCGCGCATAGCTCGTGAGGTCACGCGGTTACTCCATCGCTCATAGCTCGTGAGGTCACGCGGTTACTCCATCACGCATAGCTCGTGAGGTCACGCGGTTACTCCATCGCGCATAGCTCGTGAGGTCAAGCGGTTACTCCATCGCGCATAACTCGTGAGGTCACGCGGTTACTCCATCGCGCATAGCTCGTGAGGTCAAGCGGTTACTCCATCGCGCATATCTCGTGAGGTCACGCGGTTACTCCATCGCGCATAGCTCGTGAGGTCACGCGGTTACTCCACCGCGCATAACTCGTGAGGTCACGCGGTTACTCCATCGCGCATAGCTCGTGAGGTCAAGCGGTTACTCCATCGCGCATAGCTCGTGAGGTCACTCGGTTACTCCACCACGCATAGCTCGTGAGGTCACGCGGTTACTCCACCGCGCATAGCTCGTGAGGTCACGCGGTTACTCCACCGCGCATTGCTCGTGAGGTCACGCGGTTACTCCACCGCGCATTGCTCGTGAGGTCACGCGGTTACTCCACCACGCATTGCTCGTGAGGTCACGCGGTTACTCCACCGCGCATAGCTCGTGAGGTCACGCGGTTACTCCACCGCGCATAGCTCGTGAGGTCACGCGGTTACTCCACCGCGCATAGCTCGTGAGGTCACGCGGTTACTCCACCGCGCATAGCTCGTGAGGTCACGCGGTTACTCCACCGCGCATAGCTCGTGAGGTCACGCGGTTACTCCACCGCGCATAGCTCGTGAGGTCACGCGGTTACTCCACCGCGCATTGCTCGTGAGGTCACGCGGTTACTCCACCGCGCATTGCTCGTGAGGTCACGCGGTTACTCCACCACGCGTTGCTCGTGAGGTCACGCGGTTACTCCACCGCGCATTGCTCGTGAGGTCACGCGGTTACTCCATCGCGCATTGCTCGTGAGGTCACGCGGTAACTCCACCGCGCATAGCTCGTGAGGTCACGCGGTTACTCCACCGCGCATAGCTCGTGAGGTCACGCGGTTACTCCACCGCGCATTGCTCGTGAGGTCACGCGGTTACTCCACCGCGCATTGCTCGTGAGGACACGCGGTTACTCCACCGCGCATAGCTCGTGAGGTCACGCGGTTACTCCATCGCGCATAGCTCGTGAGTTCACGCGGTTACTCCACTACGCATTGCTCGTGAGGTCACGCGGTTACTCCATCGCGCATTGCTCGTGAGGTCACGCGGTTACTCCACCGCGCATTGCTCGTGAGGTCACGCGGTTACTCCACCGCGCATTGCTCGTGAGGTCACGCGGTTAATCCACCGCGCATAGCTCGTGAGGTCACGCAGTTACTCCATCACGCATAGCTCGTGAGGTCACGCGGTTACTCCTCCGCGAATAGCTAGTGAGGTCACGCGGTTACTCCATCGCGCATAGCTCGTGAGGTCACGCGGTTACTCCACCGCGCATTGCTCCTGAGGTCACGCGGTTACTCCACCGCGCATAGCTCGTGAGGTCACGCGGTTACTCCATCACGCATAGCTCGTGAGGTCACGCGGTTACTCCTCCGCGCATAGCTAGTGAGGTCACGCGGTTACTCCATCGCGCATAGCTCGTGAGGTCACGCGGTTACTCCACCGCGCATAGCTCGTGAGGTCACGCGGTTACTCCACCGCGCATAGCTCGTGAGGTCACGCGGTTACTCCACCGCGCATAGCTCGTGAGGTCACGCGGTTACTCCACCGCGCATAGCTCGTGAGGTCACGCGGTTACTCCATTGCGCATAGCTCGTGAGGTCACGCGGTTACTCCACCGCGCATAGCTCGTGAGGTCACGCGGTTACTCCATTGCGCATAGCTCGTGAGGTCACGCGGTTACTCCACCGCGCATAGCTCGTGAGGTCACGCGGTTACTCCACCGCGCATAGCTCGTGAGGTCACGCGGTTACTCCACCGCGCATAGCTCGTGAGGTCACGCGGTTACTCCACCGCGCATTGCTCGTGAGGTCACGCGGTTACCCCACCACGCATAGCTCGTGAGGTCACGCGGTTACTCCATCGCGCATAGCTCGTGAGGTTACTCCATCGCGCATAGCTCGTGAGGTCACGCGGTTACTCCACCACGCATAGCTCGTGAGGTCACGCGGTTACTCCACCGGGCATAGCTCGTGAGGTCACGCAGTTACTCCACCGGGCATAGCTCGTGAGGTCACGTGGTTACTCCACCGGGCATAGCTCGTGAGGTCACGCGGTTACTCCACCGCGCATAGCTCGTGAGGTCACGCGGTTACTCCACCACGCATTGCTCGTGAGGTCACCCGGTTACTCCACCGCGCATAGCTCGTGAGGTCACGCGGTTACTCCACCACGCATAGCTCGTGAGGTCACGCGGTTACTCCACCGCGCATTGCTCGTGAGGTCACGCGGTTACTCCACCACGCATTGCTCGTGAGGTCACGCGGTTACTCCACCACGCATAGCTCGTGAGGTCACGCGGTTACTCCACCGCGCATAGCTCGTGAGGTCACGCGGTTACTCCACCACGCATAGCTCGTGAGGTCACGCGGTTACTCCACCGCGCATAGCTCGTGAGGTCACGTGGTTACTCCACCACGCATAGCTCGTGAGGTCACGCGGTTACTCCAGCACGCATAGCTCCAGAGGTCACGCGGTTACTCACCACGCATAGCTCGTGAGGTCACGCGGTTACTCCACCACGCATAGCTCTTGAGGTCACGCGGTTACTCCACCTGACATTGCTCGTGAGGTCACGCGGTTACTCCACCACGCTTAGCTCGTGAAGTCACGCGGTTACTCCATCGCGCATAGCTCGTGAGGTCACGCGGTTACTCCACCGCGCATTGCTCGTGAGGTCACGCGGTTACTCCATCGCGCATAGCTCGTGAGGTCACGCGGTTACTCCACCACGCATAGCTCGTGAGGTCACGCGGTTACTCCACCGCGCATTGCTCGTGAGGTCACGCGGTTACTCCACCGCGCATTGCTCGTGAGGTCACGCGGTTACTCCACCGCGCATTGCTCGTGAGGTCACGCGGTTACTCCATCGCGCATAGCTCGTGAGGTCACGCGGTTACTCCACCACGCATAGCTCGTGAGGTCACGCGGTTACTCCACCGCGCATAGCTCGTGAGGTCACGCGGTTACTCCACCGCGCATAGCTCATGAGGTCACGCGGTTACTCCACCACGCATTGCTCGTGAGGTCACGCGGTTACTCCACCACGCATTGCTCGTGAGGTCACGCGGTTACTCCACCGCGCATAGCTCGTGAGGTCACGCGGTTACTCCACCGCGCATTGCTCGTGAGGTCACGCGGTTACTCCACCGCGCATAGCTCGTGAGGTCACGCGGTTACTCCACCGCGCATAACTCGTGAGGTCACGCGGTTACTCCACCGCGCAAGGCTCGTGAGGTCACGCGGTTATTCCACCGCGCATAGCTCGTGAGGTCACGCGGTTACTCCACCGCGCATAGCTCGTGAGGTCACGCGGTTACTCCACCGCGCATAGCTCGTGAGGTCACGCGGTTACTCCACCACGCATAGCTCGTGAGGTCACGCGGTTACTCCACCGCGCATAGCTCGAGAGGTCACGCGGTTACTCCACCACGCATAGCTCGTGAGGTCACGCGGTTACTCCATCGCGCATAGCTCGTGAGGTCACGCGGTTACTCCACCACGCATTGCTCGTGAGGTCACGCGGTTACTCCACCGCGCATAGCTCGTGAGGTCCCGCGGTTACTCCACCGCGCATAGCTCGTGAGGTCACGCGGTTACTCCACCGCGCATAGCTCGTGAGGTCACGCGGTTACTCCACCGCGCATTGCTCGTGAGGTCACGCGGTTACTCCACCGCGCATAGCTCGTGAGGTCACGCGGTTACTCCACCGCGCATAGCTCGTGAGGTCACGCGGTTACTCCACCGCGCATAGCTCGTGAGGTCACGCGGTTACTCCACCACGCATAGCTCGTGAGGTCACGCGGTTTCTCCACCGCGCATTGCTCGTGAGGTCACGCGGTTACTCCACCGCGCATAGATCGTGAGGTCACGCGGTTACTCCACCGCGCATAGCTCGTGAGGTCACGCGGTTACTCCACCGCGCGTAGCTCGTGAGGTCACGCGGTTACTCCACCGCGCATAGCTCGTGAGGTCACGCGGTTACTCCACCGCGCATAGCTCGTGAGGTCACGCGGTTACTCCACCGCGCATAGCTCGTGAGGTCACGCGGTTACTCCACCGCGCATTGCTCGTGAAGTCACGCGGTTACTCCACCGCGCATTGCTCGTGAGGTCACGCGGTTACTCCACCGCGCATAGCTCGTGGGGTCACGCGGTTACTCCACCGCGCATAACTCGTGAGGTCACGCGGTTACTCCACCGCGCATAGCTCGTGAGGTCACGCGGTTACTCCACCGCGCATAGCTCGTGAGGTCACGCGGATACTCCACCGCGCATAGCCCGTGAGGTCACGCGGTTACTCCACCGCGCATAGCTCGTGAGGTCACGCGGTTACTCCACCGCGCATTTGCTCGTGAGGTCACGCGGTTACTCCACCGCGCATTGCTCGTGAGGTCACGCGGTTACTCCACCGCGCATTGCTCGTGAGGTCACGCGGTTACTCCACCACGCATTGCTCGTGAGGTCACGCGGTTACTACACCGCCCATTGCTCGTGAGGTCACGCGGTTACTCCATCGCGCATTGCTCGTGAGGTCACGCGGTTACTCCACCGCGCATAGCTCGTGAAGTCACGCGGTTACTACACCGCGCAATGCTCGTGAGGTCACGCGGTTACTCCACCGCGCATTGCTCGTGAGGTCACGCGGTTACTCCACCAAGCATAGCTCGTGAGGTCACGCGGTTACTCCACCGGGCATAGCTCGTGAGGTCACGCGGTTACTCCACCGGGCATAGCTCGTGAGGTCACGCGGTTACTCCATCGCGCACAGCTCGTGAGGTCACGCGGTTACTCCACCTCGCATAGCTCGTGAGGTCACGCGGTTACTCCATCGCGCATAGCTCGTGAGGTCACGCGGTTACTCCACCGCGCATAGCTCGTGAGGTCACGCGGTTACTACACCACGCATAGCTCGTGAGGTCACGCGGTTACTCCACCGGGCATAGCTCGTGAGGTCACGCGGTTACTCCCCCGGGCATAGCTCGTGAGGTCACGTGGTTACTCCACCGGGCATAGCTCGTGAGGTCACGCGGTTACTCCACCGCGCATAGCTCGTGAGGTCACGCGGTTACTCCACCACGCTTAGCTCGTGAGGTCACCCGGTTACTCCACCGCGCATAGCTCGTGAGGTCACGCGGTTACTCCACCACGCATAGCTCGTGAGGTCACGCGGTTACTCCATCGCGCATAGCTCGTGAGGTCACGCGGTTACTCCACCGCGCATAGCTCGTGAGGTCACGCGGTTACTCCACCGCGCATAGCTCGTGAGGTCACGCGGTTATTCCACCGCGCATAGCTCGTGAGGTCACGCGGTTACTCCAGCACGCATAGCTCGTGAGGTCACGCGGTTACTCCACCACGCATAGCTCGTGAGGTCACGCGGTTACTCCACCACGCATACCTCGTGAGGTCACGCGGTTACTCCATCGCGCATAGCTCGTGAGGTCACGCGGTTACTCCACCGCGCATTGCTCGTGAGGTCACGCGGTTACTCCATCGCGCATAGCTCGTGAGGTCACGCGGTTACTCCACCTCGCATAGCTCGTGAGGTCACGCGGTTACTCCACCGGGCATTGCCCGTGAGGTCACGCGGTAACTCCACCGCGCATTGCTCGTGAGGTCACGCGGTTACTCCACCGCGCATTGCTCGTGAGGTCACGCGGTTACTCCATCGCGCATAGCTCGTGAGGTCACGCGGTTACTCCACCACGCATAGCTCGTGAGGTCACGCGGTTACTCCATCGCGCATAGCTCGTGAGGTCACGCGGTTACTCCACCGCGCATAGCTCGTGAGGTCACGCGGTTACTCCACCGCGCATAGCTCATGAGGTCACGCGGTTACTCCATCGCGCATAGCTCGTGAGGTCACGCGGTTACTCCACCACGCATAGCTCGTGAGGTCACGCGGTTACTCCACCACGCATAGCTCGTGAGGTCACGCGGTTACTCCATCGCGCATAGCTCGTGAGGTCACGCGGTTACTCCACCACACATTGCTCGTGAGGTCACGCGGTAACTCCACCACGCATTGCTCGTGAGGTCACGCGGTTACTCCACCGCGCATAGCTCGTGAGGTCACGCGGTTACTCCACCGCGCATAGCTCGTGAGGTCACGCGGTTACTCCACCGCGCATAGATCTTGAGGTCACGCGGTTACTCCACCGCGCATTGCTCGTGAGGTCACGCGGTTACTCCACCGCGCATAGCTCGTGAGGTCACGCGGTTACTCCACCGCGCATAGCTCGTGAGGTCACGCGGTTACTCCACCGCGCATAGCTCGTGAGGTCACGCGGTTACTCCGCCGCGCATAGCTCGTGAGGTCACGCGGTTTCTCCACCGCGCATTGCTCGTGAGGTCACGCGGTTACTCCACCGCGCATAGATCGTGAGGTCACGCGGTTACTCCACCGCGCATAGCTCGTGAGGTCACGCGGTTACTCCACCGCGCATAGCTCGTGAGGTCACGCGGTTACTCCACCGCGCATAGCTCGTGAGGTCACGCGGTTACTCCACAGCGCATAGCTCGTGAGGTCACGCGGTTACTCCACCGCGCATAGCTCGTGAGGTCACGCGGTTACTCCACCGCGCATTGCTCGTGAAGTTACGCGGTTACTCCACCGCGCATTGCTCGTGAGGTCACGCGGTTACTCCACCACGCATTGCTCGTGAGGTCACGCGGTTACTCCACCGCGCATAGCTCGTGAGGTCACGCGGTTACTCCACCGCGCATAGCTCGTGAGGTCACGCGGTTACTCCACCGCGCATTGCTCGTGAGGTCACGCGGTTACTCCACCGCGCATAGCTCGTGAGGTCACGCGGTTACTCCACCGCGCATAGCTCGTGAGGTCACGCGGTTACTCCACCGCGCATAGCTCGTGAGGTCACGCGGTAACTCCACCGCGCATAGCACGTGAGGTCACGCGGTTACTCCACCGCGCATTGCTCGTGAGGTCACGCGGTTACTCCACCGCGCATTGCTCGTGAGGTCACGCGGTTACTCCACCACGCATTGCTCGTGAGGTCACGCGGTTACTACACCGCCCATTGCTCGTGAGGTCACGCGGTTACTCCATCGCGCATTGCTCGTGAGGTCACGCGGTTACTCCACCGCGCATAGCTCGTGAAGTCACGCGGTTACTACACCGCGCAATGCTCGTGAGGTCACGCGGTTACTCCACCGCGCATTGCTCGTGAGGTCACGCGGTTACTCCACCACGCATAGCTCGTGAGGTCACGCGGTTACTCCACCGGGCATAGCTCGTGAGGTCACGCGGTTACTCCACCGGGCATAGCTCGTGAGGTCACGCGGTTACTCCATCGCGCACAGCTCGTGAGGTCACGCGGTTACTCCACCTCGCATAGCTCGTGAGGTCACGCGGTTACTCCATCGCGCATAGCTCGTGAGGTCACGCGGTTACTCCACCGCGCATAGCTCGTGAGGTCACGCGGTTACTACACCGCGCATAGCTCGTGAGGTCACGCGGTTACTCCACCGCGCATAGCTCATGAGGTCACGCGGTTACTCCACCACGCATAGCTCGTGAGGTCACGCGGTTACTCCACCGGGCATAGCTCGTGAGGTCACGCGGTTACTCCACCGGGCATAGCTCGTGAGGTCACGTGGTTACTCCACCGGGCATAGCTCGTGAGGTCACGCGGTTACTCCACCGCGCATAGCTCGTGAGGTCACGCGGTTACTCCACCACGCATAGCTCGTGAGGTCACCCGGTTACTCCACCGCGCATAGCTCGTGAGGTCACGCGGTTACTCCACCACGCATTGCTCGTGAGGTCACGCGGTTACTCCATCGCGCATAGCTCGTGAGGTCACGCGGTTACTCCACCGCGCATAGCTCGTGAGGTCACGCGGTTACTCCACCGCGCATAGCTCGTGAGGTCACGCGGTTATTCCACCGCGCATAGCTCGTGAGGTCACGCGGTTACTCCAGCACGCATAGCTCGTGAGGTCACGCGGTTACTCCACCACGCATAGCTCGTGAGGTCACGCGGTTACTCCACCACGCATACCTCGTGAGGTCACGCGGTTACTCCATCGCGCATAGCTCGTGAGGTCACGCGGTTACTCCACCGCGCATTGCTCGTGAGGTCACGCGGTTACTCCATCGCGCATAGCTCGTGAGGTCACGCGGTTACTCCACCTCGCATAGCTCGTGAGGTCACGCGGTTACTCCACCGGGCATTGCTCGTGAGGTCACGCGGTAACTCCACCGCGCATTGCTCGTGAGGTCACGCGGTTACTCCACCGCGCATTGCTCGTGAGGTCACGCGGTTACTCCATCGCGCATAGCTCGTGAGGTCACGCGGTTACTCCACCACGCATAGCTCGTGAGGTCACGCGGTTACTCCATCGCGCATAGCTCGTGAGGTCACGCGGTTACTCCACCGCGCATAGCTCGTGAGGTCACGCGGTTACTCCACCGCGCATAGCTCATGAGGTCACGCGGTTACTCCATCGCGCATAGCTCGTGAGGTCACGCGGTTACTCCACCACGCATAGCTCGTGAGGTCACGCGGTTACTCCACCACGCATAGCTCGTGAGGTCACGCGGTTACTCCATCGCGCATAGCTCGTGAGGTCACGCGGTTACTCCACCACACATTGCTCGTGAGGTCACGCGGTAACTCCACCACGCATTGCTCGTGAGGTCACGCGGTTACTCCACCGCGCATAGCTCGTGAGGTCACGCGGTTACTCCACCGCGCATAGCTCGTGAGGTCACGCGGTTACTCCACCGCGCATAGATCTTGAGGTCACGCGGTTACTCCACCGCGCATTGCTCGTGAGGTCACGCGGTTACTCCACCGCGCATAGCTCGTGAGGTCACGCGGTTACTCCACCGCGCATAGCTCGTGAGGTCACGCGGTTACTCCACCGCGCATAGCTCGTGAGGTCACGCGGTTACTCCGCCGCGCATAGCTCGTGAGGTCACGCGGTTTCTCCACCGCGCATTGCTCGTGAGGTCACGCGGTTACTCCACCGCGCATAGATCGTGAGGTCACGCGGTTACTCCACCGCGCGTAGCTCGTGAGGTCACGCGGTTACTCCACCGCGCATAGCTCGTGAGGTCACGCGGTTACTCCACCGCGCATAGCTCGTGAGGTCACGCGGTTACTCCACAGCGCATAGCTCGTGAGGTCACGCGGTTACTCCACCGCGCATAGCTCGTGAGGTCACGCGGTTACTCCACCGCGCATTGCTCGTGAAGTTACGCGGTTACTCCACCGCGCATTGCTCGTGAGGTCACGCGGTTACTCCACCACGCATTGCTCGTGAGGTCACGCGGTTACTCCACCGCGCATAGCTCGTGAGGTCACGCGGTTACTCCACCGCGCATAGCTCGTGAGGTCACGCGGTTACTCCACCGCGCATTGCTCGTGAGGTCACGCGGTTACTCCACCGCGCATAGCTCGTGAGGTCACGCGGTTACTCCACCGCGCATAGCTCGTGAGGTCACGCGGTTACTCCACCGCGCATAGCTCGTGAGGTCACGCGGTTACTCCACCGCGCATAGCACATGAGGTCACGCGGTTACTCCACCGCGCATTACTCGTGAGGTCACGCGGTTACTCCACCGCGCATTGCTCGTGAGGTCACGCGGTTACTCCACCACGCATTGCTCGTGAGGTCACGCGGTTACTCCACCGCGCATTGCTCGTGAGGTCACGCGGTTACTCCATCGCGCATTGCTCGTGAGGTCACGCGGTTACTCCACCGCGCATAGCTCGTGAAGTCACGTGGTTACTACACCCCGCATAGCTCGTGAGGTCACGCGGTTACTCCACCGCGCATTGCTCGGGAGGTCACGCGGTTACTCCACCGCGCATTGCTCGTGAGGTCACGCGGTTACTCCACCGGGCATAGCTCGTGAGGTCACGCGGTTACTCCATCGCGCATAGCTCGTGAGGTCACGAAGTTACTCCACCGCGCATTGCTCGTGAGTTCACGCGGTTACTCCATCGCGCATTGCTCGTGAGGTCACGCGGTTACTCCACCGCGCATTGCTCGTGAGGTCACGCGGTTACTCCATCGCGCATTGCTCGTGAGTTCACGCGGTTACTCCACCGCGCATAGCTCGTGAGGTCACGCGGTTACTCCTCCGCGCATAGCTAGTGAGGTCACGCGGTTACTCCATCGCGCATAGCTCGTGAGGTCACGCGGTTACTCCACCGCGCATTGCTCGTGAGGTCACGCGGTTACTTCACCGCGCATAGCTCGTGAGGTCACGTGTTTACTCCATCACGCATAGCTCGTGAGGTCACGCGGTTACTCCTCCGCGCATAGCTAGTGAGGTCACGCGGTTACTCCATCGCGCATAGCTCGTGAGGTCACGCGGTTACTCCACCACGCATTGCTCGTGAGGTCACGCGGTTACTCCACCGCGCATAGCTCGTGAGGTCACGCGGTTACTCCACCGCGCATAGCTCGTGAGGTCACGCGGTTACTCCACCGCGCATAGCTCGTGAGGTCACGCGGTTACTCCACCGCGCATAGCTCGTGAGTTCACGCGGTTACTCCAACACGCATTGCTCGTGAGGTCACGCGGTTACTCCACCGCGCATAGCTCGTGAGGTCACGCGGTTACTCCATCGCGCATAGCTCGTGAGGTCACGCGGTTACTCCATAACACATTGCTCGTGAGGTCACGCGGTTACTCCACCGCGCATAGCTCGTGGGGTCACGCGGTTACTCCACCACGCATTGCTCGTGAGGTCACGCGGTTACTCCACCACGCATTGCTCGTGAGGTCACGCGGTTACTCCACCGCGCATAGCTCGTGAGGTCACGCGGTTACTCCACCGCGCATAGCTCGTGAGTTCACGCGGTTACTCCACCGCGCATAGCTCGTGAGGTCACGCGGTTACTTCACCGCGCATAGCTCCTGAGGTCACGCGGTTACTCCACCGCGCATAGCTCGTGAGGTCACGCGGTTACTCCACCGCGCATAGCTCGTGAGGTCACGCGGTTACTCCATCACGCATTGCTCGTGAGGTCACGCGGTTACTCCACAACGCATTGCTCGTGAGGTCACGCGGTTACTCCACCGCGCATAGCTCGTGAGGTCACGCGTTTACTCCACCGCGCATAGCTCGTGAGGTCACGCGGTTACTCCACCGCGCATAGCTCGTGAGGTCACGCGGTTACTCCATCACGCATTGCTCGTGAGGTCACGCGGTTACTCCAGAACGCATTGCTCGTGAGGTCACGCGGTTACTCCACCGCGCATAGCCTGTGAGGTCACGCGGCTACTCCACCACGCATAGCTCGTGAGGTCACGCGGTTACTCCACCACGCATAGCTCGTGAGGTCACGCGGTTACTCCACCACGCATAGCTCGTGAGGTCACGCGGTTACTCCACCACGCATAGCTCGTGAGGTCACGCGGTTACTCCACCGCGCATAGCTCGTGAGGTCACGCGGTTACTCCACCACGCATTGCTCGAGAGGTCACGCGGTTACTCCACCGCGCATAGCTCGTGAGGTCACGCGGTTACTCCACCACGCATTGCTCGTGAGGTCACGCGGTTACTCCACCACGCATAGCTCGTGAGGTCACGCGGTTACTCCACCACGCATAGCTCGTGAGGTCACGCAGTTACTCCACCGCGCATAGCTCGTGAGGTCACGCGGTTACTCCACCAGGCATTGCTCGTGAGGTCACGCGGTTACTCCTCCGCGCATAGCTAGTGAGGTCACGCGGTTACTCCATCACGCATAGCTCGTGAGGTCACGCGGTTACTCCACCGCGCATAGCTCGTGAGGTCACGCGGTTACTCCATCGCGCATTGCTCGTGAGGTCACGCGGTTACTCCACCGCGCATTGCTCGTTAGGTCACGTGGTTACTCCACCGCGCATAGCTCGTGAGGTCACCCGGTTACTCCACCGCGTATTGCTCGTGAGGTCACGCGGTTACTCCATCGCGCATAGCTCGTGAGGTCACGCGGTTACTCCATCGCGCATAGCTCGTGAGGTCACGCGGTTACTCCATCGCGCATAGCTCGTGAGGTCACGCGGTTACTCCATCGCGCATAGCTCGTGAGGTCACGCGGTTACTCCACCGCGCATAGCTCGTGAGGTCACGCGGTTACTCCACCGCGCATAGCTCGTGAGGTCACGCGGTTACTCCATCACGCATTGCTCGTGAGGTCACGTGGTTACTCCACCGCGCATTGCTCGTGAGGTCACGCGGTTACTCCATCACGCATAGCTCGTGAGGTCACGCGGTTACTCCACCGCGCATAGCTCGTGAGGTCACGCGGTTACTCCACCGCGCATAGCTCGTGAGGTCACGCGGTTACTCCACCGCGCATTGCTCGTGAGGTCACGCGGATACTCCACCGCGCATAGCTCGTGAGGTCACACGGTTACTCCTCCGCGCATAGCTCGTGAGGTCACGCGGTTACTCCACCACGCATAGCTCGTGAGGTCACGCGGTTACTCCACCACGCATAGCTCGTGAGGTCACGCGGTTACTCCACCGCGCATTGCTCGTGAGGTCACGCGGTTACTCCAGCGCGCATAGCTCGTGAGGTCTCGCGGTTACTCCACCGCGCATAGCTCGTGAGGTCACGCGGTTACTCCACCGCGCATTGCTCGTGAGGTCACGCGGTTACTCCACCGCGCATTGCTCGTGAGGTCACGCGGTTACTCCACCGCGCATAGCTCGTGAGGTCACGCGGTTACTCCACCGCGCATAGCTCGTGAGGTCACGCGGTTACTTCACCGCGCATAGCTCGTGAGGTCACGCGGTTATTCCACCACGCATAGCTCGTGAGGTCACGCGGTTACTCCACCGCGCATAGTTCGTGAGGTCACGCGGTTACTCCACCGCGCATTGCTCGTGAGGTCACGCGGTTACTCCACCACGCATAGCTCGAGAGGTCACGCGGTTACTCCACCACGCATTGCTCGTGAGGTCACGCGGTTACTCCACCGCGCATAGCTCGTGAGGTCACCCGGTTACTCCTCCGCGCATAGCTAGTGAGGTCACGCGGTTACTCCATCGCGCATAGCTCGTGAGGTCACGCGGTTACTCCACCACGCATTGCTCGTGAGGTCACGCGGTTACTCCACCGCGCATAGCTCGTGAGGTCACGCGGTTACTCCACCGCGCATAGCTCGTGAGGTCACGCGGTTACTCCACCGCGCATAGCTCGTGAGGTCACGCGGTTACTCCACCGCGCATAGCTCGTGAGTTCACGCGGTTACTCCAACACGCATTGCTCGTGAGGTCACGCGGTTACTCCACCGCGCATAGCTCGTGAGGTCACGCGGTTACTCCATCGCGCATAGCTCGTGAGGTCACGCGGTTACTCCATAACACATTGCTCGTGAGGTCACGCGGTTACTCCACCGCGCATAGCTCGTGGGGTCACGCGGTTACTCCACCACGCATTGCTCGTGAGGTCACGCGGTTACTCCACCACGCATTGCTCGTGAGGTCACGCGGTTACTCCACCGCGCATAGCTCGTGAGGTCACGCGGTTACTCCACCGCGCATAGCTCGTGAGGTCACGCGGTTACTCCACCGCGCATAGCTCGTGAGGTCACGCGGTTACTTCACCGCGCATAGCTCCTGAGGTCACGCGGTTACTCCACCGCGCATAGCTCGTGAGGTCACGCGGTTACTCCACCGCGCATAGCTCGTGAGGTCACGCGGTTACTCCATCACGCATTGCTCGTGAGGTCACGCGGTTACTCCACAACGCATTGCTCGTGAGGTCACGCGGTTACTCCACCGCGCATAGCTCGTGAGGTCACGCGTTTACTCCACCGCGCATAGCTCGTGAGGTCACGCGGTTACTCCACCACGCATAGCTCGTGAGGTCACGCGGTTACTCCACCGCGCATAGCTCGTGAGGTCACGCGGTTACTCCACCACACATTGCTCGTGAGGTCACGCGGTTACTCCACCACGCATTGCTCGTTAGGTCACGCGGTTACTCCACCACGCATAGCTCGTGAGGTCACGCGGTTACTCCATCGCGCATAGCTCGTGAGGTCACGCGGTTACTCCACCGCGCATAGCTCGTGAGGTCACGCGGTTACTCCACCACGCATAGCTCGTGAGGACACGCGGTTACTCCTACCGCGCATAGCTCGTGAGGTCACGCGGTTACTCCATCGCGCATAGCTCGTGAGGTCACGCGGTTACTCCACCACACATTGCTCGTGAGGTCACGCGGTTACTCCACCACGCATTGCTCGTGAGGTCACGCGGTTACTCCACCGCGCATAGCTCGTGAGGTCACGCGGTTACTACACACCGCATAGCTCGTGAGGTCACGCGGTTACTCCACCACGCATAGCTCGTGAGGTCACGCGGTTACTCCACCGCGCATAGCTCGTGAGATCACGCGGTTACTCCACCGCGCATAGCTCGTGAGGTCACGCGGTTACTCCACCACGCATAGCTCGTGAGGTCACGCGGTTACTCCACCGCATATAACTCGTGAGGTCACGCGGTTACTCCATCGCGCATAGCTCGTGAGGTCACGCGGTTACTCACCACACATTGCTCGTGAGGTCACGCGGTTACTCCACCACGCATTGCTCGTGAGGTCACGCGGTTACTCCACCGCGCATAGCTCGTGAGGTCACGCGGTTACTCCACCGCGCATAGCTCGTGAGGTCACGCGGTTACTCCACCGCGCATAGCTCGTGAGGTCACGCGGTTACTCCACCGCGCATTGCTCGTTAGGTCACGCGGTTACTCCACCGCGCATAGCTCGTGAGGTCACGCGGTTACTCCACCGCGCATAGCTCGTGAGGTCACGTGGTTACTCCACCGCGCATAGCTCGTGAGGTCACGCGGTTACTCCACCGCGCATAGCTCGTGAGGTCACGCGGTTTCTCCACCGCGCATTGCTCGTGAGGTCACGCGGTTACTCCACCGCGCATAGATCGTGAGGTCACGCGGTTACTCCACCGCGCATAGCTCGTGAGGTCACGCGGTTACTCAACCGCGCATAGCTCGTGAGGTCACGCGGTTACTCCACCGCGCATAGCTCGTGAGGTCACGCGGTTACTCCACCGCGCATAGCTCGTGAGGTCACGCGGTTACTCCACCGCGCATAGCTCGTGAGGTCACGCGGTTACTCCACCGCGCATTGCTCGTGAAGTCACGCGGTTACTCCACCGCGCATTGCTCGTGAGGTCACGCGGTTACTCCACCACGCATTGCTCGTGAGGTCACGCGGTTACTCCACCGCGCATAGCTCGTGAGGTCACGCGGTTACTCCACCGCGCATAGCTCGTGAGATCACGCGGTTACTCCACCGCGCATAGCTCGTGAGGTCACGCGGTTACTCCACCGCGCATAGCTCGTGAGGTCACGCGGATACTCCATCGCGCATAGCTCGTGAGGTCACGCGGTTACTCCACCGCGCATAGCTCGTTGAGGTCACGCGGTTACTCCACCGCGCATAGCTCGTGAGGTCACGCGGTTACTCCACCGCGCATTGCTCGTGAGGTCACGCGGTTACTCCACCGCGCATTGCTGGTGAGGTCACGCGGTTACTCCACCACGCATTGCTCGTGAGGTCACGCGGTTACTACACCGCGCATTGCTCGTGAGGTCTCGCGGTTACTCCATCGCGCATTGCTCGTGAGGTCACGCGGTTACTCCACCGCGCATAGCTCGTGAGGTCACGCGGTTACTACACCGCGCATAGCTCGTGAGGTCACGCGGTTACTCCACCGCGCATTGCTCGTGAGGTCACGCGGTTACTCCACCACGCATAGCTCGTGAGGTCACGCGGTTACTCCACCGGGCATAGCTCGTGAGGACACGCGGTTACTCCACCGGGCATAGCTCGTGAGGTCACGCGGTTACTCCATCGCGCATAGCTCGTGAGGTCACGCGGTTACTCCACCGCCCATAGCTCGTGAGGTCACGCGGTTACTCCATCGCGCATAGCTCGTGAGGTCACGCGGTTACTCCACCGCGCATAGCTCGTGAGGTCACGCGGTTACTACACCGCGCATAGCTCGTGAGGTCACGCGGTTACTCCACCACGCATAGCTCGTGAGGTCACGCGGTTACTCCACCGCGCATAGCTCGTGAGGTCACGCGGTTACTCCACCACGCATTGTTCGAGAGGTCACGCGGTTACTCCACCGCGCATAGCTCGTGAGGTCACGCGGTTACTCCACCACGCATTGCTCGTGAGGTCACGCGGTTACTCCACCACGCATAGCTCGTGAGGTCACGCGGTTACTCCACCACGCATAGCTCGTGAGGTCACGCAGTTACTCCACCGCGCATAGCTCGTGAGGTCACGCGGTTACTCCACCAGGCATTGCTCGTGAGGTCACGCGGTTACTCCTCCGCGCATAGCTAGTGAGGTCACGCGGTTACTCCATCACGCATAGCTCGTGAGGTCACGCGGTTACTCCACCGCGCATAGCTCGTGAGGTCACGCGGTTACTCCATCGCGCATTGCTCGTGAGGTCACGCGGTTACTCCACCGCGCATTGCTCGTTAGGTCACGTGGTTACTCCACCGCGCATAGCTCGTGAGGTCACCCGGTTACTCCACCGCGTATTGCTCGTGAGGTCACGCGGTTACTCCATCGCGCATAGCTCGTGAGGTCACGCGGTTACTCCATCGCGCATAGCTCGTGAGGTCACGCGGTTACTCCATCGCGCATAGCTCGTGAGGTCACGCGGTTACTCCATCGCGCATAGCTCGTGAGGTCACGCGGTTACTCCACCGCGCATAGCTCGTGAGGTCACGCGGTTACTCCACCGCGCATAGCTCGTGAGGTCACGCGGTTACTCCATCACGCATTGCTCGTGAGGTCACGTGGTTACTCCACCGCGCATTGCTCGTGAGGTCACGCGGTTACTCCATCACGCATAGCTCGTGAGGTCACGCGGTTACTCCACCGCGCATAGCTCGTGAGGTCACGCGGTTACTCCACCGCGCATAGCTCGTGAGGTCACGCGGTTACTCCACCGCGCATTGCTCGTGAGGTCACGCGGATACTCCACCGCGCATAGCTCGTGAGGTCACACGGTTACTCCTCCGCGCATAGCTCGTGAGGTCACGCGGTTACTCCACCACGCATAGCTCGTGAGGTCACGCGGTTACTCCACCACGCATAGCTCGTGAGGTCACGCGGTTACTCCACCGCGCATTGCTCGTGAGGTCACGCGGTTACTCCAGCGCGCATAGCTCGTGAGGTCTCGCGGTTACTCCACCGCGCATAGCTCGTGAGGTCACGCGGTTACTCCACCGCGCATTGCTCGTGAGGTCACGCGGTTACTCCACCGCGCATTGCTCGTGAGGTCACGCGGTTACTCCACCGCGCATAGCTCGTGAGGTCACGCGGTTACTCCACCGCGCATAGCTCGTGAGGTCACGCGGTTACTTCACCGCGCATAGCTCGTGAGGTCACGCGGTTATTCCACCACGCATAGCTCGTGAGGTCACGCGGTTACTCCACCGCGCATAGCTCGTGAGGTCACGCGGTTACTCCACCGCGCATTGCTCGTGAGGTCACGCGGTTACTCCACCACGCATAGCTCGAGAGGTCACGCGGTTACTCCACCACGCATTGCTCGTGAGGTCACGCGGTTACTCCACCGCGCATAGCTCGTGAGGTCACCCGGTTACTCCTCCGCGCATAGCTAGTGAGGTCACGCGATTACTCCATCGCGCATAGCTCGTGAGGTCACGCGGTTACTCCACCACGCATTGCTCGTGAGGTCACGCGGTTACTCCACCGCGCATAGCTCGTGAGGTCACGCGGTTACTCCACCGCGCATAGCTCGTGAGGTCACGCGGTTACTCCACCGCGCATAGCTCGTGAGGTCACGCGGTTACTCCACCGCGCATAGCTCGTGAGTTCACGCGGTTACTCCAACACGCATTGCTCGTGAGGTCACGCGGTTACTCCACCGCGCATAGCTCGTGAGGTCACGCGGTTACTCCATCGCGCATAGCTCGTGAGGTCACGCGGTTACTCCATAACACATTGCTCGTGAGGTCACGCGGTTACTCCACCGCGCATAGCTCGTGGGGTCACGCGGTTACTCCACCACGCATTGCTCGTGAGGTCACGCGGTTACTCCACCACGCATTGCTCGTGAGGTCACGCGGTTTCTCCACCGCGCATAGCTCGTGAGGTCACGCGGTTACTCCACCGCGCATAGCTCGTGAGGTCACGCGGTTACTCCACCGCGCATAGCTCGTGAGGTCACGCGGTTACTTCACCGCGCATAGCTCCTGAGGTCACGCGGTTACTCCACCGCGCATAGCTCGTGAGGTCACGCGGTTACTCCACCGCGCATAGCTCGTGAGGTCACGCGGTTACTCCATCACGCATTGCTCGTGAGGTCACGCGGTTACTCCACAACGCATTGCTCGTGAGGTCACGCGGTTACTCCACCGCGCATAGCTCGTGAGGTCACGCGTTTACTCCACCGCGCATAGCTCGTGAGGTCACGCGGTTACTCCACCACGCATAGCTCGTGAGGTCACGCGGTTACTCCACCGCGCATAGCTCGTGAGGTCACGCGGTTACTCCACCACACATTGCTCGTGAGGTCACGCGGTTACTCCACCACGCATTGCTCGTTAGGTCACGCGGTTACTCCACCACGCATAGCTCGTGAGGTCACGCGGTTACTCCATCGCGCATAGCTCGTGAGGTCACGCGGTTACTCCACCGCGCATAGCTCGTGAGGTCACGCGGTTACTCCACCACGCATAGCTCGTGAGGACACGCGGTTACTCTACCGCGCATAGCTCGTGAGGTCACGCGGTTACTCCATCGCGCATAGCTCGTGAGGTCACGCGGTTACTCCACCACACATTGCTCGTGAGGTCACGCGGTTACTCCACCACGCATTGCTCGTGAGGTCACGCGGTTACTCCACCGCGCATAGCTCGTGAGGTCACGCGGTTACTCCACACCGCATAGCTCGTGAGGTCACGCGGTTACTCCACCACGCATAGCTCGTGAGGTCACGCGGTTACTCCACCGCGCATAGCTCGTGAGATCACGCGGTTACTCCACCGCGCATAGCTCGTGAGGTCACGCGGTTACTCCACCACGCATAGCTCGTGAGGTCACGCGGTTACTCCACCGCATATAACTCGTGAGGTCACGCGGTTACTCCATCGCGCATAGCTCGTGAGGTCACGCGGTTACTCACCACACATTGCTCGTGAGGTCACGCGGTTACTCCACCACGCATTGCTCGTGAGGTCACGCGGTTACTCCACCGCGCATAGCTCGTGAGGTCACGCGGTTACTCCACCGCGCATAGCTCGTGAGGTCACGCGGTTACTCCACCGCGCATAGCTCGTGAGGTCACGCGGTTACTCCACCGCGCATTGCTCGTTAGGTCACGCGGTTACTCCACCGCGCATAGCTCGTGAGGTCACGCGGTTACTCCACCGCGCATAGCTCGTGAGGTCACGCGGTTACTCCACCGCGCATAGCTCGTGAGGTCACGCGGTTACTCCACCGCGCATAGCTCGTGAGGTCACGCGGTTTCTCCACCGCGCATTGCTCGTGAGGTCACGCGGTTACTCCACCGCGCATAGATCGTGAGGTCACGCGGTTACTCCACCGCGCATAGCTCGTGAGGTCACGCGGTTACTCAACCGCGCATAGCTCGTGAGGTCACGCGGTTACTCCACCGCGCATAGCTCGTGAGGTCACGCGGTTACTCCACCGCGCATAGCTCGTGAGGTCACGCGGTTACTCCACCGCGCATAGCTCGTGAGGTCACGCGGTTACTCCACCGCGCATTGCTCGTGAAGTCACGCGGTTACTCCACCGCGCATTGCTCGTGAGGTCACGCGGTTACTCCACCACGCATTGCTCGTGAGGTCACGCGGTTACTCCACCGCGCATAGCTCGTGAGGTCACGCGGTTACTCCACCGCGCATAGCTCGTGAGATCACGCGGTTACTCCACCGCGCATAGCTCGTGAGGTCACGCGGTTACTCCACCGCGCATAGCTCGTGAGGTCACGCGGATACTCCATCGCGCATAGCTCGTGAGGTCACGCGGTTACTCCACCGCGCATAGCTCGTTGAGGTCACGCGGTTACTCCACCGCGCATAGCTCGTGAGGTCACGCGGTTACTCCACCGCGCATTGCTCGTGAGGTCACGCGGTTACTCCACCGCGCATTGCTGGTGAGGTCACGCGGTTACTCCACCACGCATTGCTCGTGAGGTCACGCGGTTACTACACCGCGCATTGCTCGTGAGGTCTCGCGGTTACTCCATCGCGCATTGCTCGTGAGGTCACGCGGTTACTCCACCGCGCATAGCTCGTGAGGTCACGCGGTTACTACACCGCGCATAGCTCGTGAGGTCACGCGGTTACTCCACCGCGCATTGCTCGTGAGGTCACGCGGTTACTCCACCACGCATAGCTCGTGAGGTCACGCGGTTACTCCACCGGGCATAGCTCGTGAGGACACGCGGTTACTCCACCGGGCATAGCTCGTGAGGTCACGCGGTTACTCCATCGCGCATAGCTCGTGAGGTCACGCGGTTACTCCACCGCCCATAGCTCGTGAGGTCACGCGGTTACTCCATCGCGCATAGCTCGTGAGGTCACGCGGTTACTCCACCGCGCATAGCTCGTGAGGTCACGCGGTTACTACACCGCGCATAGCTCGTGAGGTCACGCGGTTACTCTACCGCGCATAGCTCGTGAGGTCACGCGGTTACTCCACCACGCATAGCTCGTGAGGTCACGCGGTTACTCCACCGGGCATAGCTCGTGAGGTCACGCGGTTACTACACCGGGCATAGCTCGTGAGGTCACGTGGTTACTCCACCGGGCATAGCTCGTGAGGTCACGCGGTTACTCCACCGCGCATAGCTAGAGAGGTCACGCGGTTACTCCACCACGCATAGCTCGTGAGGTCACCCGGTTACTCCACCGCGCATAGCTCGTGAGGTCACGCGGTTACTCCACCACGCATAGCTCGTGAGGTCACGCGGTCTCCATCGCGCATAGCTCGTGGAGTCACGCGGTTACTCCACCGCGCATAGCTCTTGAGGTCACGCGGTTACTCCACCGCGCATAGCTCGTGAGGTCACGCGGTTATTCCACCGCGCATAGCTCGTGAGGTCACGCGGTTACTCCAGCACGCATAGCTCGTGAGGTCACGCGGTTACTCCAGCACGCATAGCTCGTGAGGTCACGCGGTTACTCCACCACGCATAGCTCGTGAGGTCACGCGGTTACTCCACCGCACATTGCTCGTGAGGTCACGCGGTTACTCCATCGCGCATAGCTCGTGAGGTCACGCGGTTACTCCACCACGCATAGCTCGTGAGGTCACGCGGTTACTCCACCGCGCATTGCTCGTGAGGTCACGCGGTTACTCCACCGCGCATTGCTCTAGAGGTCACGCGGTTACTCCACCGCGCATAGCTCGTGAGGTCACGCGGTTTCTCCACCGCGCATTGCTCGTGAGGTCACGCGGTTACTCCACCGCGCATAGATCGTGAGGTCACGCGGTTACTCCACCGCGCATAGCCCGTGAGGTCACGCGGTTACTCCACCGCGCATAGCTCGTGAGGTCACGCGGTTACTCCACCGCGCATAGCTCATGAGGTCACGCGGTTACTCCACCGCGCATAGCTCGTGAGGTCACGCGGTTACACCAAACGCGCATAGCTCGTGAGGTCACGCGGTTACTCCACCGCGCATTGCTCGTGAAGTTGCGCGGTTACTCCACCACGCATTGCTCGTGAGGTCACGCGGTTACTCCACCACGCATTGCTCGTGAGGTCACGCGGTTACTCCACCGCGCATAGCTCGTGAAGTCACGCGGTTACTCCACCGCGCATAGCTCGTGAGGTCACGCGGTTACTCCACCGCGCATTGCTCGTGAGGTCACGCGGTTACTCCACCGCGCATTGCTCGTGAGGTCACGCGGTTACTCCACCGCGCATAGCTCGTGAGGTCACGCGGTTACTCCCCCGCGCATAGCTCGTGAGGTCACGCGGTTACTCCACCGCGCATAGCTCGTGAGGTCACGCGGTTACTCCACCGCGCATTGCTCGTGAGGTCACGCGGTTACTCCACCGCGCATTGCTCGTGAGGTCACGCGGTTACTCCACCACGCATTGCTCGTGAGGTCACGCGGTTACTCCACCGCGCATTGCTCGTGAGGTCACGCGTTTACTCCATCGCGCATTGCTCGTGAGGTCACGCGGTTACTCCACCGCCCATAGCTCGTGAAGTCACGAAGTTACTACACCGCGCATAGCTCGTGAGGTCACGCGGTTACTCCACCGCGCATTGCTCGTGAGGTCACGCTGTTACTCCACCGCGCATTGCTCGTGAGGTCACGCGGTTACTCCACCGCGCATAGCTCGTGAGGTCACGCGGTTCCTCCATCGCGCATAGCTCGAGAGGTCACGCGGTTACTCAACCACGCATTGCTCGTGAGGTCGCGCGGTTACTCCATCGCGCATTGCTCGTGAGGTCACGCAGTTACTCCACCGCGCATTGCTCGTGAGGTCACGCGGTTACTCCACCGCGCATTGCTCGTGAGGACACGCGGTTACTCCACCGCGCATAGCTCGTGAGGTCACGCGGTTACTCCTCCGCGCATAGCTAGTGAGGTCACGCGGTTACTCCATCGCGCATAGCTCGTGAGGTCACGCGGATACTCCACCGCGCATTGCTCGTGAGGTCACGCGGTTACTCCACCGCGCATAGCTCGTGAAGTCACGCGGTTACTCCACCGCGCATTGCTCGTGAGGTCACGCGGTTACTCCACCACGCATTGCTCGTGAGGTCACGCGTTTACTCCACCGCGCATAGCTCGTGAGGTCACGCGGTTAATCCACCGCGCATAGCTCGTGAGATCACGCGGTTACTCCACCGCGCATAGCTCGTGAGGTCACGCGGTTACTCCACCGCGCATAGCTCGTGAGGTCACGCGGATACTCCATCGCGCATAGCTCGTGAGGTCACGCGGTTACTCCACCGCGCATAGCTCGTGAGGTCACGCGGTTACTCCACCGCGCATAGCTCGTGAGGTCACGCGGTTACTCCACCGCGCATTGCTCGTGAGGTCACGCGGTTACTCCACCGCGCATTGCTCGTGAGGTCACGCGGTTACTCCACCACGCATTGCTCGTGAGGTCACGCGGTTACTACACCGCGCATTGCTCGTGAAGTCACGCGGTTACTCCATCGCACATTGCTCGTGAGGTCACGCGGTTACTCCACCGCGCATAGCTCGTGAAGTCACGCGGTTACTACACCGCGCATAGCTCGTGAGGTCACGCGGTTACTCCACCGCGCATTGCTCGTGAGGTCACGCGGTTACTCCACCACGCATAGCTCGTGAGGTCACGCGGTTACTCCACCGGGCATAGCTCGTGAAGTCACGCGGTTACTCCACCGGGCATAGCTCGTGAGGTCACGCGGTTACTCCATCGCGCATAGCTCGTGAGGTCACGCGGTTACTCAACCGCGCATAGCTCGTGAGGTCACGCGGTTACTCAATCGCGCATAGCTCGTGAGGTCACGCGGTTACTCCACCGCGCATAGCTCGTGAGGTCACGCGGTTACTACACCGCGCATAGCTCGTGAGGACAGGCGGTTACTCCACCGCGCATAGCTCGTGAGGTCACGCGGTTACTCCACCACGCATAGCTCGTGAGGTCACGCGGTTACTCCACCGGGCATAGCTCGTGAGGTCACGCGGTTACTCCACCGGGCATAGCTCGTGAGGTCACGTGGTTACTCCACCGGGCATAGCTCGTGAGGTCACGCGGTTACTCCACCGCGCATAGCTCGAGAGGTCATGCGGTTACTCCACCACGCATAGCTCGTGAGGTCACCCGGTTACTCCACCGCGCATAGCTCGTGAGGTCACGCGGTTACTCCACCACGCATAGCTCGTGAGGTCACGCGGTTACTCCATCGCGCATAGCTCGTGGAGTCACGCGGTTACTCAACCGCGCATAGCTCTTGAGGTCACGCGGTTACTCCACCGCGCATAGCTCGTGAGGTCACGCGGTTATTCCACCGCGCATAGCTCGTGAGGTCACGCGGTTACTCCAGCACGCATAGCTCGTGAGGTCACGCGGTTACTCCAGCACGCATAGCTCGTGAGGTCACGCGGTTACTCCACCACGCATAGCTCGTGAGGTCACGCGGTTACTCCACCGCACATTGCTCGTGAGGTCACGCGGTTACTCCATCGCGCATAGCTCGTGAGGTCACGCGGTTACTCCACCGCGCATTGCTCGTGAGGTCACGCGGTTACTCCACCGCGCATAGATCGTGAGGTCACGCGGTTACTCCACCGCGCATAGCTCGTGAGGTCACGCGGTTACTCCACCGCGCATAGCTCGTGAGGTCACGCGGTTACTCCACCGCGCATAGCTCATGAGGTCACGCGGTTACTCCACCGCGCATAGCTCGTGAGGTCACGCGGTTACTCCAACGCGCATAGCTCGTGAGGTCACGCGGTTACTCCACCGCGCATTGCTCGTGAAGTTGCGCGGTTACTCCACCGCGCATTGCTCGTGAGGTCACGCGGTTACTCCACCACGCATTGCTCGTGAGGTCACGCGGTTACTCAACCGCGCATAGCTCGTGAGGTCACGCGGTTACTCCACCGCGCATAGCTCGTGAGGTCACGCGGTTACTCCACCGCGCATTGCTCGTGAGGTCACGCGGTTACTCCACCGCGCATTGCTCGTGAGGTCACGCGGTTACTCCACCGCGCATAGCTCGTGAGGTCACGCGGTTACTCCCTCGCGCATAGCTCGTGAGGTCACGCGGTTACTCCACCGCGCATAGCTCGTGAGGTCACGCGGTTACTCCACCGCGCATTGCTCGTGAGGTCACGCGGTTACTCCACCGCGCATTGCTCGTGAGGTCACGCGGTTACTCCACCACGCATTGCTCGTGAGGTCACGCGGTTACTCCACCGCGCATTGCTCGTGAGGTCACGCGGTTACTCCATCGCGCATTGCTCGTGAGGTCACGCGGTTACTCCACCGCCCATAGCTCGTGAAGTCACGCGGTTACTACACCGCGCATAGCTCGTGAGGTCACGCGGTTACTCCACCGCGCATTGCTCGTGAGGTCACGCGGTTACTCCACCGCGCATTGCTCGTGAGGTCACGCGGTTACTCCACCGCGCATAGCTCGTGAGGTCACGCGGTTACTCCATCGCGCATAGCTCGTGAGGTCACGCGGTTACTCCACCACGCATTGCTCGTGAGGTCGCGCGGTTACTCCATCGCGCATTGCTCGTGAGGTCACGCGGTTACTCCACCGCGCATTGCTCGTGAGGTCACGCGGTTACTCCACCGCGCATTGCTCGTGAGGTCACGCGGTTACTCCACCGCGCATAGCTCGTGAGGTCACGCGGTTACTCCTCCGCGCATAGCTAGTGAGGTCACGCGGTTACTCCATCGCGCATAGCTCGTGAGGTCACGCGGTTACTCCACCGCGCATTGCTCGTGAGGTCACGCGGTTACTCCACCGCGCATAGCTCGTGAGGTCACGTGGTTACTCCATCACGCATAGCTCGTGAGGTCACGCGGTTACTCCTCCGCGCATAGCTAGTGAGGTCACGCGGTTACTCCATCGCGCATAGCTCGTGAGGTCACGCGGTTAATCCACCACGCATTGCCCGTGAGGTCACGCGGTTACTCCACCGCGCATAGCTCGTGAGGTCACGCGGTTATTCCACCGCGCATAGCTCGTGAGGTCACGCGGTTACTCCACCGCGCATAGCTCGTGAGGTCACGCGGTTACTCCACCGCGCATAGCTCGTGAGGTCACGCGGTTACTCCAACACGCATTGCTCGTGAGGTCACGCGGTTACTCCACCGCGCATAGCTCGTGAGGTCACGCGGTTACTCCATCGCGCATAGCTCGTGAGGTCACGCGGTTACTCCATAACACATTGCTCGTGAGGTCACGCGGTTACTCCACCGCGCATAGCTCGTGAGGTCACGCGGTTACTCCACCACGCATTGCTCGTGAGATCACGCGGTTACTCCACCACGCATTGCTCGTGAGGTCACGCGGTTACTCCACCGCGCATAGCTCGTGAGGTCACGCGGTTACTCCACCGCGCATAGCTCGTGAGGTCACGCGGTTACTCCACCGCGCATAGCTCGTGAGGTCACGCGGTTACTCCACCGGGCATAGCTCGTGAGGTCACGCGGTTACTCCACCGCGCATAGCTCGTGAGGTCACGCGGTTACTCCATCACGCATTGCTCGTGAGGTCACGCGGTTACTCCACAACGTATTGCTCGTGAGGTCACGCGGTTACTCCACCGCGCATAGCTCGTGAGGTCACGCGGTTACTCCACCGCGCATAGCTCGTGAGGTCACGCGGTTACTCCACCGCGCATAGCTCGTGAGGTCACGCGGCTACTCCACCACGCATAGCTCGTGAAGTCACGCGGTTACTCCACCGCGCATAGCTCGTGAGGTCACGCGGTTACTCCACCACGCATAGCTCGTGAGGTCACGCGGTTACTCCACCACGCATAGCTCGTGAGGTCACGCGGTTACTCCACCGCGCATAGCTCGTGAGGTCACGCGGTTACTCCACCACGCATTGCTCGTGAGGTCACGCGGTTACTCCACCGCGCATAGCTCGTGAGGTCACGCGGTTACTCCACCACGCATTGCTCGTGAGGTCACGCGGTTACTCCATCGCGCATAGCTCGTGAGGTCACGCGGTTACTCCACCGCGCATAGCTCGTGAGGTCACGCGGTTACTCCACCACGCATTGCTCGTGAGGTCACGCGGTTACTCCACCACGCATTGCTCGTGAGGTCACGTGGTTACTCCACCGCGCATAGCTCGTGAGGTCACGCGGTTATTCCACCACGCATTGCTCGTGAGGTCACGCGGTTACTCCATCGCGCATAGCTCGTGAGGTCACGCGGTTACTCCACCGCGCATAGCTCGTGAGGTCACGCGGTTACTCCACCACGCATTGCTCGTGAGGTCACGCGGTTACTCCACCACGCATAGCTCGTGAGGTCACGCGGTTACTCCACCACGCATAGCTCGTGAGGTCACGCGGTTACTCCACCGCGCATAGCTCGTGAGGTCACGCGGTTACTCCACCAGGCATTGCTCGTGAGGTCACGCGGTTACTCCTCCGCGCATAACTAGTGAGGTCACGCAGTTACTCCATCACGCATAGCTCGTGAGGTCACGCGGTTACTCCACCGCGCATAGCTCGTGAGGTCACGCGGTTACTCCATCGCGCATTGCTCGTGAAGTCACGCGGTTACTCCACCGCGCATTGCTCGTTTGGTCACGTGGTTACTCCACCGCGCATAGCTCGTGAGGTCACGCGGTTACTCCACCGCGCATTGCTCGTGAGGTCACGCGGTTACTCCATCGCGCATAGCTTGTGAGGTCACGCGGTTACTCCATCGCGCATAGCTCGTGAGGTCACGCGGTTACTCCATCGCGCATAGCTCGTGAGGTCACGCGGTGACTCCATCGCGCATAGCTCGTGAGGTCACACGGTTACTCCACCGCGCATAGCTCGTGAGGTCACGCGGTTACTCCACCGCGCATAGCTCGTGAGGTCACGCGGTTACTCCATCACGCATAGCTCGTGAGGTCACGCGGTTACTCCACCGCGCATAGCTCGTGAGGTCACGCGGTTACTCCACCGCGCATAGCTCGTGAGGTCACGCGGTTACTCCACCGCGCATTGCTCGTGAGGTCACGCGGATACTCCACCGCGCATAGCTCGTGAGGTCACGCGGTTACTCCTCCGCGCATAGCTCGTGAGGTCACGCGGTTACTCCACCACGCATAGCTCGTGAGGTCACGCGGTTACTCCACCACGCATAGCTCGTGAGGTCACGCGGTTACTCCCCCGCGCATTGCTCGTGAGGTCACGCGGTTACTCCACCGCGCATAGCTCGTGAAGTCTCGCGGTTACTCCACCGCGCATAGCTCGTGAGGTCACGCGGTTGCTCCACCGCGCATTGCTCGTGAGGTCACGCGGTTATTCCACCGCGCATTGCTCGTGAGGTCACGCGGTTACTCCACCGCGCATAGCTCGTGAGGTCACGCGGTTACTCCACCGCGCATAGCTCGTGAGGTCACGCGGTTACTCCACCGCGCATAGCTCGTGAGGTCACGGCGTTACTCCACCACGCATAGCTCGTGAGGTCACGCGGTTACTCCACCGCGCATAGCTCGTGAGGTCACGGGGTTACTCCACCGCGCATTGCTCGTGAGGTCACGCGGTTACTCCACCACGCATAGCTCGTGAGGTCACGCGGTTACTCCACCACGCATTGCTCGTGAGGTCACGCGGTTACTCCACCGCGCATAGCTCGTGAGGTCACCCGGTTACTCCACCGCGCATAGCTCGTGAGGTCACGCGGTTACTCCACCACGCATAGCTCGTGAGGTCACGCGGTTACTCCACCACGCATAGCTCGTGAGGTCACGCGGTTACTCCACCACGCATAGCTCGTGAGGTCACGCGGTTACTCCACCGCGCATTGCTCGTGAGGTTACGCGGTTACTCCATCGCGCATAGCTAGTGAGGCCACGCGGTTACTCCACCGCGCATAGCTCGTGAGGTCACGTGGTTACTCCATCGCGCATAGCTCGTGAGGTCACGCGGTTACTCCACCGCGCATAGCTCGTGAGGTCACGCGGTTACTCCACCGCGCATAGCTCGTGAGGTCACGCGGTTACTCCACCGCGCATAGCTCTTGAGGTCACGCGGTTACTCCACCGCGCATAGCTCGTGAAGTCACGCGGTTACTCCATCGCGCATAGCTCGTGAGGTCACGCGGTTACTCCACCGCACATAGCTCGTGAGGTCACGCGGTTACTCCATCGGGCATTGCTCGTGAGGTCACGCGGTTACTCCACCGCGCATAGCTCGTGAGGTCACGCGGTTACTCCACCGGGCATAGCTCGTGAGGTCACGCTGTTACTCCACCGCGCATTGCTCGTGAGGTCACGCGGTTACTCCACCGCGCATAGCTCGTGAGGTCACGCGGTTACTCCACCACGCATAGCTCGTGAGGTCACGCGGTTACTCCATCGCGCATAGCTCGTGAGGTCACGCGGTTACTCCATCGCGCATTGCTCGTGAGGTCACGCGGTTGCTCCACCGCGCATTGCTCGTGAGGTCACGCGGTTACTCCACCACGCATAGCTCGTGAGGTCACGCGGTTACTCCATCGCGCATAGCTCGTGAGGTCACGCGGTTACTCCACCGCGCATAGCTCGTGAGGTCACGCGGTTACTCCACCACGCATAGCTCGTGAGGTCACGCGGTTATTCAACCACGCATAGCTCGTGAGGTCACGCGGTTACTCCACCGCGCATAGCTCGTGAGGTCACGCGGTTACTCCACCACACATTGCTCGTGAGGTCACGCGGTTACTCCACCACGCATTGCTCGTTAGGTCACGCGGTTACTCCACCTCGCATAGTTCGTGAGGTCACGCGGTTACTCCATCGCGCATAGCTCGTGAGGTTACGCGGTTACTCCATCGCGCATTGCTCGTGAGGTCACGCGGTTACTCCACCGCGCATTGCTCGTGAGGTCACGCGGTTACTCCACCGCGCATTGCTCGTGAGGTCACGCGGTTACTCCACCGCGCATAGCTCGTGAGATCACGCGGTTACTCCACCGCGCATAGCTCGTGAGGTCACGCGGTTACTCCACCACGCATAGCTCGTGAGGTCACGCAGTTACTCCACCGCGCATTGCTAGTGAGGTCACGCGGTTACTCCACCGCGCATAGCTCGTGAGATCACGCAGTTACTCCACCACGCATAGCTCGTGAGGTCACGCGGTTACTCCACCGCGCATTGCTAGTGAGGTCACGCGGTTACTCCACCGCCCATAGCTCGTGAAGTCACGCGGTTACTACACCGCGCATAGCTCGTGAGGTCACGCGGTTACTCCACCGCGCATTGCTCGTGAGGTCACGCGGTTACTCCACCGCGCATTGCTCGTGAGGTCACGCGGTTACTCCACCGCGCATAGCTCGTGAGGTCACGCGGTTACTCCATCGCGCATAGCTCGTGAGGTCACGCGGTTACTCCACCACGCATTGCTCGTGAGGTCGCGCGGTTACTCCATCGCGCATTGCTCGTGAGGTCACGCGGTTACTCCACCGCGCATTGCTCGTGAGGTCACGCGGTTACTCCACCGCGCATTGCTCGTGAGGTCACGCGGTTACTCCACCGCGCATAGCTCGTGAGGTCACGCGGTTACTCCTCCGCGCATAGCTAGTGAGGTCACGCGGTTACTCCATCGCGCATAGCTCGTGAGGTCACGCGGTTACTCCACCGCGCATTGCTCGTGAGGTCACGCGGTTACTCCACCGCGCATAGCTCGTGAGGTCACGTGGTTACTCCATCACGCATAGCTCGTGAGGTCACGCGGTTACTCCTCCGCGCATAGCTAGTGAGGTCACGCGGTTAATCCATCGCGCATAGCTCGTGAGGTCACGCGGTTAATCCACCACGCATTGCCCGTGAGGTCACGCGGTTACTACACCGCGCATAGCTCGTGAGGTCACGCGGTTACTCCACCGCGCATAGCTCGTGAGGTCACGCGGTTACTCCACCGCGCATAGCTCGTGAGGTCACGCGGTTACTCCACCGCGCATAGCTCGTGAGGTCACGCGGTTACTCCAACACGCATTGCTCGTGAGGTCACGCGGTTACTCCACCGCGCATAGCTCGTGAGGTCACGCGGTTACTCCATCGCGCATAGCTCGTGAGGTCACGCGGTTACTCCATAACACATTGCTCGTGAGGTCACGCGGTTACTCCACCGCGCATAGCTCGTGAGGTCACGCGGTTACTCCACCACGCATTGCTCGTGAGATCACGCGGTTACTCCACCACGCATTGCTCGTGAGGTCACGCGGTTACTCCACCGCGCATAGCTCGTGAGGTCACGCGGTTACTCCACCGCGCATAGCTCGTGAGGTCACGCGGTTACTCCACCGCGCATAGCTCGTGAGGTCACGCGGTTACTCCACCGCGCATAGCTCGTGAGGTCACGCGGTTACTCCACCGCGCATAGCTCGTGAGGTCACGCGGTTACTCCATCACGCATTGCTCGTGAGGTCACGCGGTTACTCCACAACGCATTGCTCGTGAGGTCACGCGGTTACTCCACCGCGCATAGCTCGTGAGGTCACGCGGTCACTCCACCGCGCATAGCTCGTGAGGTCACGCGGTTACTCCACCGCGCATAGCTCGTGAGGTCACGCGGCTACTCCACCACGCATAGCTCGTGAAGTCACGCGGTTACTCCACCGCGCATAGCTCGTGAGGTCACGCGGTTACTCCACCACGCATAGCTCGTGAGGTCACGCGGTTACTCCACCACGCATAGCTCGTGAGGTCACGCGGTTACTCCACCGCGCATAGCTCGTGAGGTCACGCGGTTACTCCACCACGCATTGCTCGTGAGGTCACGCGGTTACTCCACCGCGCATAGCTCGTGAGGTCACGCGGTTACTCCACCACGCATTGCTCGTGAGGTCACGCGGTTACTCCATCGCGCATAGCTCGTGAGGTCACGCGGTTACTCCACCGCGCATAGCTCGTGAGGTCACGCGGTTACTCCACCACGCATTGCTCGTGAGGTCACGCGGTTACTCCACCACGCATTGCTCGTGAGGTCACGTGGTTACTCCACCGCGCATAGCTCGTGAGGTCACGCGGTTATTCCACCACGCATTGCTCGTGAGGTCACGCGGTTACTCCATCGCGCATAGCTCGTGAGGTCACGCGGTTACTCCACCGCGCATAGCTCGTGAGGTCACGCGGTTACTCCACCACGCATTGCTCGTGAGGTCACGCGGTTACTCCACCACGCATAGCTCGTGAGGTCACGCGGTTACTCCACCACGCATAGCTCGTGAGGTCACGCGGTTACTCCACCGCGCATAGCTCGTGAGGTCACGTGGTTACTCCACCAGGCATTGCTCGTGAGGTCACGCGGTTACTCCTCCGCGCATAACTAGTGAGGTCACGCAGTTACTCCATCACGCATAGCTCGTGAGGTCACGCGGTTACTCCACCGCGCATAGCTCGTGAGGTCACGCGGTTACTCCATCGCGCATTGCTCGTGAAGTCACGCGGTTACTCCACCGCGCATTGCTCGTTTGGTCACGTGGTTACTCCACCGCGCATAGCTCGTGAGGTCACGCGGTTACTCCACCGCGCATTGCTCGTGAGGTCACGCGGTTACTCCATCGCGCATAGCTTGTGAGGTCACGCGGTTACTCCATCGCGCATAGCTCGTGAGGTCACGCGGTTACTCCATCGCGCATAGCTCGTGAGGTCACGCGGTGACTCCATCGCGCATAGCTCGTGAGGTCACACGGTTACTCCACCGCGCATAGCTCGTGAGGTCACGCGGTTACTCCACCGCGCATAGCTCGTGAGGTCACGCGGTTACTCCATCACGCATAGCTCGTGAGGTCACGCGGTTACTCCACCGCGCATAGCTCGTGAGGTCACGCGGTTACTCCACCGCGCATAGCTCGTGAGGTCACGCGGTTACTCCACCGCGCATTGCTCGTGAGGTCACGCGGATACTCCACCGCGCATAGCTCGTGAGGTCACGCGGTTACTCCTCCGCGCATAGCTCGTGAGGTCACGCGGTTACTCCACCACGCATAGCTCGTGAGGTCACGCGGTTACTCCACCACGCATAGCTCGTGAGGTCACGCGGTTACTCCCCCGCGCATTGCTCGTGAGGTCACGCGGTTACTCCACCGCGCATAGCTCGTGAAGTCTCGCGGTTACTCCACCGCGCATAGCTCGTGAGGTCACGCGGTTGCTCCACCGCGCATTGCTCGTGAGGTCACGCGGTTATTCCACCGCGCATTGCTCGTGAGGTCACGCGGTTACTCCACCGCGCATAGCTCGTGAGGTCACGCGGTTACTCCACCGCGCATAGCTCGTGAGGTCACGCGGTTACTCCACCGCGCATAGCTCGTGAGGTCACGGCGTTACTCCACCACGCATAGCTCGTGAGGTCACGCGGTTACTCCACCGCGCATAGCTCGTGAGGTCACGGGGTTACTCCACCGCGCATTGCTCGTGAGGTCACGCGGTTACTCCACCACGCATAGCTCGTGAGGTCACGCGGTTACTCCACCACGCATTGCTCGTGAGGTCACGCGGTTACTCCACCGCGCATAGCTCGTGAGGTCACCCGGTTACTCCACCGCGCATAGCTCGTGAGGTCACGCGGTTACTCCACCACGCATAGCTCGTGAGGTCACGCGGTTACTCCACCACGCATAGCTCGTGAGGTCACGCGGTTACTCCACCACGCATAGCTCGTGAGGTCACGCGGTTACTCCACCGCGCATTGCTCGTGAGGTTACGCGGTTACTCCATCGCGCATAGCTAGTGAGGCCACGCGGTTACTCCACCGCGCATAGCTCGTGAGGTCACGTGGTTACTCCATCGCGCATAGCTCGTGAGGTCACGCGGTTACTCCACCGCGCATAGCTCGTGAGGTCACGCGGTTACTCCACCGCGCATAGCTCGTGAGGTCACGCGGTTACTCCACCGCGCATAGCTCTTGAGGTCACGCGGTTACTCCACCGCGCATAGCTCGTGAAGTCACGCGGTTACTCCATCGCGCATAGCTCGTGAGGTCACGCGGTTACTCCACCGCACATAGCTCGTGAGGTCACGCGGTTACTCCATCGGGCATTGCTCGTGAGGTCACGCGGTTACTCCACCGCGCATAGCTCGTGAGGTCACGCGGTTACTCCACCGGGCATAGCTCGTGAGGTCACGCTGTTACTCCACCGCGCATTGCTCGTGAGGTCACGCGGTTACTCCACCGCGCATAGCTCGTGAGGTCACGCGGTTACTCCACCACGCATAGCTCGTGAGGTCACGCGGTTACTCCATCGCGCATAGCTCGTGAGGTCACGCGGTTACTCCATCGCGCATTGCTCGTGAGGTCACGCGGTTGCTCCACCGCGCATTGCTCGTGAGGTCACGCGGTTACTCCACCACGCATAGCTCGTGAGGTCACGCGGTTACTCCATCGCGCATAGCTCGTGAGGTCACGCGGTTACTCCACCGCGCATAGCTCGTGAGGTCACGCGGTTACTCCACCACGCATAGCTCGTGAGGTCACGCGGTTATTCAACCACGCATAGCTCGTGAGGTCACGCGGTTACTCCACCGCGCATAGCTCGTGAGGTCACGCGGTTACTCCACCACACATTGCTCGTGAGGTCACGCGGTTACTCCACCACGCATTGCTCGTTAGGTCACGCGGTTACTCCACCTCGCATTGTTCGTGAGGTCACGCGGTTACTCCATCGCGCATAGCTCGTGAGGTTACGCGGTTACTCCATCGCGCATTGCTCGTGAGGTCACGCGGTTACTCCACCGCGCATTGCTCGTGAGGTCACGCGGTTACTCCACCGCGCATTGCTCGTGAGGTCACGCGGTTACTCCACCGCGCATAGCTCGTGAGATCACGCGGTTACTCCACCGCGCATAGCTCGTGAGGTCACGCAGTTACTCCACCACGCATAGCTCGTGAGGTCACGCAGTTACTCCACCGCGCATTGCTAGTGAGGTCACGCGGTTACTCCACCGCGCATAGCTCGTGAGATCACGCAGTTACTCCACCACGCATAGCTCGTGAGGTCACGCGGTTACTCCACCGCGCATTGCTAGTGAGGTCACGCGGTTACTCCACCACGCATAGCTCGTGAGGTCACGCGGTTACTCCACCACGTATTGCTCGTGAGGTCACGCGGTTACTCCACCGCGCATAGCTCGTGAGGTCACGCGGTTACTCTACCATGCATAGCTCGTGAGGTCACGCGGTTACTCCACCGCGCATTGCTAGCGAGGTCACACGGTTACTCCACCGCGCATAGCTAGTGAGGTCACGCGGTTACTCCACCGCGCATTGCTAGTAAGGTCACGCGGTTACTCCACCGCGCATTGCTCGTGAGGTCACGCGGTTACTCCACCACGCATAGCTCGTGAAGTCATGCGGTTACTCCACCGCGCATAGCTCGTGAGGTCATGCGGTTACTCCACCGCGCATAGCTCGTGAGGTCACGCGGTTACTCCACCGCATATAGCTCGTGAGGACACGCGGTTACTCCACCAGGCATAGCTCGTGTGGTCACGCGGTTACTCCATCGCGCATAGCTCGTGAGGTCACGCGGTTTCTCCACCACGCATAGCTCGTGAGGTCACGCGGTTACTCCATCGCGCATAGCTCGTGAGGTCACGCGGTTACTCCATCGCGCATAGCTCGTGAGGTCACCCGGTTACTCCACCGCGCATAGCTCGTGAGGTCACGCGGTTACTCCACCACGCATAGCTCGTGAGGTCACGCGGTTATTGCACCGCGCATAGCTCGTGAGTTCACCCGGTTACTCCACCACGCATAGCTCGTGAGGTCACCCGGTTACTCCACCGCGCATAGCTCGTGAGGTCACGCGGTTACTCCACTACGCATAGCTCGTGAGGTCACGCGGTTACTCCACCGCGCATAGCTCGTGAGGTCACGCGGTTACTCCACCGCGCATTGCTCGTGAGGTCACGCGGTTACTCCACCGCGCATAGCTCGTGAGGTCACGCGGTTACTCCACCGCGCATAGCTCGTGAGGTCACGCGGTTACTCCACCGCGCATAGCTCGTGAGGTCACGCGGTTAATCCACCGCGCATAGCTCGTGAGGTCACGCGGTTTCTCCACCGCGCATTGCTCGTGAGGTCACGCGGTTACTCCACCGCGCATAGCTCGTGAGGTCACGCGGTTACTCCACCGCGCATTGCTCGTGAAGTCACGCGGTTACTCCACCGCGCATTGCTCGTGAGGTCACGCGGTTACTCCACCAGGCATTGCTCGTGAGGTCACGCGGTTACTCCACCGCGCATAGCTCGTGAGGTCACGCGGTTACTCCACCGCGCATAGCTCGTTAGGTCACGCGGTTACTCCACCGCGCATAGCTCGTGAGGTCACGCGGTTACTCCACCGCGCATAGCTCGTGAGGTCACGCGGATACTCCACCGCGCATAGCTCGTGAGGTCACGCGGTTACTCCACCGCGCATAGCTCGTGAGGTCACGCGGTTACTCCACCGCGCATAGCTCGTGAGGTCACGCGGTTACTCCACCGCGCATTGCTCGTGAGGTCACGCGGTTACTCCACCGCTCATTGCTCGTGAGGTCACGCGGTTACTCCACCACGCATTGCTCGTGAGGTCACGCGGTTACTACACCGCGCATTGCTCGTGAGGTCACGCGGTTACTCCATCGCGCATTGCTCGTGAGGTCACGCGGTTACTCCACCGCGCATAGCTCGTGAAGTCACGCGGTTACTACACCGCGCATAGCTCGTGAGGTCACGCGGTTACTCCACCGCTCATTGCTCGTGAGGTCACGCGGTTACTCCACCACGCATAGCTCGTGAGGTCACGCGGTTACTCCACCGGGCATAGCTCTTGAGGTCACGCGGTTACTCCACCGGGCATAGCTCGTGAAGTCACGCGGTTACTCCATCGCGCATAGCTCGTGAGGTCACGCGGTTACTCCACCGCGCATAGCTCGTGAGGTCACGTGGTTACTCCATCGCGCATAGCTCGTGAGGTCACGCGGTTACTCCACCGCGCATAGCTCGTGAGGTCACGCGGTTACTCCACCGCGCATAGCTCGTGAGGTCACGCGGTTACTCCACCGCGCATAGCTCTTGAGGTCACGCGGTTACTCCACCGCGCATAGCTCGTGAGGTCACGCGGTTACTCCATCGCGCATAGCTCGTGAGGTCACGCGGTTACTCTACCGCACATAGCTCGTGAGGTCACGCGGTTACACCATCGCGCATTGCTCGTGAGGTCACGCGGTTACTCCACCGCGCATAGCTCGTGAGGTCACGCGGTTACTCCACCGGGCATAGCTCGTGAGGTCACGCTGTTACTCCACCGCGCATTGCTCGTGAGGTCACGCGGTTACTCCACCGCGCATAGCTCGTGAGGTCACGCGGTTACTCCACCACGCATAGCTCGTGAGGTCACGCGGTTACTCCATCGCGCATAGCTCGTGAGGTCACGCGGTTACTCCATCGCGCATTGCTCGTGAGGTCACGCGGTTGCTCCACCGCGCATTGCTCGTGAGGTCACGCGGTTACTCCACCACGCATAGCTCGTGAGGTCACGCGGTTACTCCATCGCGCATAGCTCGTGAGGTCACGCGGTTACTCCACCGCGCATAGCTCGTGAGGTCACGCGGTTACTCCACCACGCATAGCTCGTGAGGTCACGCGGTTATTCTACCACGCATAGCTCGTGAGGTCACGCGGTTACTCCACCGCGCATAGCTCGTGAGGTCACGCGGTTACTCCACCACACATTGCTCGTGAGGTCACGCGGTTACTCCACCACGCATTGCTCGTTAGGTCACGCGGTTACTCCACCACGCATAGCTCGTGAGGTCACGCGGTTACTCCATCGCGCATAGCTCGTGAGGTTACGCGGTTACTCCATCGCGCATTGCTCGTGAGGTCACTCGGTTACTCCACCGCGCATTGCTCGTGAGGTCACGCGGGTACTCCACCGCGCATTGCTCGTGAGGTCACGCGGTTACTCCACCGCGCATAGCTCGTGAGATCACGCGGTTACTCCACCGCGCATAGCTCGTGAGGTCACGGGGTTACTCCACCACGCATAGCTCGTGAGGTCACGCAGTTACTCCACCGCGCATTGCTAGTGAGGTCACGCGGTTACTCCACCGCGCATAGCTCGTGAGATCACGCAGTTACTCCACCACGCATAGCTCGTGAGGTCACGCGGTTACTCCACCGCGCATTGCTAGTGAGGTCACGCGGTTACTCCACCACGCATAGCTCGTGAGGTCACGCGGTTACTCCACCACGTATTGCTCGTGAGGTCACGCGGTTACTCCACCGCGCATAGCTCGTGAGGTCACGCGGTTACTCCACCATGCATAGCTCGTGAGGTCACGCGGTTACTCCACCGCGCATTGCTAGCGAGGTCACACGGTTACTCCACCGCGCATAGCTAGTGAGGTCACGCGGTTACTCCACCGCGCATTGCTAGTAAGGTCACGCGGTTACTCCACCGCGCATTGCTCGTGAGGTCACGCGGTTACTCCACCACGCATAGCTCGTGAGGTCACGCGGTTACTCCACCGCGCATAGCTCGTGAAGTCACGCGGTTACTCCACCGCGCATAGCTCGTGAGGTCACGCGGTTACTCCACCGCATATAGCTCGTGAGGACACGCGGTTACTCCACCAGGCATAGCTCGTGAGGTCACGCGGTTACTCCATCGCGCATAGCTCGTGAGGTCACGCGGTTTCTCCACCACGCATAGCTCGTGAGGTCACGCGGTTACTCCATCGCGCATAGCTCGTGAGGTCACGCGGTTACTCCATCGCGCATAGCTCGTGAGGTCACCCGGTTACTCCACCGCGCATAGCTCGTGAGGTCACGTGGTTACTCCACCACGCATAGCTCGTGAGGTCACGCGGTTATTGCACCGCGCATAGCTCGTGAGTTCACCCGGTTACTCCACCACGCATAGCTCGTGAGGTCACCCGGTTACTCCACCGCGCATAGCTCGTGAGGTCACGCGGTTACTCCACTACGAATAGCTCGTGAGGTCACGCGGTTACTCCACCGCGCATAGCTCGTGAGGTCACGCGGTTACTCCACCGCGCATTGCTCGTGAGGTCACGCGGTTACTCCACCGCGCATAGCTCGTGAGGTCACGCGGTTAATCCACCGCGCATAGCTCGTGAGGTCACGCGGTTTCTCCACCGCGCATTGCTCGTGAGGTCACGCGGTTACTCCACCGCGCATAGATCGTGAGGTCACGCGGTTACTCCACCGCGCATAGCTCGTGAGGTCACGCGGTTACTCCACCGCGCATAGCTCGTGAGGTCACGCGGTTACTCCACCGCGCATAGCTCGTGAGGTCACGCGGTTACTCCACCGCGCATAGCTCGTGAGGTCACGCGGTTACTCCACCGCGCATAGCTCGTGAGGTCACGCGGTTACTCCACCGCGCATTGCTCGTGAAGTCACGCGGTTACTCCACCGCGCATTGCTCGTGAGGTCACGCGGTTACTCCACCACGCATTGCTCGTGAGGTCACGCGGGTACTCCACCGCGCATAGCTCGTGAGGTCACGCGGTTACTCCACCGCGCATAGCTCGTGAGGTCACGCGGTTACTCCACCGCGCATAGCTCGTGAGGTCACGCGGTTACTCCACCGCGCATAGCTCGTGAGGTCACGCGGATACTCCACCGCGCATAGCTCGTGAGGTCACGCGGTTACTCCACCGCGCATAGCTCGTGAGGTCACGCGGTTACTCCACCGCGCATAGCTCGTGAGGTCACGCGGTTACTCCACCGCGCATTGCTCGTGAGGTCACGCGGTTACTCCACCGCGCATTGCTCGTGAGGTCACGCGGTTACTCCACCACGCATTGCTCGTGAGGTCACGCGGTTACTACACCGCGCATTGCTCGTGAGGTCACGCGGTTACTCCATCGCGCATTGCTCGTGAGGTCACGCGGTTACTCCACCGTGCATAGCTCGTGAAGTCACGCGGTTACTACACCGCGCATAGCTCGTGAGGTCACGCGGTTACTCCACCGCGCATTGCTCGTGAGGTCACGCGGTTACTCCACCACGCATAGCTCGTGAGGTCACGCGGTTACTCCACCGGGCATAGCTCTTGAGGTCACGCGGTTACTCCACCGGGCATAGCTCGTGAGGTCACGCGGTTACTCCATCGCGCATAGCTCGTGAGGTCACGCGGTTACTCCACCGCGCATAGCTCGTGAGGTCACGCGGTTACTCCATCGCGCATAGCTCGTGAGGTCACGCGGTTACTCCACCGCGCATAGCTCGTGAGGTCACGCGGTTACTACACCGCGCATAGCTCGTGAGTTCACGCGGTTACTCCACCGCGCATAGCTCGTGAGGTCACGCGGTTACTCCACCACGCATAGCTCGTGAGGTCACGCGGTTACTCCACCGGGCATAGCTCGTGAGGTCACGCGGTTACTCCACCGGGCATAGCTCGTGAGGTCACGTGGTTACTCCACCGGGCATAGCTCGTGAGGTCACGCGGTTACTCCACCGTGCATAGCTCGTGAGGTCACGCGGTTACTCCACCACGCATAGCTCGTGAGGTCACCCGGTTACTCCACCGCGCATAGCTCGTGAGGTCACGCGGTTAATCCACCACGCATAGCTCGTGAGGTCACGCGGTTACTCCATCGCGCATAGCTCGTGGAGTCACGCGGTTACTCCACCCCGCATAGCTCGTGAGGTCACGCGGTTACTCCACCGCGCATAGCTCGTGAGGTCACGCGGTTATTCCACCGCGCATAGCTCGTGAGGTCACGCGGTTACTCCAGCACGCATAGCTCGTGAGGTCACGCGGTTACTCCACCACGCATAGCTCGTGAGGTCACGCGGTTACTCCACCACGCATAGCTCGTGAGGTCACGCGATTACTCCATCGCGCATAGCTCGTGAGGTCACGCGGTTACTCCACCGCGCATTGCTCGTGAGGTCACGCGGTTACTCCATCGCGCATAGCTCGTGAGGTCACGCGGTTACTCCACCACGCATAGCTCGTGAGGTCACGCGATTACTCCATCGCGCATAGCTCGTGAGGTCACGCGGTTACTCTACCACGCATTGCTCGTGAGGTCACGCGGTTACTCCACCGCGCATAGCTCGTGAGGTCACGCGGTTACTCCACCGCGCATAGCTCGTGAGGTCACGCGGTTACTCCACCATGCATAGCTCGTGAGGTCACGCGGTTACTCCACCGCGCATTGCTAGCGAGGTCACACGGTTACTCCACCGCGCATAGCTAGTGAGGTCACGCGGTTACTCCACCGCGCATTGCTAGTAAGGTCACGCGGTTACTCCACCGCGCATTGCTCGTGAGGTCACGCGGTTACTCCACCACGCATAGCTCGTGAGGTCACGCGGTTACTCCACCGCGCATAGCTCGTGAAGTCACGCGGTTACTCCACCGCGCATAGCTCGTGAGGTCACGCGGTTACTCCACCGCATATAGCTCGTGAGGACACGCGGTTACTCCACCAGGCATAGCTCGTGAGGTCACGCGGTTACTCCATCGCGCATAGCTCGTGAGGTCACGCGGTTTCTCCACCACGCATAGCTCGTGAGGTCACGCGGTTACTCCATCGCGCATAGCTCGTGAGGTCACGCGGTTACTCCATCGCGCATAGCTCGTGAGGTCACCCGGTTACTCCACCGCGCATAGCTCGTGAGGTCACGTGGTTACTCCACCACGCATAGCTCGTGAGGTCACGCGGTTATTGCACCGCGCATAGCTCGTGAGTTCACCCGGTTACTCCACCACGCATAGCTCGTGAGGTCACCCGGTTACTCCACCGCGCATAGCTCGTGAGGTCACGCGGTTACTCCACTACGAATAGCTCGTGAGGTCACGCGGTTACTCCACCGCGCATAGCTCGTGAGGTCACGCGGTTACTCCACCGCGCATTGCTCGTGAGGTCACGCGGTTACTCCACCGCGCATAGCTCGTGAGGTCACGCGGTTAATCCACCGCGCATAGCTCGTGAGGTCACGCGGTTTCTCCACCGCGCATTGCTCGTGAGGTCACGCGGTTACTCCACCGCGCATAGATCGTGAGGTCACGCGGTTACTCCACCGCGCATAGCTCGTGAGGTCACGCGGTTACTCCACCGCGCATAGCTCGTGAGGTCACGCGGTTACTCCACCGCGCATAGCTCGTGAGGTCACGCGGTTACTCCACCGCGCATAGCTCGTGAGGTCACGCGGTTACTCCACCGCGCATAGCTCGTGAGGTCACGCGGTTACTCCACCGCGCATTGCTCGTGAAGTCACGCGGTTACTCCACCGCGCATTGCTCGTGAGGTCACGCGGTTACTCCACCACGCATTGCTCGTGAGGTCACGCGGTTACTCCACCGCGCATAGCTCGTGAGGTCACGCGGTTACTCCACCGCGCATAGCTCGTGAGGTCACGCGGTTACTCCACCGCGCATAGCTCGTGAGGTCACGCGGTTACTCCACCGCGCATAGCTCGTGAGGTCACGCGGATACTCCACCGCGCATAGCTCGTGAGGTCACGCGGTTACTCCACCGCGCATAGCTCGTGAGGTCACGCGGTTACTCCACCGCGCATAGCTCGTGAGGTCACGCGGTTACTCCACCGCGCATTGCTCGTGAGGTCAAGCGGTTACTCCACCGCGCATTGCTCGTGAGGTCACGCGGTTACTCCACCGCGCATTGCTCGTGAGGTCACGCGGTTACTCCACCACGCATAGCTCGTGAGGTCACGCGGTTACTCCACCGGGCATAGCTCTTGAGGTCACGCGGTTACTCCACCGGGCATAGCTCGTGAGGTCACGCGGTTACTCCATCGCGCATAGCTCGTGAGGTCACGCGGTTACTCCACCGCGCATAGCTCGTGAGGTCACGCGGTTACTCCATCGCGCATAGCTCGTGAGGTCACGCGGTTACTCCACCGCGCATAGCTCGTGAGGTCACGCGGTTACTACACCGCGCATAGCTCGTGAGTTCACGCGGTTACTCCACCGCGCATAGCTCGTGAGGTCACGCGGTTACTCCACCACGCATAGCTCGTGAGGTCACGCGGTTACTCCACCGGGCATAGCTCGTGAGGTCACGCGGTTACTCCACCGGGCATAGCTCGTGAGGTCACGTGGTTACTCCACCGGGCATAGCTCGTGAGGTCACGCGGTTACTCCACCGTGCATAGCTCGTGAGGTCACGCGGTTACTCCACCACGCATAGCTCGTGAGGTCACCCGGTTACTCCACCGCGCATAGCTCGTGAGGTCACGCGGTTAATCCACCACGCATAGCTCGTGAGGTCACGCGGTTACTCCATCGCGCATAGCTCGTGGAGTCACGCGGTTACTCCACCCCGCATAGCTCGTGAGGTCACGCGGTTACTCCACCGCGCATAGCTCGTGAGGTCACGCGGTTATTCCACCATGCATAGCTCGTGAGGTCACGCGGTTACTCCAGCACGCATAGCTCGTGAGGTCACGCGGTTACTCCACCACGCATAGCTCGTGAGGTCACGCGGTTACTCCACCACGCATAGCTCGTGAGGTCACGCGATTACTCCATCGCGCATAGCTCGTGAGGTCACGCGGTTACTCCACCGGGCATAGCTCTTGAGGTCACGCGGTTACTCCACCGGGCATAGCTCGTGAGGTCACGCGGTTACTCCATCGCGCATAGCTCGTGAGGTCACGCGGTTACTCCACCGCGCATAGCTCGTGAGGTCACGCGGTTACTCCATCGCGCATAGCTCGTGAGGTCACGCGGTTACTCCACCGCGCATAGCTCGTGAGGTCACGCGGTTACTACACCGCGCATAGCTCGTGAGTTCACGCGGTTACTCCACCGCGCATAGCTCGTGAGGTCACGCGGTTACTCCACCACGCATAGCTCGTGAGGTCACGCGGTTACTCCACCGGGCATAGCTCGTGAGGTCACGCGGTTACTCCACCGGGCATAGCTCGTGAGGTCACGTGGTTACTCCACCGGGCATAGCTCGTGAGGTCACGCGGTTACTCCACCGTGCATAGCTCGTGAGGTCACGCGGTTACTCCACCACGCATAGCTCGTGAGGTCACCCGGTTACTCCACCGCGCATAGCTCGTGAGGTCACGCGGTTAATCCACCACGCATAGCTCGTGAGGTCACGCGGTTACTCCATCGCGCATAGCTCGTGGAGTCACGCGGTTACTCCACCCCGCATAGCTCGTGAGGTCACGCGGTTACTCCACCGCGCATAGCTCGTGAGGTCACGCGGTTATTCCACCGCGCATAGCTCGTGAGGTCACGCGGTTACTCCAGCACGCATAGCTCGTGAGGTCACGCGGTTACTCCACCACGCATAGCTCGTGAGGTCACGCGGTTACTCCACCACGCATAGCTCGTGAGGTCACGCGATTACTCCATCGCGCATAGCTCGTGAGGTCACGCGGTTACTCCACCGCGCATTGCTCGTGAGGTCACGCGGTTACTCCATCGCGCATAGCTCGTGAGGTCACGCGGTTACTCCACCACGCATAGCTCGTGAGGTCACGCGATTACTCCATCGCGCATAGCTCGTGAGGTCACGCGGTTACTCTACCACGCATTGCTCGTGAGGTCACGCGGTTACTCCACCGCGCATAGCTCGTGAGGTCACGCGGTTACTCCACCGCGCATAGCTCGTGAGGTCACGCGGTTACTCCACCATGCATAGCTCGTGAGGTCACGCGGTTACTCCACCGCGCATTGCTAGCGAGGTCACACGGTTACTCCACCGCGCATAGCTAGTGAGGTCACGCGGTTACTCCACCGCGCATTGCTAGTAAGGTCACGCGGTTACTCCACCGCGCATTGCTCGTGAGGTCACGCGGTTACTCCACCACGCATAGCTCGTGAGGTCACGCGGTTACTCCACCGCGCATAGCTCGTGAAGTCACGCGGTTACTCCACCGCGCATAGCTCGTGAGGTCACGCGGTTACTCCACCGCATATAGCTCGTGAGGACACGCGGTTACTCCACCAGGCATAGCTCGTGAGGTCACGCGGTTACTCCATCGCGCATAGCTCGTGAGGTCACGCGGTTTCTCCACCACGCATAGCTCGTGAGGTCACGCGGTTACTCCATCGCGCATAGCTCGTGAGGTCACGCGGTTACTCCATCGCGCATAGCTCGTGAGGTCACCCGGTTACTCCACCGCGCATAGCTCGTGAGGTCACGTGGTTACTCCACCACGCATAGCTCGTGAGGTCACGCGGTTATTGCACCGCGCATAGCTCGTGAGTTCACCCGGTTACTCCACCACGCATAGCTCGTGAGGTCACCCGGTTACTCCACCGCGCATAGCTCGTGAGGTCACGCGGTTACTCCACTACGAATAGCTCGTGAGGTCACGCGGTTACTCCACCGCGCATAGCTCGTGAGGTCACGCGGTTACTCCACCGCGCATTGCTCGTGAGGTCACGCGGTTACTCCACCGCGCATAGCTCGTGAGGTCACGCGGTTAATCCACCGCGCATAGCTCGTGAGGTCACGCGGTTTCTCCACCGCGCATTGCTCGTGAGGTCACGCGGTTACTCCACCGCGCATAGATCGTGAGGTCACGCGGTTACTCCACCGCGCATAGCTCGTGAGGTCACGCGGTTACTCCACCGCGCATAGCTCGTGAGGTCACGCGGTTACTCCACCGCGCATAGCTCGTGAGGTCACGCGGTTACTCCACCGCGCATAGCTCGTGAGGTCACGCGGTTACTCCACCGCGCATAGCTCGTGAGGTCACGCGGTTACTCCACCGCGCATTGCTCGTGAAGTCACGCGGTTACTCCACCGCGCATTGCTCGTGAGGTCACGCGGTTACTCCACCACGCATTGCTCGTGAGGTCACGCGGTTACTCCACCGCGCATAGCTCGTGAGGTCACGCGGTTACTCCACCGCGCATAGCTCGTGAGGTCACGCGGTTACTCCACCGCGCATAGCTCGTGAGGTCACGCGGTTACTCCACCGCGCATAGCTCGTGAGGTCACGCGGATACTCCACCGCGCATAGCTCGTGAGGTCACGCGGTTACTCCACCGCGCATAGCTCGTGAGGTCACGCGGTTACTCCACCGCGCATAGCTCGTGAGGTCACGCGGTTACTCCACCGCGCATTGCTCGTGAGGTCAAGCGGTTACTCCACCGCGCATTGCTCGTGAGGTCACGCGGTTACTCCACCGCGCATTGCTCGTGAGGTCACGCGGTTACTCCACCACGCATAGCTCGTGAGGTCACGCGGTTACTCCACCGGGCATAGCTCTTGAGGTCACGCGGTTACTCCACCGGGCATAGCTCGTGAGGTCACGCGGTTACTCCATCGCGCATAGCTCGTGAGGTCACGCGGTTACTCCACCGCGCATAGCTCGTGAGGTCACGCGGTTACTCCATCGCGCATAGCTCGTGAGGTCACGCGGTTACTCCACCGCGCATAGCTCGTGAGGTCACGCGGTTACTACACCGCGCATAGCTCGTGAGTTCACGCGGTTACTCCACCGCGCATAGCTCGTGAGGTCACGCGGTTACTCCACCACGCATAGCTCGTGAGGTCACGCGGTTACTCCACCGGGCATAGCTCGTGAGGTCACGCGGTTACTCCACCGGGCATAGCTCGTGAGGTCACGTGGTTACTCCACCGGGCATAGCTCGTGAGGTCACGCGGTTACTCCACCGTGCATAGCTCGTGAGGTCACGCGGTTACTCCACCACGCATAGCTCGTGAGGTCACCCGGTTACTCCACCGCGCATAGCTCGTGAGGTCACGCGGTTAATCCACCACGCATAGCTCGTGAGGTCACGCGGTTACTCCATCGCGCATAGCTCGTGGAGTCACGCGGTTACTCCACCCCGCATAGCTCGTGAGGTCACGCGGTTACTCCACCGCGCATAGCTCGTGAGGTCACGCGGTTATTCCACCATGCATAGCTCGTGAGGTCACGCGGTTACTCCAGCACGCATAGCTCGTGAGGTCACGCGGTTACTCCACCACGCATAGCTCGTGAGGTCACGCGGTTACTCCACCACGCATAGCTCGTGAGGTCACGCGATTACTCCATCGCGCATAGCTCGTGAGGTCACGCGGTTACTCCACCGCGCATTGCTCGTGAGGTCACGCGGTTACTCCATCGCGCATAGCTCGTGAGGTCACGCGGTTACTCCACCACGCATAGCTCGTGAGGTCACGCGATTACTCCATCGCGCATAGCTCGTGAGGTCACGCGGTTACTCCACCACGCATTGCTCGTGAGGTCACGCGGTTACTCCACCGCGCATAGCTCGTGAGGTCACGCGGTTACTCCACCGCGCATAGCTCGTGAGGTCACGCGGTTACTCCACCATGCATAGCTCGTGAGGTCACGCGGTTACTCCACCGCGCATTGCTAGCGAGGTCACACGGTTACTCCACCGCGCATAGCTAGTGAGGTCACGCGGTTACTCCACCGCGCATTGCTAGTAAGGTCACGCGGTTACTCCACCGCGCATTGCTCGTGAGGTCACGCGGTTACTCCACCACGCATAGCTCGTGAGGTCACGCGGTTACTCCACCGCGCATAGCTCGTGAGGTCACGCGGTTACTCCACCGCGCATAGCTCGTGAGGTCACGCGGTTACTCCACCGCATATAGCTCGTGAGGACACGCGGTTACTCCACCAGGCATAGCTCGTGAGGTCACGCGGTTACTCCACCGCGCATAGCTCGTGAGGTCACGCGGTTACTCCACCATGCATAGCTCGTGAGGTCACGCGGTTACTCCACCGCGCATTGCTAGCGAGGTCACACGGTTACTCCACCGCGCATAGCTAGTGAGGTCACGCGGTTACTCCACCGCGCATTGCTAGTAAGGTCACGCGGTTACTCCACCGCGCATTGCTCGTGAGGTCACGCGGTTACTCCACCACGCATAGCTCGTGAGGTCACGCGGTTACTCCACCGCGCATAGCTCGTGAGGTCACGCGGTTTCTCCACCGCGCATAGCTCGTGAGGTCACGCGGTTACTCCACCGCATATAGCTCGTGAGGACACGCGGTTACTCCACCAGGCATAGCTCGTGAGGTCACGCGGTTACTCCATCGCGCATAGCTCGTGAGGTCACGCGGTTTCTCCACCACGCATAGCTCGTGAGGTCACGCGGTTACTCCATCGCGCATAGCTCGTGAGGTCACGCGGTTACTCCAGTGCGCATAGCTCGTGAGGTCACCCGGTTACTCCACCGCGCATAGCTCGTGAGGTCACGCGGTTACTCCACCACGCATAGCTCGTGAGGTCACGCGGTTATTGCACCGCGCATAGCTCGTGAGTTCACCCGGTTACTCCACCACGCATAGCTCGTGAGGTCACCCGGTTACTCCACCGCGCATAGCTCGTGAGGTCACGCGGTTACTCCACTACGCATAGCTCGTGAGGTCACGCGGTTACTCCACCGCGCATAGCTCGTGAGGTCACGCGGTTACTCCACCGCGCATTGCTCGTGAGGTCACGCGGTTACTCCACCGCGCATAGCTCGTGAGGTCACGCGGTTACTCCACCGCGCATAGCTCGTGAGGTCACGCGGTTACTCCACCGCGCATAGCTCGTGAGGTCACGCGGTTAATCCACCGCGCATAGCTCGTGAGGTCACGCGGTTTCTCCACCGCGCATTGCTCGTGAGGTCACGCGGTTACTCCACCGCGCATAGCTCGTGAGGTCACGCGGTTACTCCACCGCGCATTGCTCGTGAAGTCACGCGGTTACTCCACCGCGCATTGCTCGTGAGGTCACGCGGTTACTCCACCACGCATTGCTCGTGAGGTCACGCGGTTACTCCACCGCGCATAGCTCGTGAGGTCACGCGGTTACTCCACCGCGCATAGCTCGTTAGGTCACGCGGTTACTCCACCGCGCATAGCTCGTGAGGTCACGCGGTTACTCCACCGCGCATAGCTCTTGAGGTCACGCGGATACTCCACCGCGCATAGCTCGTGAGGTCACGCGGTTACTCCACCGCGCATAGCTCGTGAGGTCACGCGGTTACTCCACCGCGCATAGCTCGTGAGGTCACGCGGTTACTCCACCGCGCATTGCTCGTGAGGTCACGCGGTTACTCCACCGCGCGTTGCTCTTGAGGTCACGCGGTTACTCCACCACGCATTGCTCGTGAGGTCACGCGGTTACTACACCGCGCATTGCTCGTGAGGTCACGCGGTTACTCCATCGCGCATTGCTCGTGAGGTCACGCGGTTACTCCACCGCGCATAGCTCGTGAAGTCACGCGGTTACTACACCGCGCATAGCTCGTGAGGTCACGCGGTTACTCCACCGCGCATTGCTCGTGAGGTCACGCGGTTACTCCACCACGCATAGCTCGTGAGGTCACGCGGTTACTCCACCGGGCATAGCTCTTGAGGTCACGTGGTTACTCCACCGGGCATAGCTCGTGAAGTCACGCGGTTACTCCATCGCGCATAGCTCGTGAGGTCACGCGGTTACTCCACCGCGCATAGCTCGTGAGGTCACGTGGTTACTCCATCGCGCATAGCTCGTGAGGTCACGCGGTTACTCCACCGCGCATAGCTCGTGAGGTCACGCGGTTACTCCACCGCGCATAGCTCGTGAGGTCACGCGGTTACTCCACCGCGCATAGCTCTTGAGGTCACGCGGTTACTCCACCGCGCATAGCTCGTGAGGTCACGCGGTTACTCCATCGCGCATAGCTCGTGAGGTTTCGCGGTTACTCCACCGCACATAGCTCGTGAGGTCACGCGGTTACTCCATCGCGCATTGCTCGTGAGGTCACGCGGTTACTCCACCGCGCATAGCTCGTGAGGTCACGCGGTTACTCCACCGGGCATAGCTCGTGAGGTCACGCTGTTACTCCACCGCGCATTGCTCGTGAGGTCACGCGGTTACTCCACCGCGCATAGCTCGTGAGGTCACGCGGTTACTCCACCACGCATAGCTCGTGAGGTCACGCGGTTACTCCATCGCGCATAGCTCGTGAGGTCACGCGGTTACTCCATCGCGCATTGCTCGTGAGGTCACGCGGTTGCTCCACCGCGCATTGCTCGTGAGGTCACGCGGTTACTCCACCACGCATAGCTCGTGAGGTCACGCGGTTACTCCATCGCGCATAGCTCGTGAGGTCACGCGGTTACTCCACCGCGCATAGCTCGTGAGGTCACGCGGTTACTCCACCACGCATAGCTCGTGAGGTCACGCGGTTATTCAACCACGCATAGCTCGTGAGGTCACGCGGTTACTCCACCGCGCATAGCTCGTGAGGTCACGCGGTTACTCCACCACACATTGCTCGTGAGGTCACGCGGTTACTCCACCACGCATTGCTCGTTAGGTCACGCGGTTACTCCACCACGCATAGCTCGTGAGGTCACGCGGTTACTCCATCGCGCATAGCTTGTGAGGTTACGCGGTTACTCCATCGCGCATTGCTCGTGAGGTCACGCGGTTACTCCACCGCGCATTGCTCGTGAGGTCACGCGGTTACTCCACCGCGCATTGCTCGTGAGGTCACGCGGTTACTCCACCGCGCATAGCTCGTGAGATCACGCGGTTACTCCACCGCGCATAGCTCGTGAGGTCACGCGGTTACTCCACCGCATATAGCTCGTGAGGACACGCGGTTACTCCACCAGGCATAGCTCGTGAGGTCACGCGGTTACTCCATCGCGCATAGCTCGTGAGGTCACGCGGTTTCTCCACCACGCATAGCTCGTGAGGTCACGCGGTTACTCCATCGCGCATAGCTCGTGAGGTCACGCGGTTACTCCATCGCGCATAGCTCGTGAGGTCACCCGGTTACTCCACCGCGCATAGCTCGTGAGGTCACGTGGTTACTCCACCACGCATAGCTCGTGAGGTCACGCGGTTATTGCACCGCGCATAGCTCGTGAGTTCACCCGGTTACTCCACCACGCATAGCTCGTGAGGTCACCCGGTTACTCCACCGCGCATAGCTCGTGAGGTCACGCGGTTACTCCACTACGCATAGCTCGTGAGGTCACGCGGTTACTCCACCGCGCATAGCTCGTGAGGTCACGCGGTTACTCCACCGCGCATTGCTCGTGAGGTCACGCGGTTACTCCCCCGCGCATAGCTCGTGAGGTCACGCGGTTAATCCACCGCGCATAGCTCGTGAGGTCACGCGGTTTCTCCACCGCGCATTGCTCGTGAGGTCACGCGGTTACTCCACCGCGCATAGATCGTGAGGTCACGCGGTTACTCCACCGCGCATAGCTCGTGAGGTCACGCGGTTACTCCACCGCGCATAGCTCGTGAGGTCACGCGGTTACTCCACCGCGCATAGCTCGTGAGGTCACGCGGTTACTCCACCGCGCATAGCTCGTGAGGTCACGCGGTTACTCCACCGCGCATAGCTCGTGAGGTCACGCGGTTACTCCACCGCGCATTGCTCGTGAAGTCACGCGGTTACTCCACCGCGCATTGCTCGTGAGGTCACGCGGTTGCTCCACCACGCATTGCTCGTGAGGTCACGCGGTTACTCCACCGCGCATAGCTCGTGAGGTCACGCGGTTACTCCACCGCGCATAGCTCGTGAGGTCACGCGGTTACTCCACCGCGCATAGCTCGTGAGGTCACGCGGTTACTCCACCGCGCATAGCTCGTGAGGTCACGCGGATACTCCACCGCGCATAGCTCGTGAGGTCACGCGGTTACTCCACCGCGCATAGCTCGTGAGGTCACGCGGTTACTCCACCGCGCATAGCTCGTGAGGTCACGCGGTTACTCCACCGCGCATTGCTCGTGAGGTCACGCGGTTACTCCACCGCGCATTGCTCGTGAGGTCACGCGGTTACTCCACCACGCATTGCTCGTGAGGTCACGCGGTTACTACACCGCGCATTGCTCGTGAGGTCACGCGGTTACTCCATCGCGCATTGCTCGTGAGGTCACGCGGTTACTCCACCGCGCATAGCTCGTGAAGTCACGCGGTTACTACACCGCGCATAGCTCGTGAGGTCACGCGGTTACTCCACCGCGCATTGCTCGTGAGGTCACGCGGTTACTCCACCGCGCATAGCTCGTGAGGTCACGCGGTTACTCCACCGGGCATAGCTCTTGAGGTCACGCGGTTACTCCACCGGGCATAGCTCGTGAGGTCACGCGGTTACTCCATCGCGCATAGCTCGTGAGGTCACGCGGTTACTCCACCGCGCATAGCTCGTGAGGTCACGCGGTTACTCCATCGCGCATAGCTCGTGAGGTCACGCGGTTACTCCACCGCGCATAGCTCGTGAGGTCACGCGGTTACTACACCGCGCATAGCTCGTGAGGTCACGCGGTTACTCCACCGCGCATAGCTCGTGAGGTCACGCGGTTACTCCACCACGCATAGCTCGTGAGGTCACGCGGTTACTCCACCGGGCATAGCTCGTGAGGTCACGCGGTTACTCCACCGGGCATAGCTCGTGAGGTCACGTGGTTACTCCACCGGGCATAGCTCGTGAGGTCACGCGGTTACTCCACCGTGCATAGCTCGTGAGGTCACGCGGTTACTCCACCACGCATAGCTCGTGAGGTCACCCGGTTACTCCACCGCGCATAGCTCGTGAGGTCACGCGGTTACTCCACCGCGCATAGCTCGTGAGGTCACGCGGTTACTCCACCATGCATAGCTCGTGAGGTCACGCGGTTACTCCACCGCGCATTGCTAGCGAGGTCACACGGTTACTCCACCGCGCATAGCTAGTGAGGTCACGCGGTTACTCCACCGCGCATTGCTAGTAAGGTCACGCGGTTACTCCACCGCGCATTGCTCGTGAGGTCACGCGGTTACTCCACCACGCATAGCTCGTGAGGTCACGCGGTTACTCCACCGCGCATAGCTCGTGAGGTCACGCGGTTACTCCACCGCGCATAGCTCGTGAGGTCACGCGGTTACTCCACCGCATATAGCTCGTGAGGACACGCGGTTACTCCACCAGGCATAGCTCGTGAGGTCACGCGGTTACTCCACCGCGCATAGCTCGTGAGGTCACGCGGTTACTCCACCATGCATAGCTCGTGAGGTCACGCGGTTACTCCACCGCGCATTGCTAGCGAGGTCACACGGTTACTCCACCGCGCATAGCTAGTGAGGTCACGCGGTTACTCCACCGCGCATTGCTAGTAAGGTCACGCGGTTACTCCACCGCGCATTGCTCGTGAGGTCACGCGGTTACTCCACCACGCATAGCTCGTGAGGTCACGCGGTTACTCCACCGCGCATAGCTCGTGAGGTCACGCGGTTTCTCCACCGCGCATAGCTCGTGAGGTCACGCGGTTACTCCACCGCATATAGCTCGTGAGGACACGCGGTTACTCCACCAGGCATAGCTCGTGAGGTCACGCGGTTACTCCATCGCGCATAGCTCGTGAGGTCACGCGGTTTCTCCACCACGCATAGCTCGTGAGGTCACGCGGTTACTCCATCGCGCATAGCTCGTGAGGTCACGCGGTTACTCCAGTGCGCATAGCTCGTGAGGTCACCCGGTTACTCCACCGCGCATAGCTCGTGAGGTCACGCGGTTACTCCACCACGCATAGCTCGTGAGGTCACGCGGTTATTGCACCGCGCATAGCTCGTGAGTTCACCCGGTTACTCCACCACGCATAGCTCGTGAGGTCACCCGGTTACTCCACCGCGCATAGCTCGTGAGGTCACGCGGTTACTCCACTACGCATAGCTCGTGAGGTCACGCGGTTACTCCACCGCGCATAGCTCGTGAGGTCACGCGGTTACTCCACCGCGCATTGCTCGTGAGGTCACGCGGTTACTCCACCGCGCATAGCTCGTGAGGTCACGCGGTTACTCCACCGCGCATAGCTCGTGAGGTCACGCGGTTACTCCACCGCGCATAGCTCGTGAGGTCACGCGGTTAATCCACCGCGCATAGCTCGTGAGGTCACGCGGTTTCTCCACCGCGCATTGCTCGTGAGGTCACGCGGTTACTCCACCGCGCATAGCTCGTGAGGTCACGCGGTTACTCCACCGCGCATTGCTCGTGAAGTCACGCGGTTACTCCACCGCGCATTGCTCGTGAGGTCACGCGGTTACTCCACCACGCATTGCTCGTGAGGTCACGCGGTTACTCCACCGCGCATAGCTCGTGAGGTCACGCGGTTACTCCACCGCGCATAGCTCGTTAGGTCACGCGGTTACTCCACCGCGCATAGCTCGTGAGGTCACGCGGTTACTCCACCGCGCATAGCTCTTGAGGTCACGCGGATACTCCACCGCGCATAGCTCGTGAGGTCACGCGGTTACTCCACCGCGCATAGCTCGTGAGGTCACGCGGTTACTCCACCGCGCATAGCTCGTGAGGTCACGCGGTTACTCCACCGCGCATTGCTCGTGAGGTCACGCGGTTACTCCACCGCGCGTTGCTCTTGAGGTCACGCGGTTACTCCACCACGCATTGCTCGTGAGGTCACGCGGTTACTACACCGCGCATTGCTCGTGAGGTCACGCGGTTACTCCATCGCGCATTGCTCGTGAGGTCACGCGGTTACTCCACCGCGCATAGCTCGTGAAGTCACGCGGTTACTACACCGCGCATAGCTCGTGAGGTCACGCGGTTACTCCACCGCGCATTGCTCGTGAGGTCACGCGGTTACTCCACCACGCATAGCTCGTGAGGTCACGCGGTTACTCCACCGGGCATAGCTCTTGAGGTCACGCGGTTACTCCACCGGGCATAGCTCGTGAAGTCACGCGGTTACTCCATCGCGCATAGCTCGTGAGGTCACGCGGTTACTCCACCGCGCATAGCTCGTGAGGTGACGTGGTTACTCCATCGCGCATAGCTCGTGAGGTCACGCGGTTACTCCACCGCGCATAGCTCGTGAGGTCACGCGGTTACTCCACCGCGCATAGCTCGTGAGGTCACGCGGTTACTCCACCGCGCATAGCTCTTGAGGTCACGCGGTTACTCCACCGCGCATAGCTCGTGAGGTCACGCGGTTACTCCATCGCGCATAGCTCGTGAGGTCACGCGGTTACTCCACCGCACATAGCTCGTGAGGTCACGCGGTTACTCCATCGCGCATTGCTCGTGAGGTCACGCGGTTACTCCACCGCGCATAGCTCGTGAGGTCACGCGGTTACTCCACCGGGCATAGCTCGTGAGGTCACGCTGTTACTCCACCGCGCATTGCTCGTGAGGTCACGCGGTTACTCCACCGCGCATAGCTCGTGAGGTCACGCGGTTACTCCACCACGCATAGCTCGTGAGGTCACGCGGTTACTCCATCGCGCATAGCTCGTGAGGTCACGCGGTTACTCCATCGCGCATTGCTCGTGAGGTCACGCGGTTGCTCCACCGCGCATTGCTCGTGAGGTCACGCGGTTACTCCACCACGCATAGCTCGTGAGGTCACGCGGTTACTCCATCGCGCATAGCTCGTGAGGTCACGCGGTTACTCCACCGCGCATAGCTCGTGAGGTCACGCGGTTACTCCACCACGCATAGCTCGTGAGGTCACGCGGTTATTCAACCACGCATAGCTCGTGAGGTCACGCGGTTACTCCACCGCGCATAGCTCGTGAGGTCACGCGGTTACTCCACCACACATTGCTCGTGAGGTCACGCGGTTACTCCACCACGCATTGCTCGTTAGGTCACGCGGTTACTCCACCACGCATAGCTCGTGAGGTCACGCGGTTACTCCATCGCGCATAGCTTGTGAGGTTACGCGGTTACTCCATCGCGCATTGCTCGTGAGGTCACGCGGTTACTCCACCGCGCATTGCTCGTGAGGTCACGCGGTTACTCCACCGCGCATTGCTCGTGAGGTCACGCGGTTACTCCACCGCGCATAGCTCGTGAGATCACGCGGTTACTCCACCGCGCATAGCTCGTGAGGTCACGCGGTTACTCCACCGCATATAGCTCGTGAGGACACGCGGTTACTCCACCAGGCATAGCTCGTGAGGTCACGCGGTTACTCCATCGCGCATAGCTCGTGAGGTCACGCGGTTTCTCCACCACGCATAGCTCGTAAGGTCACGCGGTTACTCCATCGCGCATAGCTCGTGAGGTCACGCGGTTACTCCATCGCGCATAGCTCGTGAGGTCACCCGGTTACTCCACCGCGCATAGCTCGTGAGGTCACGTGGTTACTCCACCACGCATAGCTCGTGAGGTCACGCGGTTATTGCACCGCGCATAGCTCGTGAGTTCACCCGGTTACTCCACCACGCATAGCTCGTGAGGTCACCCGGTTACTCCACCGCGCATAGCTCGTGAGGTCACGCGGTTACTCCACTACGCATAGCTCGTGAGGTCACGCGGTTACTCCACCGCGCATAGCTCGTGAGGTCACGCGGTTACTCCACCGCGCATTGCTCGTCAGGTCACGCGGTTACTCCACCGCGCATAGCTCGTGAGGTCACGCGGTTAATCCACCGCGCATAGCTCGTGAGGTCACGCGGTTTCTCCACCGCGCATTGCTCGTGAGGTCACGCGGTTACTCCACCGCGCATAGATCGTGAGGTCACGCGGTTACTCCACCGCGCATAGCTCGTGATGTCACGCGGTTACTCCACCGCGCATAGCTCGTGAGTTCACGCGGTTACTCCACCGCGCATAGCTCGTGAGGTCACGCGGTTACTCCACCGCGCATAGCTCGTGAGGTCACGCGGTTACTCCACCGCGCATAGCTCGTGAGGTCACGCGGTTACTCCACCGCGCATTGCTCGTGAAGTCACGCGGTTACTCCACCGCGCATTGCTCGTGAGGTCACGCGGTTACTCCACCACGCATTGCTCGTGAGGTCACGCGGTTACTCCACCACGCATTGCTCGTGAGGTCACGCGGTTACTACACCGCGCATTGCTCGTGAGGTCACGCGGTTACTCCATCGCGCATTGCTCGTGAGGTCACGCGGTTACTCCACCGCGCATAGCTCGTGAAGTCACGCGGTTACTACACCGCGCATAGCTCGTGAGGTCACGCGGTTACTCCACCGCGCATTGCTCGTGAGGTCACGCGGTTACTCCACCACGCATAGCTCGTGAGGTCACGCGGTTACTCCACCGGGCATAGCTCTTGAGGTCACGTGGTTACTCCACCGGGCATAGCTCGTGAAGTCACGCGGTTACTCCATCGCGCATAGCTCGTGAGGTCACGCGGTTACTCCACCGCGCATAGCTCGTGAGGTCACGTGGTTACTCCATCGCGCATAGCTCGTGAGGTCACGCGGTTACTCCACCGCGCATAGCTCGTGAGGTCACGCGGTTACTCCACCGCGCATAGCTCGTGAGGTCACGCGGTTACTCCACCGCGCATAGCTCTTGAGGTCACGCGGTTACTCCACCGCGCATAGCTCGTGAGGTCACGCGGTTACTCCATCGCGCATAGCTCGTGAGGTTTCGCGGTTACTCCACCGCACATAGCTCGTGAGGTCACGCGGTTACTCCATCGCGCATTGCTCGTGAGGTCACGCGGTTACTCCACCGCGCATAGCTCGTGAGGTCACGCGGTTACTCCACCGGGCATAGCTCGTGAGGTCACGCTGTTACTCCACCGCGCATTGCTCGTGAGGTCACGCGGTTACTCCACCGCGCATAGCTCGTGAGGTCACGCGGTTACTCCACCACGCATAGCTCGTGAGGTCACGCGGTTACTCCATCGCGCATAGCTCGTGAGGTCACGCGGTTACTCCATCGCGCATTGCTCGTGAGGTCACGCGGTTGCTCCACCGCGCATTGCTCGTGAGGTCACGCGGTTACTCCACCACGCATAGCTCGTGAGGTCACGCGGTTACTCCATCGCGCATAGCTCGTGAGGTCACGCGGTTACTCCACCGCGCATAGCTCGTGAGGTCACGCGGTTACTCCACCACGCATAGCTCGTGAGGTCACGCGGTTATTCAACCACGCATAGCTCGTGAGGTCACGCGGTTACTCCACCGCGCATAGCTCGTGAGGTCACGCGGTTACTCCACCACACATTGCTCGTGAGGTCACGCGGTTACTCCACCACGCATTGCTCGTTAGGTCACGCGGTTACTCCACCACGCATAGCTCGTGAGGTCACGCGGTTACTCCATCGCGCATAGCTTGTGAGGTTACGCGGTTACTCCATCGCGCATTGCTCGTGAGGTCACGCGGTTACTCCACCGCGCATTGCTCGTGAGGTCACGCGGTTACTCCACCGCGCATTGCTCGTGAGGTCACGCGGTTACTCCACCGCGCATAGCTCGTGAGATCACGCGGTTACTCCACCGCGCATAGCTCGTGAGGTCACGCGGTTACTCCACCGCATATAGCTCGTGAGGACACGCGGTTACTCCACCAGGCATAGCTCGTGAGGTCACGCGGTTACTCCATCGCGCATAGCTCGTGAGGTCACGCGGTTTCTCCACCACGCATAGCTCGTGAGGTCACGCGGTTACTCCATCGCGCATAGCTCGTGAGGTCACGCGGTTACTCCATCGCGCATAGCTCGTGAGGTCACCCGGTTACTCCACCGCGCATAGCTCGTGAGGTCACGTGGTTACTCCACCACGCATAGCTCGTGAGGTCACGCGGTTATTGCACCGCGCATAGCTCGTGAGTTCACCCGGTTACTCCACCACGCATAGCTCGTGAGGTCACCCGGTTACTCCACCGCGCATAGCTCGTGAGGTCACGCGGTTACTCCACTACGCATAGCTCGTGAGGTCACGCGGTTACTCCACCGCGCATAGCTCGTGAGGTCACGCGGTTACTCCACCGCGCATTGCTCGTGAGGTCACGCGGTTACTCCCCCGCGCATAGCTCGTGAGGTCACGCGGTTAATCCACCGCGCATAGCTCGTGAGGTCACGCGGTTTCTCCACCGCGCATTGCTCGTGAGGTCACGCGGTTACTCCACCGCGCATAGATCGTGAGGTCACGCGGTTACTCCACCGCGCATAGCTCGTGAGGTCACGCGGTTACTCCACCGCGCATAGCTCGTGAGGTCACGCGGTTACTCCACCGCGCATAGCTCGTGAGGTCACGCGGTTACTCCACCGCGCATAGCTCGTGAGGTCACGCGGTTACTCCACCGCGCATAGCTCGTGAGGTCACGCGGTTACTCCACCGCGCATTGCTCGTGAAGTCACGCGGTTACTCCACCGCGCATTGCTCGTGAGGTCACGCGGTTGCTCCACCACGCATTGCTCGTGAGGTCACGCGGTTACTCCACCGCGCATAGCTCGTGAGGTCACGCGGTTACTCCACCGCGCATAGCTCGTGAGGTCACGCGGTTACTCCACCGCGCATAGCTCGTGAGGTCACGCGGTTACTCCACCGCGCATAGCTCGTGAGGTCACGCGGATACTCCACCGCGCATAGCTCGTGAGGTCACGCGGTTACTCCACCGCGCATAGCTCGTGAGGTCACGCGGTTACTCCACCGCGCATAGCTCGTGAGGTCACGCGGTTACTCCACCGCGCATTGCTCGTGAGGTCACGCGGTTACTCCACCGCGCATTGCTCGTGAGGTCACGCGGTTACTCCACCACGCATTGCTCGTGAGGTCACGCGGTTACTACACCGCGCATTGCTCGTGAGGTCACGCGGTTACTCCATCGCGCATTGCTCGTGAGGTCACGCGGTTACTCCACCGCGCATAGCTCGTGAAGTCACGCGGTTACTACACCGCGCATAGCTCGTGAGGTCACGCGGTTACTCCACCGCGCATTGCTCGTGAGGTCACGCGGTTACTCCACCGCGCATAGCTCGTGAGGTCACGCGGTTACTCCACCGGGCATAGCTCTTGAGGTCACGCGGTTACTCCACCGGGCATAGCTCGTGAGGTCACGCGGTTACTCCATCGCGCATAGCTCGTGAGGTCACGCGGTTACTCCACCGCGCATAGCTCGTGAGGTCACGCGGTTACTCCATCGCGCATAGCTCGTGAGGTCACGCGGTTACTCCACCGCGCATAGCTCGTGAGGTCACGCGGTTACTACACCGCGCATAGCTCGTGAAGTCACGCGGTTACTCCACCGCGCATAGCTCGTGAGGTCACGCGGTTACTCCACCACGCATAGCTCGTGAGGTCACGCGGTTACTCCACCGGGCATAGCTCGTGAGGTCACGCGGTTACTCCACCGGGCATAGCTCGTGAGGTCACGTGGTTACTCCACCGGGCATAGCTCGTGAGGTCACGCGGTTACTCCACCGTGCATAGCTCGTGAGGTCACGCGGTTACTCCACCACGCATAGCTCGTGAGGTCACCCGGTTACTCCACCGCGCATAGCTCGTGAGGTCACGCGGTTACTCCACCGCGCATAGCTCGTGAGGTCACGCGGTTACTCCACCATGCATAGCTCGTGAGGTCACGCGGTTACTCCACCGCGCATTGCTAGCGAGGTCACACGGTTACTCCACCGCGCATAGCTAGTGAGGTCACGCGGTTACTCCACCGCGCATTGCTAGTAAGGTCACGCGGTTACTCCACCGCGCATTGCTCGTGAGGTCACGCGGTTACTCCACCACGCATAGCTCGTGAGGTCACGCGGTTACTCCACCGCGCATAGCTCGTGAGGTCACGCGGTTACTCCACCGCGCATAGCTCGTGAGGTCACGCGGTTACTCCACCGCATATAGCTCGTGAGGACACGCGGTTACTCCACCAGGCATAGCTCGTGAGGTCACGCGGTTACTCCACCGCGCATAGCTCGTGAGGTCACGCGGTTACTCCACCATGCATAGCTCGTGAGGTCACGCGGTTACTCCACCGCGCATTGCTAGCGAGGTCACACGGTTACTCCACCGCGCATAGCTAGTGAGGTCACGCGGTTACTCCACCGCGCATTGCTAGTAAGGTCACGCGGTTACTCCACCGCGCATTGCTCGTGAGGTCACGCGGTTACTCCACCACGCATAGCTCGTGAGGTCACGCGGTTACTCCACCGCGCATAGCTCGTGAGGTCACGCGGTTTCTCCACCGCGCATAGCTCGTGAGGTCACGCGGTTACTCCACCGCATATAGCTCGTGAGGACACGCGGTTACTCCACCAGGCATAGCTCGTGAGGTCACGCGGTTACTCCATCGCGCATAGCTCGTGAGGTCACGCGGTTTCTCCACCACGCATAGCTCGTGAGGTCACGCGGTTACTCCATCGCGCATAGCTCGTGAGGTCACGCGGTTACTCCAGTGCGCATAGCTCGTGAGGTCACCCGGTTACTCCACCGCGCATAGCTCGTGAGGTCACGCGGTTACTCCACCACGCATAGCTCGTGAGGTCACGCGGTTATTGCACCGCGCATAGCTCGTGAGTTCACCCGGTTACTCCACCACGCATAGCTCGTGAGGTCACCCGGTTACTCCACCGCGCATAGCTCGTGAGGTCACGCGGTTACTCCACTACGCATAGCTCGTGAGGTCACGCGGTTACTCCACCGCGCATAGCTCGTGAGGTCACGCGGTTACTCCACCGCGCATTGCTCGTGAGGTCACGCGGTTACTCCACCGCGCATAGCTCGTGAGGTCACGCGGTTACTCCACCGCGCATAGCTCGTGAGGTCACGCGGTTACTCCACCGCGCATAGCTCGTGAGGTCACGCGGTTAATCCACCGCGCATAGCTCGTGAGGTCACGCGGTTTCTCCACCGCGCATTGCTCGTGAGGTCACGCGGTTACTCCACCGCGCATAGCTCGTGAGGTCACGCGGTTACTCCACCGCGCATTGCTCGTGAAGTCACGCGGTTACTCCACCGCGCATTGCTCGTGAGGTCACGCGGTTACTCCACCACGCATTGCTCGTGAGGTCACGCGGTTACTCCACCGCGCATAGCTCGTGAGGTCACGCGGTTACTCCACCGCGCATAGCTCGTTACGTCACGCGGTTACTCCACCGCGCATAGCTCGTGAGGTCACGCGGTTACTCCACCGCGCATAGCTCTTGAGGTCACGCGGATACTCCACCGCGCATAGCTCGTGAGGTCACGCGGTTACTCCACCGCGCATAGCTCGTGAGGTCACGCGGTTACTCCACCGCGCATAGCTCGTGAGGTCACGCGGTTACTCCACCGCGCATTGCTCGTGAGGTCACGCGGTTACTCCACCGCGCGTTGCTCTTGAGGTCACGCGGTTACTCCACCACGCATTGCTCGTGAGGTCACGCGGTTACTACACCGCGCATTGCTCGTGAGGTCACGCGGTTACTCCATCGCGCATTGCTCGTGAGGTCACGCGGTTACTCCACCGCGCATAGCTCGTGAAGTCACGCGGTTACTACACCGCGCATAGCTCGTGAGGTCACGCGGTTACTCCACCGCGCATTGCTCGTGAGGTCACGCGGTTACTCCACCACGCATAGCTCGTGAGGTCACGCGGTTACTCCACCGGGCATAGCTCTTGAGGTCACGCGGTTACTCCACCGGGCATAGCTCGTGAAGTCACGCGGTTACTCCATCGCGCATAGCTCGTGAGGTCACGCGGTTACTCCACCGCGCATAGCTCGTGAGGTGACGTGGTTACTCCATCGCGCATAGCTCGTGAGGTCACGCGGTTACTCCACCGCGCATAGCTCGTGAGGTCACGCGGTTACTCCACCGCGCATAGCTCGTGAGGTCACGCGGTTACTCCACCGCGCATAGCTCTTGAGGTCACGCGGTTACTCCACCGCGCATAGCTCGTGAGGTCACGCGGTTACTCCATCGCGCATAGCTCGTGAGGTCACGCGGTTACTCCACCGCACATAGCTCGTGAGGTCACGCGGTTACTCCATCGCGCATTGCTCGTGAGGTCACGCGGTTACTCCACCGCGCATAGCTCGTGAGGTCACGCGGTTACTCCACCGGGCATAGCTCGTGAGGTCACGCTGTTACTCCACCGCGCATTGCTCGTGAGGTCACGCGGTTACTCCACCGCGCATAGCTCGTGAGGTCACGCGGTTACTCCACCACGCATAGCTCGTGAGGTCACGCGGTTACTCCATCGCGCATAGCTCGTGAGGTCACGCGGTTACTCCATCGCGCATTGCTCGTGAGGTCACGCGGTTGCTCCACCGCGCATTGCTCGTGAGGTCACGCGGTTACTCCACCACGCATAGCTCGTGAGGTCACGCGGTTACTCCATCGCGCATAGCTCGTGAGGTCACGCGGTTACTCCACCGCGCATAGCTCGTGAGGTCACGCGGTTACTCCACCACGCATAGCTCGTGAGGTCACGCGGTTATTCAACCACGCATAGCTCGTGAGGTCACGCGGTTACTCCACCGCGCATAGCTCGTGAGGTCACGCGGTTACTCCACCACACATTGCTCGTGAGGTCACGCGGTTACTCCACCACGCATTGCTCGTTAGGTCACGCGGTTACTCCACCACGCATAGCTCGTGAGGTCACGCGGTTACTCCATCGCGCATAGCTTGTGAGGTTACGCGGTTACTCCATCGCGCATTGCTCGTGAGGTCACGCGGTTACTCCACCGCGCATTGCTCGTGAGGTCACGCGGTTACTCCACCGCGCATTGCTCGTGAGGTCACGCGGTTACTCCACCGCGCATAGCTCGTGAGATCACGCGGTTACTCCACCGCGCATAGCTCGTGAGGTCACGCGGTTACTCCACCGCATATAGCTCGTGAGGACACGCGGTTACTCCACCAGGCATAGCTCGTGAGGTCACGCGGTTACTCCATCGCGCATAGCTCGTGAGGTCACGCGGTTTCTCCACCACGCATAGCTCGTGAGGTCACGCGGTTACTCCATCGCGCATAGCTCGTGAGGTCACGCGGTTACTCCATCGCGCATAGCTCGTGAGGTCACCCGGTTACTCCACCGCGCATAGCTCGTGAGGTCACGTGGTTACTCCACCACGCATAGCTCGTGAGGTCACGCGGTTATTGCACCGCGCATAGCTCGTGAGTTCACCCGGTTACTCCACCACGCATAGCTCGTGAGGTCACCCGGTTACTCCACCGCGCATAGCTCGTGAGGTCACGCGGTTACTCCACTACGCATAGCTCGTGAGGTCACGCGGTTACTCCACCGCGCATAGCTCGTGAGGTCACGCGGTTACTCCACCGCGCATTGCTCGTCAGGTCACGCGGTTACTCCACCGCGCATAGCTCGTGAGGTCACGCGGTTAATCCACCGCGCATAGCTCGTGAGGTCACGCGGTTTCTCCACCGCGCATTGCTCGTGAGGTCACGCGGTTACTCCACCGCGCATAGATCGTGAGGTCACGCGGTTACTCCACCGCGCATAGCTCGTGATGTCACGCGGTTACTCCACCGCGCATAGCTCGTGAGTTCACGCGGTTACTCCACCGCGCATAGCTCGTGAGGTCACGCGGTTACTCCACCGCGCATAGCTCGTGAGGTCACGCGGTTACTCCACCGCGCATAGCTCGTGAGGTCACGCGGTTACTCCACCGCGCATTGCTCGTGAAGTCACGCGGTTACTCCACCGCGCATTGCTCGTGAGGTCACGCGGTTACTCCACCACGCATTGCTCGTGAGGTCACGCGGTTACTCCACCGCGCATAGCTCGTGAGGTCACGCGGTTACTCCACCGCGCATAGCTCGTGAGGTCACGCGGTTACTCCACCGCGCATAGCTCGTGAGGTCACGCGGTTACTCCACCGCGCATAGCTCGTGAGGTCACGCGGATACTCCACCGCGCATAGCTCGTGAGGTCACGCGGTTACTCCACCGCGCATAGCTCGTGAGGTCACGCGGTTACTCCACCGCGCATAGCTCGTGAGGTCACGCGGTTACTCCACCGCGCATTGCTCGTGAGGTCACGCGGTTACTCCACCGCGCATTGCTCGTGAGGTCACGCGGTTACTCCACCACGCATTGCTCGTGAGGTCACGCGGTTACTACACCGCGCATTGCTCGTGAGGTCACGCGGTTACTCCATCGCGCATTGCTCGTGAGGTCACGCGGTTACTCCACCGCGCATAGCTCGTGAAGTCACGCGGTTACTACACCGCGCATAGCTCGTGAGGTCACGCGGTTACTCCACCGCGCATTGCTCGTGAGGTCACGCGGTTACTCCACCGCGCATAGCTCGTGAGGTCACGCGGTTACTCCACCGGGCATAGCTCTTGAGGTCACGCGGTTACTCCACCGGGCATAGCTCGTGAGGTCACGCGGTTACTCCATCGCGCATAGCTCGTGAGGTCACGCGGTTACTCCACCGCGCATAGCTCGTGAGGTCACGCGGTTACTCCATCGCGCATAGCTCGTGAGGTCACGCGGTTACTCCACCGCGCATAGCTCGTGAGGTCACGCGGTTACTACACCGCGCATAGCTCGTGAGGTCACGCGGTTACTCCACCGCGCATAGCTCGTGAGGTCACGCGGTTACTCCACCACGCATAGCTCGTGAGGTCACGCGGTTACTCCACCGGGCATAGCTCGTGAGGTCACGCGGTTACTCCACCGGGCATAGCTCGTGAGGTCACGTGGTTACTCCACCGGGCATAGCTCGTGAGGTCACGCGGTTACTCCACCGTGCATAGCTCGTGAGGTCACGCGGTTACTCCACCACGCATAGCTCGTGAGGTCACCCGGTTACTCCACCGCGCATAGCTCGTGAGGTCACGCGGTTAATCCACCACGCATAGCTCGTGAGGTCACGCGGTTACTCCATCGCGCATAGCTCGTGGAGTCACGCGGTTACTCCACCCCGCATAGCTCGTGAGGTCACGCGGTTACTCCACCGCGCATAGCTCGTGAGGTCACGCGGTTATTCCACCGCGCATAGCTCGTGAGGTCACGCGGTTACTCCAGCACGCATAGCTCGTGAGGTCACGCGGTTACTCCACCACGCATAGCTCGTGAGGTCACGCGGTTACTCCACCACGCATAGCTCGTGAGGTCACGCGATTACTCCATCGCGCATAGCTCGTGAGGTCACGCGGTTACTCCACCGCGCATTGCTCGTGAGGTCACGCGGTTACTCCATCGCGCATAGCTCGTGAGGTCACGCGGTTACTCCACCACGCATAGCTCGTGAGGTCACGCGGTTACTCCACCGCGCATTGCTCGTGAGGTCACGCGGTTACTCCACCGCGCATTGCTCGTGAGGTCACGCGGTTACTCCACCGCGCATTGCTCGTGAGGTCACGCGGTTACTCCATCGCGCATAGCTCGTGAGGTCACGCGGTTACTCCATCGCGCATAGCTCGTGAGGTCACGCGGTTACTCCATCGCGCATAGCTCGTGAGGTCACGCGGTTACACCATCGCGCATAGCTCGTGAGGTCACGCGGTTACTCCATCGCGCATAGCTCGTGAGGTCACGCGGTTACTCCACCGCACATTGCTCGTGAGGTCACGCGGTTACTCCACCACGCATTGCTCGTGAGGTCACGCGGTTACTCCACCGCGCATAGCTCGTGAGGTCACGCGGTTACTCCACCGCGCATAGCTCGTGAGGTCACGCGGTTACTCCCCCGCGCATTGCTCGTGAGGTCACGCGGTTACTCCACCGCGCATAGCTCGTGAGGTCACGCGGTTACTCCACCGCGCATAGCTCGTGAGGTCACGCGGTTACTCCACCGCGCATAGCTCGTGAGGTCACGCGGTTACTCCACCGCGCATAGCTCGTGAGGTCACGCGGTTTCTCCACCGCGCATTGCTCGTGAGGTCACGCGGTTACTCTACCGCGCATAGATCGTGAGGTCACGCGGTTACTCCACCGCGCATAGCTCGTGAGGTCACGCGGTTACTCCACCGCGCATAGCTCGTGAGGTCACGCGGTTACTTCACGGCGCATAGCTCGTGAGGTCACGCGGTTACTCCACCGCGCATAGCTCGTGAGGTCACGCGGTTACTCCACCGCGCATAGCTCGTGAGGTCACGCGGTTACTCCACCGCGCATTGCTCGTGAAGTTACGCGGTTACTCCACCGCGCATTGCTCGTGAGGTCACGCGGTTACTCCACCACGCATTGCTCGTGAGGTCACGCGGTTACTCCACCGCGCATAGCTCGTGAGGTCACGCGGTTACTCCACCGCGCATAGCTCGTGAGGTCACGCGGTTACTCCACCGCGCATTGCTCGTGAGGTCACGCGGTTACTCCACCGCGCATAGCTCGTGAGGTCACGCGGTTACTCCACCGCGCATAGCTCGTGAGGTCACGCGGTTACTCCACCGCGCATAGCTCGTGAGGTCACGCGGTTACTCCACCGCGCATAGCTCGTGAGGTCACGCGGTTACTCCACCGCGCATTGCTCGTGAGGTCACGCGGTTACTCCACCGCGCATTGCTCGTGAGGGCACGCGGTTACTCCACCACGCATTGCTCGTGAGGTCACGCGGTTACTCCACCGCGCATTGCTCGTGAGGTCACGCGGTTACTCCATCGCGCATTGCTCGTGAGGTCACGCGGTTACTCCACCGCGCATAGCTCGTGAAGTCATGCGGTTACTACACCGCGCATAGCTCGTGAGGTCACGCGGTTACTCCACCGCGCATTGCTCGTGAGGTCACGCGGTTACTCCACCGCGCATTGCTCGTGAGGTCACGCGGTTACTCCACCGCGCATAGCTCGTGAGGTCACGCGGTTACTCCATCGCGCATAGCTCGTGAGGTCACGCGGTTACTCCACCACGCATTGCTCGTGAAGTCACGCGGTTACTCCATCGCGCATTGCTCGTGAGGTCACGCGGTTACACCACCGCGCATTGCTCGTGAGGTCACGCGGTTACTCCACCGCGCATTGCTCGTGAGGTCACGCGGTTACTCCACCGCGCATAGCTCGTGAGGTCACGCGGTTAATCCTCCGCGCATAGCTAGTGAGGTCACGCGGTTACTCCATCGCGCATAGCTCGTGAGGTCACGCGGTTACTCCACCGCGCATTGCTCGTGAGGTCACGCGGTTACTCCACCGCGCATAGCTCGTGAGGTCACGTGGTTACTCCATCACGCATAGCTCGTGAGGTCACGCGGTTACTCCTCCGCGCATAGCTAGTGAGGTCACGCGGTTACTCCATCGCGCATAGCTCGTGAGGTCACGCGGTTACTCCAGCACGCATTGCTCGTGAGGTCACGCGGTTACTCCACCGCGCATAGCTCGTGAGGTCACGCGGTTACTCCACCGCGCATAGCTCGTGAGGTCACGCGGTTACTCCAACACGCATTGCTCGTGAGGTCACGCGGTTACTCCACCGCGCATAGCTCGTGAGGTCGCGTGGTTACTCCATCGCGCATAGCTCGTGAGGTCACGCGGTTACTCCATAACACAATGCTCGTGAGGTCACGCGGTTACTCCACCGCGCATAGCTCGTGAGGTCACGCGGTTACTCCACCACGCATTGCTCGTGAGGTCACGGGGTTACTCCACCACGCATTGCTCGTGAGGTCACGCGGTTACTCCACCGCGCATACCTCGTGAGGTCACGCGGTTACTCCACCGCGCATAGCTCGTGAGGTCACGCGGTTACTCCACCGCGCATAGCTCGTGAGGTCACGCGGTTACTCCACCGCGCATAGCTCGTGAGGTCACGCGGTTACTCCACCGCGCATAGCTCGTGAGGTCACGCGGTTACTCCATCACGCATTGCTCGTGAGGTCACGCGGTTACTCCACAACGCATTGCTCGTGAAGTCACGCGGTTACTCCACCGCGCATAGCTCGTAAGGTCACGCGGTTACTCCACCGCGCATAGCTCGTGAGGTCACGCGGTTACTCCACCACGCATTGCTCGTGAGGTCACGCGGTTACTCCATCGCGCATAGCTCGTGAGGTCACGTGGTTACTCCACCGCGCATAGCTCGTGAGGTCACGCGGTTACTCCACCACGCATTGCTCGTGAGGTCACGCGGTTACTCCATCGCGCATTGCTCGTGAGGTCACGCGGTTACTCCACCGCGCATTGCTCGTTAGGTCACGTGGTTACTCCACCGCGCATAGCTCGTGAGGTCACGCGGTTACTCCACCGCGCATTGCTCGTGAGGTCACGCGGTTACTCCATCGCGCATAGATCGTGAGGTCACGCGTTTACTCCATCGCGCATAGCTCGTGAGGTCACGCGGTTACTCCATCGCGCATAGCTCGTGAGGTCACGCGGTTACTCCATCGCGCATAGCTCGTGAGGTCACGCGGTTACTCCACCGCGCATAGCTCGTGAGGTCACGCGGTTACTCCACCGCGCATAGCTCGTGAGGTCACGCGGTTACTCCACCGCGCATAGCTCGTGAGGTCACGCGGTTTCTCCACCGCGCATTGCTCGTGAGGTCACGCGGATACTCCACCGCGCATAGCTCGTGAGGTCACGCGGTTACTCCTCCGCGCATAGCTCGTGAGGTCACGCGGTTACGCCACCACGCATAGCTCGTGAGGTCACGCGGTTACTCCACCACGCATAGCTCGTGAGGTCACGCGGTTACTCCACCGCGCATTGCTCGTGAGGTCACGCGGTTACTCCACCGCGCATAGCTCGTGAGGTCTCGCGGTTACTCCACCGCGCATAGCTCGTGAGGTCACGCGGTTGCTCCACCGCGCATTGCTCGTGAGGTCACGCGGTTACTCCACCGCGCATTGCTCGTGAGGTCACGCGGTTACTCCACCGCGCATAGCTCGTGAGGTCACGCGGTTACTCCACCGCGCATAGCTCGTGAGGTCACGCGGTTACTCCACCGCGCATAGCTCGTGAGGTCACGCGGTTACTCCACCACGCATAGCTCGTGAGGTCACGCGGTTACTCCACCGCGCATAGCTCGTGAGGTCACGCGGTTACTCCACCGCGCATTGCTCGTGAGGTCACGCGGTTACTCCACCACGCATAGCTCGTGAGGTCACGCGGTTACTCCACCACGCATTGCTCGTGAGGTCACGCGGTTACTCCACCGCGCATAGCTCGTGAGGTCACCCGGTTACTCCACCACGCATAGCTAGTGAGGTCACGCGGTTACTCCACCGCGCATAGCTCGTGAGGACACGTGGTTACTCCATCGCGCATAGCTCGTGAGGTCACGCGGTTACTCCACCGCACATAGCTCGTGAGGTCACGCGGTTACTCCATCGCGCATTGCTCGTGAGGTCACGCGGTTACTCCACCGCGCATAGCTCGTGAGGTCACGCGGTTACTCCACCGCGCATAGCTCGTGAGGTCACGCGGTTACTCCACCGCGCATAGCTCTTGAGGTCACGCGGTTACTCCACCGCGCATAGCTCGTGAGGTCACGCGGTTACTCCATCGCGCATAGCTCGTGAGGTCACGCGGTTACTCCACCGCACATAGCTCGTGAGGTCACGCGGTTACTCGATCGCGCATTGCTCGTGAGGTCACGCGGTTACTCCACCGCGCATAGCTCGTGAGGTCACGCGGTTACTCCACCGGGCATAGCTCGTGAGGTCACGCTGTTACTCCACCGCGCATTGCTCGTGAGGTCACGCGGTTACTCCTTCGCGCATAGCTCGTGAGGTCACGCGGTTACTCCATCGCGCATTGCTCGTGAGGTCACGCGGTTGCTCCACCGCGCATTGCTCGTGAGGTCACGCGGTTACTCCACCACGCATAGCTCGTGAGGTCACGCGGTTACTCCATCGCGCATAGCTCGTGAGGTCACGCGGTTACTCCACCGCGCATAGCTCGTGAGGTCACGCGGTTACTCCACCACGCATAGCTCGTGAGGTCACGCGGTTACTCCACCACGCATAGCTCGTGAGGTCACGCGGTTACTCCACCGCGCATAGCTCGTGAGGTCACGCGGTTTCTCCACCACACATTGCTCGTGAGGTCACGCGGTTACTCCACCACGCATAGCTCGTGAGGTCACGCGGTTACTCCACCGGGCATAGCTCGTGAGGTCACGCGGTTTCTCCACCACACATTGCTCGTGAGGTCACGCGGTTACTCCACCACGCATAGCTCGTGAGGTCACGCGGTTACTCCACCGCGCATAGCTCGTGAGGTCACGCGGTTACTCCACCACGCATAGCTCGTGAGGTCACGCGGTTACTTCACCGCGCATAGCTCGTGAGGTCACGCGGTTTCTCCACCACACATTGCTCGTGAGGTCACGCGGTTACTCCACCACGCATAGCTCGTGAGGTCACGCGGTTACTCCACCGCGCATAGCTCGTGAGGTCACGCGGTTTCTCCACCACACATTGCTCGTGAGGTCACGCGGTTACTCCACCACGCATTGCTCGTTAGGTCACGCGGTTACTCCACCACGCATAGCTCGTGAGGTCACGCGGTTACTCCACCACGCATAGCTCGTGAGGTCACGCGGTTACTCCACAAGCATAGCTCGTGAGGTCACGCGGTTACTCCACCGCGCATAGCTCGTGAGGTCACGCGGGTTTCTCCACCACACATTGCTCGTGAGGTCACGCGGTTACTCCACCACGCATTGCTCGTTAGGTCACGCGGTTACTCCACCACGCATAGCTCGTGAGGTCACGCGGTTACTCCACCGCGCATAGCTCTTGAGGTCACGCGGTTACTCCACCGCGCATTGCTCGTGAGGTCACGCGGTTACTCCCCACCACGCATAGCTCGTGAGGTCACGCGGTTACTCCGCGCATAGCTCGTGAGGTCACGCGGTTACTCCACCGAGCATAGCTCGTGAGGTCACGCGGTTACTCCACCGCATATAGCTCGTGAGGACACGCGGTTACTCCACCAGGCATAGCTCGTGAGGTCACGCGGTTACTCCATCGCGCATAGCTCGTGAGGTCACGCGGTTTATCCACCACGCATAGCTCGTGAGGTCACGCGGTTACTCCATCGCGCATAGCTCGTGAGGTCACGCGGTTACTCCATCGCGCATAGCTCGTGAGGTCACCCGGTTACTCCACCGCGCATAGCTCGTGAGGTCACGAGGTTACTCCACCACGCATAGCTCGTGAGGTCACGCGGTTATTCCACCGCGCATAGCTCGTGAGTTCACCCGGTTACTCCACCACGCATAGCTCGTGAGGTCACCCGGTTACTCCACCGCGCATAGCTCGTGAGGTCACGCGGTTACTCCACTACGCATAGCTCGTGAGGTCACGCGGTTACTCCACCACGCATAGCTCGTGAGGTCACGCGGTTACTCCACCGGGCATTGCTCGTGAGGTCACGCGGTTACTCCACCGCGCATAGCTCGTGAGGTCTCGCGGTTACTCCACCGCGCATAGCTCGTGAGGTCACGCGGTTGCTCCACCGCGCATTGCTCGTGAGGTCACGCGGTTACTCCACCGCGCATTGCTCGTGAGGTCACGCGGTTACTCCACCGCGCATAGCTCGTGAGGTCACGCGGTTACTCCACCGCGCATAGCTCGTGAGGTCACGCGGTTACTCCACCACGCATTGCTCGTGAGGTCACGCGGTTACTCCACCACGCATTGCTCGGGAGGTCACGCGGTTACTCCACCGCGCATAGCTCGTGAGGTCACGCGGTTACTCCACCACGCATTGCTCGTGAGGTCACGCAGTTACTCCATCGCGCATAGCTCGTGAGGTCACGCGGTTACTCCACCGCGCATAGCTCGTGAGGTCACGCGGTTACTCCACCACGCATTGCTCGTGAGGTCACGCGGTTACTCCACCACGCATAGCTCGTGAGGTCACGCGGTTACTCCACCACGCATAGCTCGTGAGGACACGCGGTTACTCCACCGCGCATAGCTCGTGAGGTCACGCGGTTACTCCACCAGGCATTGCTCGTGAGGTCACGCGGTTACTCCTCCGCGCATAGCTAGTGAGGTCACGCGGTTACTCCATCACGCATAGCTCGTGAGGTCACGCGGTTACTCCACCGCGCATAGCTCGTGAGGTCACGCGGTTACTCCATCGCGCATTGCTCGTGAGGTCACGCGGTTACTCCACCGCGCATTGCTCGTTAGGTCATGTGGTTACTCCACCGCGCATAGCTCGTGAGGTCACGCGGTTACTCCACCGCGCATTGCTCGTGAGGTCACGCGGTTACTCCATCGCGCATAGATCGTGAGGTCACGCGTTTACTCCATCGCGCATAGCTCGTGAGGTCACGCGGTTACTCCATCGCGCATAGCTCGTGAGGTCACGCGGTTACTCCATCGCGCATAGCTCGTGAGGTCACGCGGTTACTCCACCGCGCATAGCTCGTGAGGTCACGCGGTTACTCCACCGCGCATAGCTCGTGAGGTCACGCGGTTACTCCATCACGCATAGCTCGTGAGGTCACGCGGTTACTCCACCGCGCATAGCTCGTGAGGTCACGCGGTTACTCCACCGCGCATAGCTCGTGAGGTCACGCGGTTACTCCACCGCGCATTGCTCGTGAGGTCACGCGGATACTCCACCGCGCATAGCTCGTGAGGTCACGCGGTTACTCCTCCGCGCATAGCTCGTGAGGTCACGTGGTTACTCCACCACGCATAGCTCGTGAGGTCACGCGGTTACTCCACCATGCATAGCTCGTGAGGTCACGCGGTTACTCCACCGCGCATTGCTCGTGAGGTCACGCGGTTACTCCACCGCGCATAGCTCGTGAGGTCTCGCGGTTACTCCACCGCGCATAGCTCGTGAGGTCACGCGGTTGCTCCACCGTGCATTGCTCGTGAGGTCACGCGGTTACTCCACCGCGCATTGCTCGTGAGGTCACGCGGTTACTCCACCGCGAAGAGCTCGTGAGGTCACGCGGTTACTCCACCGCGCATAGCTCGTGAGGTCACGCGGTTACTCCACCGCGCATAGCTCGTGAGGTCACGCGGTTACTCCACCACGCATAGCTCGTGAGGTCACGCGGTTACTCCACCGCGCATAGCTCGTGAGGTCACGCGGTTACTCCACCGCGCATTGCTCGTGAGGTCACGCGGTTACTCCACCACGCATAGCTCGTGAGGTCACGCGGTTACTCCACCACGCATTGCTCGTGAGGTCACGCGGTTACTCCACCGCGCATAGCTCGTGAGGTCACCCGGTTACTCCACCGCGCATAGCTCGTGAGGTCACGCGGTTACTCCACCACGCATAGCTCGTGAGGTCACGCGGTTACTCCACCACGCATAGCTCGTGAGGTCACGCGGTTACTCCACCACGCATAGCTCGTGAGGTCACGCGGTTACTCCACCGCGCATTGCTCGTGAGGTCACGCGGTTACTCCATCGCGCATAGCTAGTGAGGTCACGCGGTTACTCCACCGCGCATAGCTCGTGAGGTCACGTGGTTACTCCATCGCGCATAGCTCGTGAGGTCACGCGGTTACTCCACCACGCATAGCTCGTGAGGTCACGCGGTTACTCCACCGCGCATTGCTCGTGAGGTCACGCGGTTACTCCACCGCGCATAGCTCGTGAGGTCTCGCGGTTACTCCACCGCGCATAGCTCGTGAGGTCACGCGGTTGCTCCACCGCGCATTGCTCGTGAGGTCACGCGGTTACTCCACCGCGCATTGCTCGTGAGGTCACGCGGTTACTCCACCGCGCATAGCTCGTGAGGTCACGCGGTTACTCCACCGCGCATAGCTCGTGAGGTCACGCGGTTACTCCACCACGCATTGCTCGTGAGGTCACGCGGTTACTCCACCACGCATTGCTCGGGAGGTCACGAGGTTACTCCACCGCGCATAGCTCGTGAGGTCACGCGGTTACTCCACCACGCATTGCTCGTGAGGTCACGCGGTTACTCCATCGCGCATAGCTCGTGAGGTCACGCGGTTACTCCACCGCGCATAGCTCGTGAGGTCACGCGGTTACTCCACCACGCATTGCTCGTGAGGTCACGCGGTTACTCCACCGCGCATAGCTCGTGAGGTCACCCGGTTACTCCACCACGCATAGCTCGTGAGGTCACGCGGTAACTCCACCGCGCATTGCTCGTGAGGTCACGCGGTTACTCCATCGCGCATAGCTAGTGAGGTCACGCGGTTACTCCACCGCGCATAGCTCGTGAGGACACGTGGTTACTCCATCGCGCATAGCTCGTGAGGTCACGCGGTTACTCCACCGCACATAGCTCGTGAGGTCACGCGGTTACTCCATCGCGCATTGCTCGTGAGGTCACGCGGTTACTCCACCGCGCATAGCTCGTGAGGTCACGCGGTTACTCCACCGCGCATAGCTCGTGAGGTCACGCGGTTACTCCACCGCGCATAGCTCTTGAGGTCACGCGGTTACTCCACCGCGCATAGCTCGTGAGGTCACGCGGTTACTCCATCGCGCATAGCTCGTGAGGTCACGCGGTTACTCCACCGCACATAGCTCGTGAGGTCACGCGGTTACTCGATCGCGCATTGCTCGTGAGGTCACGCGGTTACTCCACCGCGCATAGCTCGTGAGGTCACGCGGTTACTCCACCGGGCATAGCTCGTGAGGTCACGCTGTTACTCCACCGCGCATTGCTCGTGAGGTCACGCGGTTACTCCTTCGCGCATAGCTCGTGAGGTCACGCGGTTTACTCCATCGCGCATTGCTCGTGAGGTCACGCGGTTGCTCCACCGCGCATTGCTCGTGAGGTCACGCGGTTACTCCACCACGCATAGCTCGTGAGGTCACGCGGTTACTCCATCGCGCATAGCTCGTGAGGTCACGCGGTTACTCCACCGCGCATAGCTCGTGAGGTCACGCGGTTACTCCACCACGCATAGCTCGTGAGGTCACGCGGTTACTCCACCACGCATAGCTCGTGAGGTCACGCGGTTACTCCACCGCGCATAGCTCGTGAGGTCACGCGGTTTCTAAACCACACATTGCTCGTGAGGTCACGCGGTTACTCCACCACGCATAGCTCGTGAGGTCACGCGGTTACTCCACCGGGCATAGCTCGTGAGGTCACGCGGTTTCTCCACCACACATTGCTCGTGAGGTCACGCGGTTACTCCACCACGCATAGCTCGTGAGGTCACGCGGTTACTCCACCGCGCATAGCTCGTGAGGTCACGCGGTTACTCCACCACGCATAGCTCGTGAGGTCACGCGGTTACTTCACCGCGCATAGCTCGTGAGGTCACGCGGTTTCTCCACCACACATTGCTCGTGAGGTCACGCGGTTACTCCACCACGCATAGCTCGTGAGGTCACGCGGTTACTCCACCGCGCATAGCTCGTGAGGTCACGCGGTTTCTCCACCACACATTGCTCGTGAGGTCACGCGGTTACTCCACCACGCATTGCTCGTTAGGTCACGCGGTTACTCCACCACGCATAGCTCGTGAGGTCACGCGGTTACTCCACCACGCATAGCTCGTGAGGTCACGCGGTTACTCCACAAGCATAGCTCGTGAGGTCACGCGGTTACTCCACCGCGCATAGCTCGTGAGGTCACGCGGTTTCTCCACCACACATTGCTCGTGAGGTCACGCGGTTACTCCACCACGCATTGCTCGTTAGGTCACGCGGTTACTCCACCACGCATAGCTCGTGAGGTCACGCGGTTACTCCACCGCGCATAGCTCTTGAGGTCACGCGGTTACTCCACCGCGCATTGCTCGTGAGGTCACGCGGTTACTCCACCACGCATAGCTCGTGAGGTCACGCGGTTACTCCACCGCGCATAGCTCGTAAGGTCACGCGGTTACTCCACCGAGCATAGCTCGTGAGGTCACGCGGTTACTCCACCGCATATAGCTCGTGAGGACACGCGGTTACTCCACCAGGCATAGCTCGTGAGGTCACGCGGTTACTCCATCGCGCATAGCTCGTGAGGTCACGCGGTTTATCCACCACGCATAGCTCGTGAGGTCACGCGGTTACTCCATCGCGCATAGCTCGTGAGGTCACGCGGTTACTCCATCGCGCATAGCTCGTGAGGTCACCCGGTTACTCCACCGCGCATAGCTCGTGAGGTCACGAGGTTACTCCACCACGCATAGCTCGTGAGGTCACGCGGTTATTCCACCGCGCATAGCTCGTGAGTTCACCCGGTTACTCCACCACGCATAGCTCGTGAGGTCACCCCGGTTACTCCACCGCGCATAGCTCGTGAGGTCACGCGGTTACTCCACTACGCATAGCTCGTGAGGTCACGCGGTTACTCCACCACGCATAGCTCGTGAGGTCACGCGGTTACTCCACCGCGCATTGCTCGTGAGGTCACGCGGTTACTCCACCGCGCATAGCTCGTGAGGTCTCGCGGTTACTCCACCGCGCATAGCTCGTGAGGTCACGCGGTTGCTCCACCGCGCATTGCTCGTGAGGTCACGCGGTTACTCCACCGCGCATTGCTCGTGAGGTCACGCGGTTACTCCACCGCGCATAGCTCGTGAGGTCACGCGGTTACTCCACCGCGCATAGCTCGTGAGGTCACGCGGTTACTCCACCACGCATTGCTCGTGAGGTCACGCGGTTACTCCACCACGCATTGCTCGGGAGGTCACGCGGTTACTCCACCGCGCATAGCTCGTGAGGTCACGCGGTTACTCCACCACGCATTGCTCGTGAGGTCACGCGGTTACTCCATCGCGCATAGCTCGTGAGGTCACGCGGTTACTCCACCGCGCATAGCTCGTGAGGTCACGCGGTTACTCCACCACGCATTGCTCGTGAGGTCACGCGGTTACTCCACCACGCATAGCTCGTGAGGTCACGCGGTTACTCCACCACGCATAGCTCGTGAGGACACGCGGTTACTCCACCGCGCATAGCTCGTGAGGTCACGCGGTTACTCCACCAGGCATTGCTCGTGAGGTCACGCGGTTACTCCTCCGCGCATAGCTAGTGAGGTCACGCGGTTACTCCATCACGCATAGCTCGTGAGGTCACGCGGTTACTCCACCGCGCATAGCTCGTGAGGTCACGCGGTTACTCCATCGCGCATTGCTCGTGAGGTCACGCGGTTACTCCACCGCGCATTGCTCGTTAGGTCACGTGGTTACTCCACCGCGCATAGCTCGTGAGGTCACGCGGTTACTCCACCGCGCATTGCTCGTGAGGTCACGCGGTTACTCCATCGCGCATAGATCGTGAGGTCACGCGTTTACTCCATCGCGCATAGCTCGTGAGGTCACGCGGTTACTCCATCGCGCATAGCTCGTGAGGTCACGCGGTTACTCCATCGCGCATAGCTCGTGAGGTCACGCGGTTACTCCACCGCGCATAGCTCGTGAGGTCACGCGGTTACTCCACCGCGCATAGCTCGTGAGGTCACGCGGTTACTCCATCACGCATAGCTCGTGAGGTCACGCGGTTACTCCACCGCGCATAGCTCGTGAGGTCACGCGGTTACTCCACCGCGCATAGCTCGTGAGGTCACGCGGTTACTCCACCGCGCATTGCTCGTGAGGTCACGCGGATACTCCACCGCGCATAGCTCGTGAGGTCACGCGGTTACTCCTCCGCGCATAGCTCGTGAGGTCACGTGGTTACTCCACCACGCATAGCTCGTGAGGTCACGCGGTTACTCCACCATGCATAGCTCGTGAGGTCACGCGGTTACTCCACCGCGCATTGCTCGTGAGGTCACGCGGTTACTCCACCGCGCATAGCTCGTGAGGTCTCGCGGTTACTCCACCGCGCATAGCTCGTGAGGTCACGCGGTTGCTCCACCGTGCATTGCTCGTGAGGTCACGCGGTTACTCCACCGCGCATTGCTCGTGAGGTCACGCGGTTACTCCACCGCGAAGAGCTCGTGAGGTCACGCGGTTACTCCACCGCGCATAGCTCGTGAGGTCACGCGGTTACTCCACCGCGCATAGCTCGTGAGGTCACGCGGTTACTCCACCACGCATAGCTCGTGAGGTCACGCGGTTACTCCACCGCGCATAGCTCGTGAGGTCACGCGGTTACTCCACCGCGCATTGCTCGTGAGGTCACGCGGTTACTCCACCACGCATAGCTCGTGAGGTCACGCGGTTACTCCACCACGCATTGCTCGTGAGGTCACGCGGTTACTCCACCGCGCATAGCTCGTGAGGTCACCCGGTTACTCCACCGCGCATAGCTCGTGAGGTCACGCGGTTACTCCACCACGCATAGCTCGTGAGGTCACGCGGTTACTCCACCACGCATAGCTCGTGAGGTCACGCGGTTACTCCACCACGCATAGCTCGTGAGGTCACGCGGTTACTCCACCGCGCATTGCTCGTGAGGTCACGCGGTTACTCCATCGCGCATAGCTAGTGAGGTCACGCGGTTACTCCACCGCGCATAGCTCGTGAGGTCACGTGGTTACTCCATCGCGCATAGCTCGTGAGGTCACGCGGTTACTCCACCACGCATAGCTCGTGAGGTCACGCGGTTACTCCACCGCGCATTGCTCGTGAGGTCACGCGGTTACTCCACCGCGCATAGCTCGTGAGGTCTCGCGGTTACTCCACCGCGCATAGCTCGTGAGGTCACGCGGTTGCTCCACCGCGCATTGCTCGTGAGGTCACGCGGTTACTCCACCGCGCATTGCTCGTGAGGTCACGCGGTTACTCCACCGCGCATAGCTCGTGAGGTCACGCGGTTACTCCACCGCGCATAGCTCGTGAGGTCACGCGGTTACTCCACCACGCATTGCTCGTGAGGTCACGCGGTTACTCCACCACGCATTGCTCGGGAGGTCACGAGGTTACTCCACCGCGCATAGCTCGTGAGGTCACGCGGTTACTCCACCACGCATTGCTCGTGAGGTCACGCGGTTACTCCATCGCGCATAGCTCGTGAGGTCACGCGGTTACTCCACCGCGCATAGCTCGTGAGGTCACGCGGTTACTCCACCACGCATTGCTCGTGAGGTCACGCGGTTACTCCACCACGCATAGCTCGTGAGGTCACGCGGTTACTCCACCACGCATAGCTCGTGAGGTCACGCGGTTACTCCACCGCGCATAGCTCGTGAGGTCACGCGGTTACTCCACCAGGCATTGCTCGTGAGGTCACGCGGTTACTCCTCCGCGCATAGCTAGTGAGGTCACGCGGTTACTCCATCACGCATAGCTCGTGAGGTCACGCGGTTACTCCACCGCGCATAGCTCGTGAGGTCACGCAGTTACTCCATCGCGCATTGCTCGTGAGGTCACGCGGTTACTCCACCGCGCATTGCTCGTTAGGTCACGTGGTTACTCCACCGCGCATAGCTCGTGAGGTCACGCGGTTACTCCACCGCGCATTGCTCGTGAGGTCACGCGGTTACTCCATCGCGCATAGATCGTGAGGTCACGCGTTTACTCCATCGCGCATAGCTCGTGAGGTCACGCGGTTACTCCATCGCGCATAGCTCGTGAGGTCACGCGGTTACTCCATCGCGCATAGCTCGTGAGGTCACGCGGTTACTCCACCGCGCATAGCTCGTGAGGTCACGCGGTTACTCCACCGCGCATAGCTCGTGAGGTCACGCGGTTACTCCATCACGCATAGCTCGGGAGGTCACGCGGTTACTCCACCGCGCATAGCTCGTGAGGTCACGCGGTTACTCCACCGCGCATAGCTCGTGAGGTCACGCGGTTACTCCACCGCGCATTGCTCGTGAGGTCACGCGGATACTCCACCGCGCATAGCTCGTGAGGTCACGCGGTTACTCCTCCGCGCATAGCTCGTGAGGTCACGCGGTTACTCCACCACGCATAGCTCGTGAGGTCACGCGGTTACTCCACCACGCATAGCTCGTGAGGTCACGCGGTTACTCCACCGCGCATTGCTCGTGAGGTCACGCGGTTACTCCACCGCGCATAGCTCGTGAGGTCTCGCGGTTACTCCACCGCGCATAGCTCGTGAGGTCACGCGGTTGCTCCACCGCGCATTGCTCGTGAGGTCACGCGGTTACTCCACCGCGCATTGCTCGTGAGGTCACGCGGTTACTCCACCGCGAAGAGCTCGTGAGGTCACGCGGTTACTCCACCGCGCATAGCTCGTGAGGTCACGCGGTTACTCCACCGCGCATAGCTCGTGAGGTCACGCGGTTACTCCACCACGCATAGCTCGTGAGGTCACGCGGTTACTCCACCGCGCATAGCTCGTGAGGTCACGCGGTTACTCCACCGCGCATTGCTCGTGAGGTCACGCGGTTACTCCACCACGCATAGCTCGTGAGGTCACGCGGTTACTCCACCACGCATTGCTCGTGAGGTCACGCGGTTACTCCACCGCGCATAGCTCGTGAGGTCACCCGGTTACTCCACCGCGCATAGCTCGTGAGGTCACGCAGTTACTCCACCACGCATAGCTCGTGAGGTCACGCGGTTACTCCACCACGCATAGCTCGTGAGGTCACGCGGTTACTCCACCACGCATAGCTCGTGAGGTCACGCGGTTACTCCACCGCGCATTGCTCGTGAGGTCACGCGGTTACTCCATCGCGCATAGCTAGTGAGGTCACGCGGTTACTCCACCGCGCATAGCTCGTGAGGTCACGTGGTTACTCCATCGCGCATAGCTCGTGAGGTCACGCGGTAACTCCACCGCACATAGCTCGTGAGGTCACGCGGTTACTCCATCGCGCATTGCTCGTGAGGTCACGCGGTTACTCCACCGCGCATAGCTCGTGAGGTCACGCGGTTACTCCACCGCGCATAGCTCGTGAGGTCACGCGGTTACTCCACCGCGCATAGCTCTTGAGGTCACGCGGTTACTCCACCGCGCATAGCTCGTGAGGTCACGCGGTAACTCCATCGCGCATAGCTCGTGAGGTCACGCGGTTACTCCACCGCACATAGCTCGTGAGGTCACGCGGTTACTCCATCGCGCATTGCTCGTGAGGTCACGCGGTTACTCCACCGCGCATAGCTCGTGAGGTCACGCGGTTACTCCACCGGAAATAGCTCGTGAGGTCACGCTGTTACTCCACCGCGCATTGCTCGTGAGGTTACGCGGTTACTCCACCGCGCATAGCTCGTGAGGTCACGCGGTTACTCCACCACGCATAGCTCGTGAGGTCACGCGGTTACTCCTTCGCGCATAGCTCGTGAGGTCACGCGGTTACTCCATCGCGCATTGCTCGTGAGGTCACGCGGTTGCTCCACCGCGCATTGCTCGTGAGGTCACGCGGTTACTCCACCACGCATAGCTCGTGAGGTCACGCGGTTACTCCATCGCGCATAGCTCGTGAGGTCACGCGGTTACTCCACCGCGCATAGCTCGTGAGGTCACGCGGTTACTCCACCACGCATAGCTCGTGAGGTCACGCGGTTACTCCACCACGCATAGCTCGTGAGGTCACGCGGTTACTCCACCGCGCATAGCTCGTGAGGTCACGCGGTTTCTCCACCACACATTGCTCGTGAGGTCACGCGGTTACTCCACCACGCATAGCTCGTGAGGTCACGCGGTTACTCCATCGCGCATAGCTCGTGAGGTCACGCGGTTTCTCCACCACACATTGCTCGTGAGGTCACGCGGTTACTCCACCACGCATAGCTCGTGAGGTCACGCGGTTACTCCACCGCGCATAGCTCGTGAGGTCACGCGGTTACTCCACCACGCATAGCTCGTGAGGTCACGCGGTTACTCCACCGCGCATAGCTCGTGAGGTCACGCGGTTACTCCACCAGGCATTGCTCGTGAGGTCACGCGGTTACTCCTCCGCGCATAGCTAGTGAGGTCACGCGGTTACTCCATCACGCATAGCTCGTGAGGTCACGCGGTTACTCCACCGCGCATAGCTCGTGAGGTCACGCGGTTACTCCATCGCGCATTGCTCGTGAGGTCACGCGGTTACTCCACCGCGCATTGCTCGTTAGGTCACGTGGTTACTCCACCGCGCATAGCTCGTGAGGTCACGCGGTTACTCCACCGCGCATTGCTCGTGAGGTCACGCGGTTACTCCATCGCGCATAGATCGTGAGGTCACGCGTTTACTCCATCGCGCATAGCTCGTGAGGTCACGCGGTTACTCCATCGCGCATAGCTCGTGAGGTCACGCGGTTACTCCATCGCGCATAGCTCGTGAGGTCACGCGGTTACTCCACCGCGCATAGCTCGTGAGGTCACGCGGTTACTCCACCGCGCATAGCTCGTGAGGTCACGCGGTTACTCCATCACGCATAGCTCGTGAGGTCACGCGGTTACTCCACCGCGCATAGCTCGTGAGGTCACGCGGTTACTCCACCGCGCATAGCTCGTGAGGTCACGCGGTTACTCCACCGCGCATTGCTCGTGAGGTCACGCGGATACTCCACCGCGCATAGCTCGTGAGGTCACGCGGTTACTCCTCCGCGCATAGCTCGTGAGGTCACGCGGTTACTCCACCACGCATAGCTCGTGAGGTCACGCGGTTACTCCACCACGCATAGCTCGTGAGGTCACGCGGTTACTCCACCGCGCATTGCTCGTGAGGTCACGCGGTTACTCCACCGCGCATAGCTCGTGAGGTCTCGCGGTTACTCCACCGCGCATAGCTCGTGAGGTCACGCGGTTGCTCCACCGTGCATTGCTCGTGAGGTCACGCGGTTACTCCACCGCGCATTGCTCGTGAGGTCACGCGGTTACTCCACCGCGAAGAGCTCGTGAGGTCACGCGGTTACTCCACCGCGCATAGCTCGTGAGGTCACGCGGTTACTCCACCACGCATAGCTCGTGAGGTCACGCGGTTACTCCACCGCGCATAGCTCGTGAGGTCACGCGGTTACTCCACCGCGCATTGCTCGTGAGGTCACGCGGTTACTCCACCACGCATAGCTCGTGAGGTCACGCGGTTACTCCACCACGCATTGCTCGTGAGGTCACGCGGTTACTCCCCCGCTCATAGCTCGTGAGGTCACCCGGTTACTCCACCGCGCATAGCTCGTGAGGTCACGCGGTTACTCCACCACGCATAGCTCGTGAGGTCACGCGGTTACTCCACCACGCATAGCTCGTGAGGTCACGCGGTTACTCCACCACGCATAGCTCGTGAGGTCACGCGGTTACTCCACCGCGCATTGCTCGTGAGGTCACGCGGTTACTCCATCGCGCATAGCTAGTGAGGTCACGCGGTTACTCCACCGCGCATAGCTCGTGAGGTCACGTGGTTACTCCATCGCGCATAGCTCGTGAGGTCACGCGGTTACTCCACCACGCATAGCTCGTGAGGTCACGCGGTTACTCCACCGCGCATTGCTCGTGAGGTCACGCGGTTACTCCACCGCGCATAGCTCGTGAGGTCTCGCGGTTACTCCACCGCGCATAGCTCGTGAGGTCACGCGGTTGCTCCACCGCGCATTGCTCGTGAGGTCACGCGGTTACTCCACCGCGCATTGCTCGTGAGGTCACGCGATTACTCCACCGCGCATAGCTCGTGAGGTCACGCGGTTACTCCACCGCGCATAGCTCGTGAGGTCACGCGGTTACTCCACCACGCATTGCTCGTGAGGTCACGCTCTTACTCCACCACGCATTGCTCGGGAGGTCACGCGGTTACTCCACCGCGCATAGCTCGTGAGGTCACGCGGTTACTCCACCACGCATTGCTCGTGAGGTCACGCGGTTACTCCATCGCGCATAGCTCGTGAGGTCACGCGGTTACTCCACCACGCATAGCTCGTGAGGTCACGCGGTTACTCCACCACGCATTGCTCGTGAGGTCACGCGGTTACTCCACCACGCATAGCTCGTGAGGTCACGCGGTTACTCCACCACGCATAGCTCGTGAGGTCACGCGGTTACTCCACCGCGCATAGCTCGTGAGGTCACGCGGTTACTCCACCAGGCATTGCTCGTGAGGTCACGCGGTTACTCCTCCGCGCATAGCTAGTGAGGTCACGCGGTTACTCCATCACGCATAGCTCGTGAGGTCACGCGGTTACTCCACCGCGCATAGCTCGTGAGGTCACGCGGTTACTCCATCGCGCATTGCTCGTGAGGTCACGCGGTTACTCCACCGCGCATTGCTCGTTAGGTCACGTGGTTACTCCACCGCGCATAGCTCGTGAGGTCACGCGGTTACTCCACCGCGCATTGCTCGTGAGGTCACGCGGTTACTCCATCGCGCATAGATCGTGAGGTCACGCGTTTACTCCATCGCGCATAGCTCGTGAGGTCACGCGGTTACTCCATCGCGCATAGCTCGTGAGGTCACGCGGTTACTCCATCGCGCATAGCTCGTGAGGTCACGCGGTTACTCCACCGCGCATAGATCGTGAGGTCACGCGGTTACTCCACCGCGCATAGCTCGTGAGGTCACGCGGTTACTCCATCACGCATAGCTCGTGAGGTCACGCGGTTACTCCACCGCGCATAGCTCGTGAGGTCACGCGGTTACTCCACCGCGCATAGCTCGTGAGGTCACGCGGTTACTCCACCGCGCATTGCTCGTGAGGTCACGCGGATACTCCACCGCGCATAGCTCGTGAGGTCACGCGGTTACTCCTCCGCGCATAGCTCGTGAGGTCACGCGGTTACTCCACCACGCATAGCTCGTGAGGTCACGCGGTTACTCCACCACGCATAGCTCGTGAGGTCACGCGGTTACTCCACCGCGCATTGCTCGTGAGGTCACGCGGTTACTCCACCGCGCATAGCTCGTGAGGTCTCGCGGTTACTCCACCGCGCATAGCTCGTGAGGTCACGCGGTTGCTCCACCGCGCATTGCTCGTGAGGTCACGCGGTTACTCCACCGCGCATTGCTCGTGAGGTCACGCGGTTACTCCACCGCGAAGAGCTCGTGAGGTCACGCGGTTACTCCACCGCGCATAGCTCGTGAGGTCACGCGGTTACTCCACCGCGCATAGCTCGTGAGGTCACGCGGTTACTCCACCACGCATAGCTCGTGAGGTCACGCGGTTACTCCACCGCGCATAGCTCGTGAGGTCACGCGGTTACTCCAGCGCGCATTGCTCGTGAGGTCACGCGGTTACTCCACCACGCATAGCTCGTGAGGTCACGCGGTTACTCCACCACGCATTGCTCGTGAGGTCACGCGGTTACTCCACCGCGCATAGCTCGTGAGGTCACCCGGTTACTCCACCGCGCATAGCTCGTGAGGTCACGCGGTTACTCCACCACGCATAGCTCGTGAGGTCACGCGGTTACTCCACCACGCATAGCTCGTGAGGTCACGCGGTTACTCCACCACGCATAGCTCGTGAGGTCACGCGGTTACTCCACCGCGCATTGCTCGTGAGGTCACGCGGTTACTCCATCGCGCATAGCTAGTGAGGTCACGCGGTTACTCCACCGCGCATAGCTCGTGAGGTCACGTGGTTACTCCATCGCGCATAGCTCGTGAGGTCACGCGGTTACTCCACCGCGCATAGCTCGTGAGGTCACGCGGTTACTCCACCGCGCATAGCTCGTGAGGTCACGCGGTTACTCCACCGCGCATAGCTCTTGAGGTCACGCGGTTACTCCACCGCGCATAGCTCGTGAGGTCACGCGGTAACTCCATCGCGCATAGCTCGTGAGGTCACGCGGTTACTCCACCGCACATAGCTCGTGAGGTCACGCGGTTACTCCATCGCGCATTGCTCGTGAGGTCACGCGGTTACTCCACCGCGCATAGCTCGTGAGGTCACGCGGTTACTCCACCGGAAATAGCTCGTGAGGTCACGCTGTTACTCCACCGCGCATTGCTCGTGAGGTTACGCGGTTACTCCACCGCGCATAGCTCGTGAGGTCACGCGGTTACTCCACCACGCATAGCTCGTGAGGTCACGCGGTTACTCCTTCGCGCATAGCTCGTGAGGTCACGCGGTTACTCCATCGCGCATTGCTCGTGAGGTCACGCGGTTGCTCCACCGCGCATTGCTCGTGAGGTCACGCGGTTACTCCACCACGCATAGCTCGTGAGGTCACGCGGTTACTCCATCGCGCATAGCTCGTGAGGTCACGCGGTTACTCCACCGCGCATAGCTCGTGAGGTCACGCGGTTACTCCACCACGCATAGCTCGTGAGGTCACGCGGTTACTCCACCACGCATAGCTCGTGAGGTCACGCGGTTACTCCACCGCGCATAGCTCGTGAGGTCACGCGGTTTCTCCACCACACATTGCTCGTGAGGTCACGCGGTTACTCCACCACGCATAGCTCGTGAGGTCACGCGGTTACTCCACCGCGCATAGCTCGTGAGGTCACGCGGTTTCTCCACCACACATTGCTCGTGAGGTCACGCGGTTACTCCACCACGCATAGCTCGTGAGGTCACGCGGTTACTCCACCGCGCATAGCTCGTGAGGTCACGCGGTTACTCCACCACGCATAGCTCGTGAGGTCACGCGGTTACTCCACCGCGCATAGCTCGTGAGGTCACGCGGTTTCTCCACCACACATTTCTCGTGAGGTCACGCGGTAACTCCACCACGCATAGCTCGTGAGGTCACGCGGTTACTCCACCGCGCGTAGCTCGTGAGGTCACGCGGTTTCTCCACCACACATTGCTCGTGAGGTCACGCGGTTACTCCACCACGCATTGCTCGTTAGGTCACGCGGTTACTCCACCACGCATAGCTCGTGAGGTCACGCGGTTACTCCACCACGCATAGCTCGTGAGGTCACGCGGTTACTCCACCACGCATAGCTCGTGAGGTCACGCGGTTACTCCACCGCGCATAGCTCGTGAGGTCACGCGGTTTCTCCACCACACATTGCTCGTGAGGTCACGCGGTTACTCCACCACGCATTGCTCGTTAGGTCACGCGGTTACTCCACCACGCATAGCTCGTGAGGTCACGCGGTTACTCCACCGCGGATAGGTCTTGAGGTCACGCGGTTACTCCACCGCGCATTGCTCGTGAGGTCACGCGGTTACTCCACCACGCATAGCTCGTGAGGTCACGCGGTTACTCCACCGCGCATAGCTCGTGAGGTCACGCGGTTACTCCACCGCGCATAGCTCGTGAGGTCACGCGGTTACTCCACCGCATATAGCTCGTGAGGACACGCGGTTACTCCACCAGGCATAGCTCGTGAGGTCACGCGGTTACTCCATCGCGCATAGCTCGTGAGGTCACGCGGTTTATCCACCACGCATAGCTCGTGAGGTCACGCGGTTACTCCATCGCGCATAGCTCGTGAGGTCACGCGGTTACTCCATCGCGCATAGCTCGTGAGGTCACCCGGTTACTCCACCGCGCATAGCTCGTGAGGTCACGAGGTTACTACACCACGCATAGCTCGTGAGGTCACGTGTTTACTCCACCACGCATAGCTCGTGAGGTCACGCGGTTACTCCATCGCGCATAGCTCGTGAGGTCACCCGGTTACTCCACCGCGCATAGCTCGTGAGGTCACGCGGTTTCTCCACCACACATTGCTCGTGAAGTCACGCGGTTACTCCACCACGCATTGCTCGTTAGGTCACGCGGTTACTCCATCGCGCATAGCTCGTGAGGTCACCCGGTTACTCCACCGCGCATAGCTCGTGAGGTCACGAGGTTACTCCACCACGCATAGCTCGTGAGGTCACGCGGTTACTCCACTACGCATAGCTCGTGAGGTCACGCGGTTACTCCACCACGCATAGCTCGTGAGGTCACGCGGTTACTCCACCGCGCATTGCTCGTGAGGTCACGCGGTTACTCCACCGCGCATAGCTCGTGAGGTCTCGCGGTTACTCCACCGCGCATAGCTCGTGAGGACACGCGGTTGCTCCACCGCGCATTGCTCGTGAGGTCACGCGGTTACTCCACCGCGCATTGCTCGTGAGGTCACGCGGTTACTCCACCGCGCATAGCTCGTGAGGTCACGCGGTTACTCCACCGCGCATAGCTCGTGAGCTCACGCGGTTACTCCACCGCGCATAGCTCGTGAGGTCACGCGGTTACTCCACCACCCATAGCTCGTGAGGTCACGCGGTTACTCCACCGCGCATAGCTCGTGAGGTCACGCGGTTACTCCGCCGCGCATTGCTCGTGAGGTCACGCGGTTACTCCACCACGCATAGCTCGTGAGGTCACGCGGTTACTCCACCACGCATTGCTCGTGAGGTCACGCGGTTACTCCACCGCGCATAGCTCGTGAGGTCACCCGGTTACTCCACCGCGCATAGCTCGTGAGGTCACGCGGTTACTCCACCACGCATAGCTCGTGAGGTCACGCGGTTACTCCACCACGCATAGCTCGTGAGGTCACGCGGTTACTCCACCACGCATAACTCGTGAGGTCACGCGGTTACTCCACCGCGCATTGCTCGTGAGGTCACGCGGTTACTCCATCGCGCATAGCTAGTGAGGTCACGCGGTTACTCCACCGCGCATAGCTCGTGAGGTCACGTGGTTACTCCATCGCGCATAGCTCGTGAGGTCACGCGGTTACTCCACCGCACATAGCTCGTGAGGTCACGCGGTTACTCCATCGCGCATTGCTCGTGAGGTCACGCGGTTACTCCACCGCGCATAGCTCGTGAGGTCACGCGGTTACTCCACCGCGCATAGCTCGTGAGGTCACGCGGTTACTCCAACGCGCATAGCTCTTGAGGTCACGCGGTTACTCCACCGCGCATAGCTCGTGAGGTCACGCGGTTACTCCATCGCGCATAGCTCGTGAGGTCACGCGGTTACTCCACCGCACATAGCTCGTGAGGTCACGCGGTTACTCCATCGCGCATTGCTCGTGAGGTCACGCGGTTACTCCACCGCGCATAGCTCGTGAGGTCACGCGGTTACTCCACCGGGCATAGCTCGTGAGGTCACGCTGTTACTCCACCGCGCATTGCTCGTGAGGTCACGCGGTTACTCCACCGCGCATAGCTCGTGAGGTCACGCGGTTACTCCACCACGCATAGCTCGTGAGGTCACGCGGTTACTCCTTCGCGCATAGCTCGTGAGGTCACGCGGTTACTCCATCGCGCATTGCTCGTGAGGTCACGCGGTTGCTCCACCGCGCATTGCTCGTGAGGTAACGCGGTTACTCCACCACGCATAGCTCGTGAGGTCACGCGGTTACTCCATCGCGCATAGCTCGTGAGGTCACGCGGTTACTCCACCGCGCATAGCTCGTGAGGTCACGCGGTTACTCCACCACGCATAGCTCGTGAGGTCACGCGGTTACTCCACCACGCATAGCTCGTGAGGTCACGCGGTTACTCCACCGCGCATAGCTCGTGAGGTCACGCGGTTACTCCAGCGCGCATAGCTCGTGAGGCCACGCGGTTACTCCACCACGCATAGCTCGTGAGGTCACGCGGTTACTCCACCGCGCATAGCTCGTGAGGTCACGCGGTTTCTCCACCACACATTGCTCGTGAGGTCACGCGGTTACTCCACCACGCATAGCTCGTGAGGTCACGCGGTTACTCCACCGCGCATAGCTCGTGAGGTCACGCGGTTTCTCCACCACACATTGCTCGTGAGGTCACGCGGTTACTCCACCACGCATTGCTCGTTAGGTCACGCGGTTACTCCACCACGCATAGCTCGTGAGGTCACGCGGTTACTCCACCACGCATAGCTCGTGAGATCACGCGGTTACTCCACCACGCATAGCTCGTGAGGTCACGCGGTTACTCCACCGCGCATAGCTCGTGAGGTCACGCGGTTTCTCCACCACACATTGCTCGTGAGGTCACGCGGTTACTCCACCACGCATTGCTCGTTAGGTCACGCGGTTACTCCACCACGCATAGCTCGTGAGGTCCCGCGGTTACTCCACCGCGCATAGCTCTTGAGGTCACGCGGTTACTCCACCGCGCATTGCTCGTGAGGTCACGCGGTTACTCCACCACGCATAGATCGTGAGGTCACGCGGTTACTCCACCGCGCATAGCTCGTGAGGTCACGCGGTTACTCCACCGCGCATAGCTCGTGAGGTCACGCGGTTACTCCACCGCATATAGCTCGTGAGGACACGCGGTTACTCCACCAGGCATAGCTCGTGAGGTCACGCGGTTACTCCATCGCGCATAGCTCGTGAGGTCACGCGGTTTATCCACCACGCATAGCTCGTGAGGTCACGCGGTTACTCCATCGCGCATAGCTCGTGAGGTCACGCGGTTACTCCATCGCGCATAGCTCGTGAGGTCACCCGGTTACTCCACCGCGCATAGCTCGTGAGGTCACGAGGTTACTCCACCACGCATAGCTCGTGAGGTCACGCGGTTATTCCACCGCGCATAGCTCGTGAGTTCACCCGGTTACTCCACCACGCATAGCTCGTGAGGTCACCCGGTTACTCCACCGCGCATAGCTCGTGAGGTCACGGTTACTCCACTACGCATAGCTCGTGAGGTCACGCGGTTACTTCACCACGCATAGCTCGTGAGGTCACGCGGTTACTCCACCACGCATAGCTCGTGAGGTCACGCGGTTACTCCACCACGCATTGCTCGTGAGGTCACGCGGTTACTCCACCACGCATAGCTCGTGAGGTCACGCGGTTACTCCATCGCGCATAGCTCGTGAGGTCACGCGGTTACTCCACCACGCATTGCTCGTGAGGTCACGCGGTTACTCCACCACGCATTGCTCGTGAGGTCACGCGGTTACTCCACCGCGCATAGCTCGTGAGGTCACGCGGTTACTCCACCGCGCATAGCTCGTGAGGTCACGCGGTTACTCCACCGCGCATAGCTCGTGAGGTCACGCGGTTACTCCACCGCGCATAGCTCGTGAGGTCACGCGGTTACTCCATCACGCATTGCTCGTGAGGTCACGCGGTTACTCCACAACGCATTGCTCGTGAGGTCACGCGGTTACTCCACCGCACATAGCTCGTGAGGTCACGCGGTTTCTCCACCGCTCATTGCTCGTGAGGTCACCCGGTTACTCCACCGCGCATTGCTCGTGAGGTCACGCGGTTACTCCATCGCGCATTGCTCGTGAGGTCACGCGGTTACTCCACCACACATTGCTCGTGAGGTCACGCGGTTACTCCACCGCGCATAGCTCGTGAGGTCACGCGGTTACTCCATCACGCATTGCTCGTGAGGTCACGCGGTTACTCCATAACGCATTGATCGTGAGGTCACGCGGTTACTCCACCGCGCATAGCTCGTGAGATCACGCGGTTACTCCTCCGCGCATAGCTCATGAGGTCACGCGGTTACTCCACCACGCATAGCTCGTGAGGTCACGCGGTTACTCCACCGCGCATAGCTCGTAAGGTCACGCGGTTACTCCACCACGCATAGCTCGTGAGGTCACGCGGTTACTCCACCAGCATAGCTCGTGAGATCACGCGGTTACTCCACCGCGCATAGCTCGTGAGGTCACGCGGTTACTCCACCACGCATTGCTCGTTAGGTCACGCGGTTACTCCACCACGCTTTGTTCGTGAGGTCACTTGGTTACTCCATCGCGCATAGCTCGTGAGGTCACGCGGTTACTCCACCGCGCATAGCTCGTGAGGTCACGCGGTTACTCCACCACGCATTGCTCGTGAGGTCACGCGGTTACTCCACCACGCATTGCTCGTGAGGTCACGCGGTTACTCCACCGCGCATAGCTCGTGAGGTCACGCGGTTACTCCACCACGCATTGCTCGTGAGGTCACGCGGTTACTCCATCGCGCATAGCTCGTGAGGTCACGCGGTTACTCCACTGCGCATAGCTCGTGAGGTCACGCGGTTACTCCACCACGCATTGCTCGTGAGGTCACGCGGTTACTCCACCACGCATAGCTCGTGAGGTCACGCGGTTACTCCACCGCGCATAGCTCGTGAGGACACGCGGTTACTCCACCGCGCATAGCTCGTGAGGTCACGCGGTTACTCCACTGCGCATAGCTCGTGAGGTCACGCGGTTACTCCACCACGCATTGCTCGTGAGTTCACCCGGTTACTCCACCACGCATAGCTCGTGAGGTCACGCGGTTACTTCCCCACGCATAGCTCGTGAGGTCACGCGGTTACTCCACCACGCATAGCTCGTGAGGTCACGCGGTTACTCCACCACGCATTGCTCGTGAGGTCACGCGGTTACTCCACCACGCATAGCTCGTGAGGTCACGCGGTTACTCCATCGCGCATAGCTCGTGAGGTCACGCGGTTACTCCACCACGCATTGCTCGTGAGGTCACGCGGTTACTCCACCACGCATTGCTCGTGAGGTCACGCGGTTACTCCACCGCGCATAGCTCGTGAGGTCACGCGGTTACTCCACCGCGCATAGCTCGTGAGGTCACGCGGTTACTCCAACGCGCATAGCTCGTGAGGTCACGCGGTTACTCCACCGCGCATAGCTCGTGAGGTCACGCGGTTACTCCATCACGCATTGCTCGTGCGGTCACGCGGTTACTCCACAACGCATTGCTCGTGAGGTCACGCGGTTACTCCACCGCACATAGCTCGTGAGGTCACGCGGTTTCTCCACCGCTCATTGCTCGTGAGGTCACCCGGTTACTCCACCGCGCATTGCTCGTGAGGTCACGCGGTTACTCCATCGCGCATTGCTCGTGAGGTCACGCGGTTACTCCACCACACATTGCTCGTGAGGTCACGCGGTTACTCCACCGCGCATAGCTCGTGAGGTCACGCGGTTACTCCACCGCATATAGCTCGTGAGGACACGCGGTTACTCCACCAGGCATAGCTCGTGAGGTCACGCGGTTACTCCACCGCGCATAGCTCGTGAGATCACGCGGTTACTCCTCCGCGCATAGCTCATGAGGTCACGCGGTTACTCCACCACGCATAGCTCGTGAGGTCACGCGGTTACTCCACCGCGCATAGCTCGTAAGGTCACGCGGTTACTCCACCACGCATAGCTCGTGAGGTCACGCGGTTACTCCACCAGCATAGCTCGTGAGATCACGCGGTTACTCCACCGCGCATAGCTCGTGAGGTCACGTGGTTACTCCACCACGCATTGCTCGTTAGGTCACGCGGTTACTCCACCACGCTTTGTTCGTGAGGTCACTTGGTTACTCCATCGCGCATAGCTCGTGAGGTCACGCGGTTACTCCACCGCGCATAGCTCGTGAGGTCACGCGGTTACTCCACCACCTATTGCTCGTGAGGTCACGCGGTTACTCCACCACGCATTGCTCGTGAGGTCACGCGGTTACTCCACCGCGCATAGCTCGTGAGGTCACGCGGTTACTCCACCACGCATTGCTCGTGAGGTCACGCGGTTACTCCATCGCGCATAGCTCGTGAGGTCACGCGGTTACTCCACTGCGCATAGCTCGTGAGGTCACGCGGTTACTCCACCACGCATTGCTCGTGAGGTCACGCGGTTACTCCACCACGCATAGCTCGTGAGGTCACGCGGTTACTCCACCGCGCATAGCTCGTGAGGACACGCGGTTACTCCACCGCGCATAGCTCGTGAGGTCACGCGGTTACTCCACCGCGCATAGCTCGTGAGGTCACGCGGTTACTCCACCACGCATTGCTCGTGAGGTCACGCGGTTACTCCACCGCGCATAGCTCGTGAGGTCACGCGGTTACTCCACCACGCATAGCTCGTGAGGTCACGCGGTTACTCCACCGCGCATAGCTCGTGAGGTCACGCGGTTACTCCACCACGCATAGCTCGTGAGGTCACGCGGTTACTCCACCACGCATAGCTCGTGAGGTCACGCGGTTACTCCACCGCGCATTGCTCGTGAGGTCACGCGGTTACTCCATCGCGCATAGCTAGTGAGGTCACGCGGTTACTCCACCGCGCATAGCTCGTGAGGTCACGTGGTTACTCCATCGCGCATAGCTCGTGAGGTTCACGCGGTTACTCCACCGCACATAGCTCGTGAGGTCACGCGGTTACTCCATCGCGCATTGCTCGTGAGGTCACGCGGTTACTCCACCGCGCATAGCTCGTGAGGTCACGCGGTTACTCCACCGCGCATAGCTCGTGAGGTCACGCGGTTACTCCACCGCGCATAGCTCTTGAGGTCACGCGGTTACTCCACCGCGCATAGCTCGTGAGGTCACGTGGTTACTCCATCGCGCATAGCTCGTGAGGTCACGCGGTTACTCCACCGCACATAGCTCGTGAGGTCACGCGGTTACTCCATCGCGCATTGCTCGTGAGGTCACGCGGTTACTCCACCGCGCATAGCTCGTGAGGTCACGCGGTTACTCCACCGGGCATAGCTCGTGAGGTTACGCTGTTACTCCACCGCGCATTGCTCGTGAGGTCACGCGGTTACTCCACCGCGCATAGCTCGTGAGGTCACGCGGTTACTCCACCACGCATAGCTCGTGAGGTCACGCGGTTACTCCTTCGCGCATAGCTCGTGAGGTCACGCGGTTACTCCATCGCGCATTGCTCGTGAGGTCACGCGGTTGCTCCACCGCGCATTGCTCGTGAGGTAACGCGGTTACTCCACCACGCATAGCTCGTGAGGTCACGCGGTTACTCCATCGCGCATAGCTCGTGAGGTCACGCGGTTACTCCACCGCGCATAGCTCGTGAGGTCACGCGGTTACTCCACCACGCATAGCTCGTGAGGTCACGCGGTTACTCCACCACGCATAGCTCGTGAGGTCACGCGGTTACTCCACCGCGCATAGCTCGTGAGGTCACGCGGTTACTCCACCGCGCATAGCTCGTGAGGTCACGCGGTTACTCCACCACGCATAGCTCGTGAGGTCACGCGGTTACTCCACCGCGCATAGCTCGTGAGGTCACGCGGTTTCTCCACCACACATTGCTCGTGAGCTCACGCGGTTACTCCACCACGCATAGCTCGTGAGGTCACGCGGTTACTCCACCGCGCATAGCTCGTGAGGTCACGCGGTTTCTCCACCACACATTGCTCGTGAGGTCACGCGGTTACTCCACCACGCATTGCTCGTTAGGTCACGCGGTTACTCCACCACGCATAGCTCGTGAGGTCACGCGGTTACTCCACCACGCATAGCTCGTGAGGTCACGCGGTTACTCCACCACGCATAGCTCGTGAGGTCACGCGGTTACTCCACCGCGCATAGCTCGTGAGGTCACGCGGTTTCTCCACCACACATTGCTCGTGAGGTCACGCGGTTACTCCACCACGCATTGCTCGTTAGGTCACGCGGTTACTCCACCACGCATAGCTCGTGAGGTCACGCGGTTACTCCACCGCGCATAGCTCTTGAGGTCACGCGGTTACTCCACCGCGCATTGCTCGTGAGGTCACGCGGTTACTCCACCACGCATAGATCGTGAGGTCACGCGGTTACTCCACCGCGCATAGCTCGTGAGGTCACGCGGTTACTCCACCGCGCATAGCTCGTGAGGTCACGCGGTTACTCCACCGCATATAGCTCGTGAGGACACGCGGTTACTCCACCAGGCATAGCTCGTGAGGTCACGCGGTTACTCCATCGCGCATAGCTCGTGAGGTCACGCGGTTTATCCACCACGCATAGCTCGTGAGGTCACGCGGTTACTCCATCGCGCATAGCTCGTGAGGTCACGCGGTTACTCCATCGCGCATAGCTCGTGAGGTCACCCGGTTACTCCACCGCGCATAGCTCGTGAGGTCACGAGGTTACTCCACCACGCATAGCTCGTGAGGTCACGCGGTTATTCCACCGCGCATAGCTCGTGAGTTCACCCGGTTACTCCACCACGCATAGCTCGTGAGGTCACCCGGTTACTCCACCGCGCATAGCTCGTGAGGTCACGCGGTTACTCCACTACGCATAGCTCGTGAGGTCACGCGGTTACTCCACCGCGCATAGCTCGTGAGGTCACGCGGTTACTCCACCACGCATTGCTCGTGAGGTCACCCGGTTACTCCACCACATATAGCTCGTGAGGTCACGCGGTTACTTCACCACGCATAGCTCGTGAGGTCACGCGGTTACTCCACCACGCATAGCTCGTGAGGTCACGCGGTTACTCCACCACGCATTGCTCGTGAGGTCACGCGGTTACTCCACCACGCATAGCTCGTGAGGTCACGCGGTTACTCCATCGCGCATAGCTCGTGAGGTCACGCGGTTACTCCACCACGCATTGCTCGTGAGGTCACGCGGTTACTCCACCACGCATTGCTCGTGAGGTCACGCGGTTACTCCACCGCGCATAGCTCGTGAGGTCACGCGGTTACTCCACCGCGCATAGCTCGTGAGGTCACGCGGTTACTCCACCGCGCATAGCTCGTGAGGTCACGCGGTTACTCCACCGCGCATAGCTCGTGAGGTCACGCGGTTACTCCATCACGCATTGCTCGTGAGGTCACGCGGTTACTCCACAACGCATTCCTCGTGAGGTCACGCGGTTACTCCACCGCACATAGCTCGTGAGGTCACGCGGTTACTCCACCGCTCATTGCTCGTGAGGTCACCCGGTTACTCCACCGCGCATTGCTCGTGAGGTCACGCGGTTACTCCATCGCGCATTGCTCGTGAGGTCACGCGGTTACTCCACCACACATTGCTCGTGAGGTCACGCGGTTACTCCACCGCGCATAGCTCGTGAGGTCACGCGGTTACTCCATCACGCATTGCTCGTGAGGTCACGCGGTTACTCCACAACGCATTGCTCGTGAGGTCACGCGGTTACTCCACCGCGCATAGCTCGTGAGATCACGCGGTTACTCCTCCGCGCATAGCTCATGAGGTCACGCGGTTACTCCACCACGCATAGCTCGTGAGGTCACGCGGTTACTCCACCGCGCATAGCTCGTGAGGTCACGCGGTTACTCCACCACGCATAGCTCGTGAGGTCACGCGGTTACTCCACCAGCATAGCTCGTGAGATCACGCGGTTACTCCACCACGCTTTGTTCGTGAGGTCACGCGGTTACTCCATCGCGCATAGCTCGTGAGGTCACGCGGTTACTCCACCGCGCATAGCTCGTGAGGTCACGCGGTTACTCCACCACGCATTGCTCGTGAGGTCACGCGGTTACTCCACCACGCATTGCTCGTGAGGTCACGCGGTTACTCCACCGCGCATAGCTCGTGAGGTCACGCGGTTACTCCACCACGCATTGCTCGTGAGGTCACGCGGTTACTCCATCGCGCATAGCTCGTGAGGTCACGCGGTTACTCCACTGCGCATAGCTCGTGAGGTCACGCGGTTACTCCACCACGCATTGCTCATGAGGTCACGCGGTTACTCCACCACGCATAGCTCGTGAGGTCACGCGGTTACTCCACCGCGCATAGCTCGTGAAGTCACGCGGTTACTCCACCGCGCATAGCTCGTGAGGTCACGCGGTTACTCCACCGCGCATAGCTCGTGAGGTCACGCGGTTACTCCACCACGCATTGCTCGTGAGGTCACGCGGTTACTCCACCGCGCATAGCTCGTGAGGTCACGCGGTTACTCCACCACGCATAGCTCGTGAGGTCACGCGGTTACTCCACCGCGCATAGCTCGTGAGGTCACGCGGTTACTCCACCACGCATTGCTCGAGAGGTCACGCGGTTACTCCACCGCGCATAGCTCGTGAGGTCACGCGGTTACTCCACCGCGCGTAGCTCGTGAGGTCACGCGGTTACTCCACCACGCATTGCTCGTGAGGTCACGCGGTTACTCCTCCGCGCATAGCTAGTGAGGTCACGCGGTTACTTCATCACGCATAGCTCGTGAGGTCAGGCGGTTACTCCACCGCGCATAGCTCGTGAGGTCACGCGGTTACTCCATCGCGCATAGCTCGTGAGGTCACGCGGTTACTCCATCGCGCATAGCTCGTGAGGTCACGCGGTTACTCCACCGCGCATTGCTCGTGAGGTCACGCGGTTACTCCACCACGCATAGCTCGTGAGGTCTCGCGGTTACTCCACCGCGCATAGCTCGTGAGGTCACGCGGTTACTCCACCGCGCATTGCTCTTGAGGTCACCCGGTTACTCCACCGCGCATAGCTCGTGAGGTCACGCGGTTACTCCACAGTAGAGAGGCTGTGGGGGTTCTGCTTCAAATACCGTTATTTATGCAAATGAGGGGGGCGTGGCAAGGTCAATGACCTTGAGGTAGGTCATAGTCAATGACCTTGAGGTAGGTCATTGACCCCCAAGGTCGCCGGGACCCCGGAAGGTAAACAAACCTTGGAGGGTCCAGGAACCGGTTTGAGGGGGTGTGGGTGGAGGGGGAGGAGTGGGGGTGGGGGAGGGGGAGGGAAGGGTGGGGGTGGGGGACGAGGGGGGAAGGATGGAAGAGGATCTGCACGAGACCCTCCTCGACCCAGTCTCTCTCTTGGACTGAGCGTCTTCTATGTTATGGTCTCGTGCTATATAGCTTTGCTTTGTACTTGATGAGATCCGAGTGTTGCCGAAGGTTTCCGAATCTTTGTCGGTGAATGAATCGTCAGATTTGAACGGTCAACTGGTGTGTGTGTGACGTCACAGCAGATTACGGGATGTGTGGTAGGTCATGGACGGGAGTGTTTTGAATGGAAAACATGAATGGCGGTGGATGGCGGCGGTTGTTGAACCCTGACATGGTAGGTTGGTTAGGTGTGAATGGGTCTGAGAGACAAACAAGATGGGGTTGAAAGCGCTCAATGGTAAACAAACATCAATGGTATCTGGAGTAGTGAATGGAATTGAGAGAGAGGGGGAATGAACTGGTTGTTGAATGTGCTCAATGGTAAACAAACGTCAATGAATCTGGAGTAGTATTTCCTGTAAATGGTAGGGTGGGGGTAGGATACAAATCGCATAGCATGTTGAGTCGGCCAGCTCGACATGAAATAAAAACAAGAAGGTGTACACCAGATCTGATTTATTAATCCATGAATTATATGTGGCATTAAAACCTAGCCACTTAACAAAAAGTTTATTGCCACGTTTTTGTACAATTTTTTCAACAAGATAATGCTTGGGATATTGCGTCCTTTGCAGTTCCTCCATGTAGAATCCTCCTTGGATTGGCTGCTTGTTGAGGTCATCAAGTAAATAAACAACTGGATTAGAAAGTTTTACCTTGCGAATACGAAATATTTCTGTGCTCCAGTTTGGTGTGTATCCTTTGGCGAAGATTGTTTTATGTTTACTGATGCGCACATAATCACCAATACGTAATTGATGACGTCGTGGATCTACTGTTTTGATTTTGTGATGAATGCGATCCAATTGCGCAATGTTCTTGGTTACAAGGCGTGGTTTCATTTTGATGGTTCTATGTTTAGTGTTGTTGTAACGTGTCACCAGGTCGCCTACAAGTTCAAGCCAGCGATAGGATCCTCTTGCTGTAAATTGTTCCCACATGCGCGTCTTGAGTGTGCGGTTGAAACGTTCTACAACACTTGCCTTTAGATTGCTAAAAGTGGAATAGTGATGGATGTCAAGTGATTTGAGATAAGCGGAAAAAGTCTTGTTGAAAAATTCTTTGCCTTGATCTGTTTGAAGCAAACGAGGTTGTCGTCTTGACCGCTGAACGATGGTCTTGAATGCAGCGGTGACCAGTTGTGCAGATTTATTCCGAACAGGTTCAACAAAGGCCATTTTGGAATAAACGTCGATGACGGTGAGCAGATAGTTGACCCCGTTGTTAGCTTTGGCATAGGGAATCATTTCAACCAGATCAGCTTGCCAAAGATCGTCAACGCCCCGTGTGATGACATGACGACGATGGTAGAGACGACGAGCTGGTCTATGCAACTCGCGAGCAATGCCAGCCTTAACAGGCGAGGGTGTATGAACACGTTGACTCATTAGACAATAATGCCAGCATGACGAAGCTCCTCTTCTATTTCTAAAACTTCCGCCTCGTGTCCGGTATGACCAGCCTGTTCTGATGCACGCAACAGTTGCAGACGTTTAACCAACTTATTTGGATTGTTCCAATAGGCGAAATCGATGAATGGTTTCAAAGTATTAAACGTGATACCGGACGCTGAATTTGCACGGCGAACACTTGCATAGGTGGGAAACAATTTTGATATGATGGTTTTATATTTGAAGCTCTTATTAGCATTTACTGCTTCAGAACGTTTATAATTACGTCTAAAACCATTTGTAGTCATCAAGATGTCTTTATACTTTTCAAGATCTTCTTTATCATAGTCCTCGGTAGAAGGTGTACGTGAAAATAAAAGTTCTAAAAGACCTCGCGTCAATTTATAACGAACTGTTTTAACAATCAAAACATTGTCACTTATCTTGATTGGTGAATCGCCAATTCGAAATCTATTGTTTTCATAGCGAACACCATAGGTAGTATCAGTTTTCTTAGTAAAAAGATCTTCAAGGAAGGGAGTAACCAACGCACCATAATTTTGTAGTAAAATGGATTTTAACCGCACATATTGTTCGGGCGTATTTAATATTTCTTTAAGAGTAGGCTGCTTTTCTTTGGCTCTAGTGGGTGTTTCAGCAATTATTGATGTTTTCAAAAACTGGGGCAGCGGTGATTCTTTGGAGCTAGAAGACGGAAGCAATGGAGAAAAAACATCCTCAGGTTCTTCATCATTTTCGTCCTCCTCCTCTTCAATTGTTTGTGTTTCTTTTGAGCGTGTACTAGGTTTTGATGTTCCTTTCAACACAGCTTCCAGAGGTGACTTCAAATGTTTTTCGACAAACAGTTCACTGTCGGCATGTGCACGTTTTAGATAACGAAACTTTTGTCGAATGCTATTTCGTGCACGGATTATGTGCTTTTTTAATTGACTCCCTGTTGTCGCCATGACATCTGGACTAATGATGTTCAGAAAAGCAATGCAGCTACTTAAATACGAATGAAATGATCAAATCCCATGCGGTAGCGTCCATTGTTGATGTTGTTCTGCTTATCAATAACAAGACAACTGTGGTGATGAGCGTTCCAACACATGGCACACAACTGTGTAAAGGCTTGAAAGGTCATGTCTGGGTTCACGTGATCATCGTAGACGTGATGCATGTTGCGCTCATCCTGTCGGAAGAGAACAATCACGTTGGCATTGTCACGAATTAACTGTTTTGGTATTCGCGAATAGGTTTGAGCGAGATAAAAACAATCAATATATTTATGACGTCCCATGCTAAAGTAAGCCTGAATAATACCCTGTCGTTCTGTGGCCACATCGTCAAAAATCATAAGCGAATGGGGGCGAACATTGTCTGGAGAAATGACATCTTCGTGTGCTGCGAATGTGAAGTAGCCCATGTTGCGCAGACCTGACATGACCTGTTCCAAGAACACATACAGCGGTTGATACAGCGATTTGGCAAAAATATAGATATTTTGAAAGCGCACTCCGTTTAAGGAGGTGATGAGGGTAAGCAGAAGATTGGTTTTTCCACATCCCGACGGGCCGGCGATGAGACAGCGAATGGAGGATGGGAAGAGTGATCCATGACGTTGTTCGGACGATGTTGAGAAGAGGTGTGAAACCAAGTCTCCCACCGGAAGTGAATGTTGTTGCTTAATAATCTGCATATCAACTAAATGTGAAAGGGGAAGAGCTGGTCTCTATATACATGAGGCAAACGGGTGTTTCAGTTCCAGTGTAACCATGGACGCCTTTGGAAGAACTCTCAAAACAAATGAACGATTTGCTTTGACAAACGATCCAAAACATGATACAGATCCGGCTACTAAACGATATGTCGATGCTAATGTATTGTCACGCACTACAGATGGCAATTACGACTTTAATGGAAAGCGATTGACCAATATAACAGAACCCGTATTACCCTCGGACGCATGTTCAAAAAAGTATGTAGATTATTACCGATTACGACGTATCAAAGGAGATTATGAGGCTCAGAATAAACGTATTACAGGCGTTGCAGATCCTGTGAACGATCAAGATGTGTGCACCAAAGCCTATATGTTAACCAATGCTGTGGTGTTAACAGAAGCAAAGGACTATGACGTACACCAACGTCGAATCACTCAGCTGGCTCTTCCAACAAACAACACGGACGCTGCTCGAAAGGACTATGTAGATAACAAGGTGAAACAGGTGCTCAGTATTGTGCCCACCCTAACTGCAAAGGGCTATACAGCAAATAATGCACGCCTTGTGCATGTGGCCGATCCTGAAGATGATCAAGATGTTTGTGCAAAACGGTTTTTAAACTCTGAAATGGAAAAGGTGTGGGAAATTAAGGAGAACGCTCTACAGATGAAGCGAAGACGAATAGCAGAAGTTGCTGATCCTGTGCAACCTCACGACGTGACGACCAAACGCTTTTTGGAACAACGGTTATCGCTTTTTATTAAATCAATACCCTCTATATTTCTGCTTCACATTGTAAACCAACAACCGGTAAAAGATCCCAATAACCTCGCCTACATACTACGTTCGGGGTATGACAATTACCGTTTAATGTATGATGGTGCCATTCGTGTAATTGAGTATGCACCAGATTTGAAACATTTAGAGGTACGATTAAACGGTAGTGTTCAACCACTTATTGATCAACCGGTGAAAGCCGGAGACAAATTATTCTTTCACTTGAAAATCTCGTCTGAAGAAAAAGAGGCGGGGAAAACGATGAACGATTTTCCTCTGTATATAGAACTTGAATATACAGCCACCATTGAATAAATAACTACAGGTTCCCTTCCTGAGGAGCGTTAGTTGTGTTCTATACTTTGCGGTGTGAGGTTGTCTTGTTCTTTGGTCGCGATGGTGAAACAGAGATATGTGGTGAAGAAGAGGAAGAAGTTGTCAAGAAAGGGAGGCTTTAAAGCTATTCTTCATGCGGCACGTCAAGCTTCGCGCGGAGAAACAAATAGTGAGTTGGCTATTAAGAAAGCACTCCGAGCAGCACGATTGCATGCGAATCCCAAAAGTAAACTACGTTTTAGAAAACGTGCCCGAGTTATTCCTGTGCCGAAACGTGGTGGATTTTTACCTGCACTGTTTGCTGGACTAGCAGCCCTGGGTTCACTTCTTGGAGGAGCAAGTGCGGTAGCACGAACGGTGAAAGCTGTTGAGGAGGCGAAGCAACAGTTGAAGGAAAGTGAAAGGCATAATAAAACTATGGAGGCCATAGCACTGCGCGGCAAAGGTGTGAACATGAAGCTAGCACCCTACAAGAAAGGACTCGGCATTTACATGTCGCCAAAAAACGGTTAATCGATGCACTGCCACGACGAGCCATGACGCATGAGGAAGTTTTAAGATATGCAAAACAGCTAAAGATCTCCCACTTTCGAGGCGTGTTTATGCGCAACCGACTACCGTCTCGACCACGGAGCCATGAAAGTGCAGTTGTCAATTTGGATGACAGTCATGGACCGGGAACGCATTATGTGACCTACATAAAGCATGGGCGAACCGTGTGGTACTTTGACAGTTTTGGAAACCTTCCTCCTCCGACAGAGCTTGTTCGCTATTTTGGAAGCAGTGCAACAATACACTATAATGTGAAACGAGTGCAAAATTTTAACACGCAACAGTGCGGTCGTCTATGTTTGACTTTTCTATATAAGACCGAGCACGGCGGGTGACGTGGTCATTATGACAACAGAAAGTAGAACGTTTACAGTGCACGGACAAGGTGCGGAAGTAACTGTTGACTTTTATCCTCCTATTGAATTGGGACGACGACCCTACGTGCTGGGACTTGTTTCGTTTGAAGGCTATAATAGAATCTGCAACATAATTGAAGACGTCAATGATAAGTTCTACTACGATGACTATGTGTTAACTCTACCGTCTGGCAGCTACACCGTAGACGATATTCACGATTACATCTACACAACTCTCACCAAAGAATTTAGTCTAAAAGCATTTCTGGACGGGACACGCAAGTTTGAACTCATAGCCAACAACGTGACACATCGCTGCAGTATTCTTTCTTCTTTTAGGATTGATTTTAAATCTCAACCAGATTCGATTGGGTCATTGTTAGGCTATTCACCACAAGTGTTAGTACCGAACGTGATACACAAGTCTGACCAACCGGTGAAAATAATTGAAGATCATCACGTATCTGTCACGTGTAATATTATTACAGACGTCTACACCAATCAAGATCCCTCGCATTCGCTTTATGATTTTATTGTTACTTCACCTGGTGGTTATATCATCCGCGAAAACCCGTCGGTGGTGCTCTATCATCCTGTGAGTGTGACCAACATCAGGAATATTACCTTAAGACTGGTGAATAGAAACCAACGTCTCATCCGATTAGACCCTCATACACCTGTGACCTACAAACTGTATTTGAAACCAGCATGAAACAAGTGTATAAAGCGGCAACGCTGTCAAGAGCAGGTGTTAGTTGTGCTCAACACGTGTACAGGTTAACACGTGTCAACAAGCAGATCCTACAACAACTTGGTTACACCTTACGTCATGAATTCGATTCTAGACGTGACAAACCCTGTCGAAGTACAGGAGGGTATTGTAAGAATTGAACACCATTCCTACCAACCGTATACTCAGGGACTAAATAATAATGATGAGATTCGAATTACTATTAACCAACAAGATATCTACACGCTTCCACATGAAAGTTACATCCAGATTGAAGGGCAACTCACCAAATTGGATGGTACCATTCCAACAACGTCAAAGTTGGCCAACAATGCTTTGGCCTTTTTGTTTTCTGAGGTTCGCTACGTGATCAACGGTATTGAAGTGGATACTACTCGAAATGTTGGCATAACAAGTGTCATGAAACTTTATCCCTCGTACGGAAGCGAAGAGAGTA